>CM055276.1:56215346-56780346 GCA_029237695.1 Conchocele bisecta | reverse complement strand
AATAACAATTAATAAATTTATCCTAAAATTGAAAATTTCTCCCTCAAAGTCTACTTTGCTAGAAAAGTATACATGTACTTTGCAATGTTGGTGAAATAGGCTACTGGTTTGGCGTTCACAACATCTTTGGCAATTTGTATGTGACAGTTGAATCTGGTTATACCCCTTATGTGAGTATTACGATTATTATACCCCCCGCAACGAGTTGTGGGGGGTATACTGGAGTCAGGTTGTCCGTCCGTGTGTCCGTCTGTGCGTCCGTGCGTCCGTCCGTGCGTCTCCGTGTGTCCGTGCGTCCGTCCGTGCGTCCGTCCGTCCGTCCGTGCGTCCGTAAACTTAACATCAGAGAAATATTGTTATAACTTCTATTTCCTTCATCTAAAATGCTTGATATTTCACACATGCATTCCTGTAAGGCTCTACTACCATGCTGTGCCAAATCCACGACCATCCAACCCCCGCTGATACCAAGGTCAAGGTCAAATACTTAGTCTCTTTACAAAACTTAACATCAGAGAAATATTGTTCTAACTTCTATTTCCTTCATCTAAAATGCTTAATATTTCACACATGCATTCCTGTAAGGTTCTACTACCATGCTGTGCCAAATCCACGACCGTCCAACCCCCACTCATCCCAAGGTCAAGGTCAAATACTTAGTCTCTTTACAAAACTTAACATCAGAGAAATATTGTTCTAACTTCTATTTCCTTCATCTAAAATTCTTAATATTTCACACATGCATTCCTGTAAGGCTCTAATACCATGCTGTGCCAAATCCATGACCGTCCAACCCCCGCTGATCCCAATGTCAAGGTCAAATACTTAGTCTCTTTACAAAACTTAACATCAGAGAAATAAGTTATAACTTCTATTTCCTTCATTGAAAATTCTTATTATTTCACTTGTGCATTCCTCTAAGGTTGTACTATCATGCTGTGACAAATCTACGACTGTCCAACCCCGCTGATCCCAAGGTCAAGGTCACATACTTAGTCTCTTTACAAAACTTAACATCAGAGAAATATGTTATAACTTCTATTTCTTTCATTGAAAATACTTAATATTTCATATGCTGTGACAAATCCCCGCTGATCTCGAGGTCAACGTCACATACATACCGTCCGTATAACCTCGAATTAACACCCCCCTCCTAATAAACGCCCCCCCCCACCCCCCCCCCCACCCCCCCCCCCCCCTAAATAAAAAAAATCCTTATTTGTGTTTGAAATTGGCGGTCCTTGGTTGTTAAATTTTTTTTTTTTTTTTTTTTTTTTTTTTTTTTTTATACTGGCTAATAAACGCCCCCCCCACCCCCAAATAAAAAAGCAACAAAAATACTTTTTTTACCAATGACCGCCAATTTCAAACACAAATGATCTTTAAATCCTTATTTGTGTTTGAAATTGGTGATCCTTGTTGTTTAATGGCTGATAAACGCCCTCCCCGCTCGCCCCCCAATATTAAAAAAAAAAAATGTTTTTTTTTACCAATGACCGCCAATGTCAAACACAAATAATTCTTAAATCCTCATTTGTGTTTGAAATTGGCGGTCCTCGGTAATAATTTTTTTTTTTTTTTTTTTTTTTTTTCTTTTTTTTTTCTTTTTTTTTTTTTCTTTTTTTTTTTTCTTTTTTTACTGGCTAATAAACGCGCCCCCCCTCCCCCCCCCCCCCCCCAAATAAAAAAACAACACACTTTTTTTACCAATGACCGCCAATTTCAAACACAAATAATCTTTAAATCCTTATTTGTGTTTGAAATTGGTGATCCTTGTAATTTTTTTTTTTATTTATTTATTTATTTTTTTTTTATTTTTTTACTGGCTAATAAACGCCCCCCCCCCCCCCCGCCCCCCCCCCACCCCCGCCCCCCCCCCCCCCTAAAAAAAAAAAAATAAATATTTTTTTTTACCAATGACCGCCAATTTCAAACACAAATAATCCTTAAATCCTAATAAACGACGCCCCCCTTTTGTAAAATGTAACGACTCCAGAGGCGTCAATTCAAGGTTATACGGTAGTCTCTTTACAAAACTTAACATCAGAGAAATCGGTTATAACTTCTATTTCCTTGCTCGGATCTGCTTCACATTTCACACACTCATTGCTCCAATGGACCTGTACCACCCTGTGACAAATTCACGTTCATGCCGCTCGCGCTAATCCCAGAGTCAAGGTCACAAGCCCACACACTTGGAAATTTTTACATATTTTAGGGGTACTTGGGCCCACGCGGGGGGTATTCCGTAAGCCTCGCTTACTGACCAATCTAGGATCAAACCCGTTGGCCCGGCGTTACATGACCTTAGCTGTTGATAGGCCGTTAAACACCTATAAACAAACAAACATGTTTTTTAGCATAGCTCAGGCTCAGCCGATCAAAATGGCTTGGTTTAGAGACTCATGATATGCTTGGTAAGGTTTGACATTACTGATCCACTAGGTCAATGTTATTTTGTCATCTCTTATTATTTTCTATCAATTATTATTCATGTATGTACACGTGTATCATTATTGTAATAAACTTAAGTTTTGACATTTTAACCCTTTCCCTGTTTTTCGATATTTCGACTCATCCAAATCCAAAACATCTGAATAAAAGAATCAAATGCTGGGTCAAATGATGGTTAAATTATCTGATAGAGTAGAAAACATTGTGGGAAAAGGAGAAATTTCTTGTTACAAGCAATTTCTCCTTTTCCCACAATGTTTTCAAAAGACATCTGCAGAGGCGTGAAAAGTCGTCTCTATCAGGGAAAGGGTTAATTACATAAGAAACACAGAAATTGGAATTTTGAGATAACTTTACTATGTTAAAATAAAACAATCTGACTGGAAATATAGGAGGGGGGCTATTATTGGAGAGGGAGCTAATATTAGAATAAATACGGCATGAGATACCGGCTGTCAAAGGCTACCGTACACCGTTTATGACCAGAGTAGACCAAGATCATCCTGCACACTCACTATTCAGAACGATCTTTTGAGCAGTCCATTTATAAAAATGTTGTGTGTGATGTTTTTCTAAAAAAATTAATGAAAATGTCCTGATTAGACGGCTCGTTATGAGCTGGCTCATCTGGGGGCCGTTCCACGAAACTTCAAACAACTAAAATGTTCGTAAGTGCAAAATTATGAGCCTGTAAATTTCACATTAACAATTTTTTCTCGTAAACAATTATTTGATTTACATTTATCGAGTGTAGACTGCATCGGCAGCCTATGCTCAATAAATGTAAATCCATCAATCAAAATTTCCAGACGATCCTGAATTTGCACTTACGATCATATTAGTCGTACAAATTTTAGTGAAACGGCCCCCCCTGGGCTTCAGTCTAGTGGGTACAGCATTGGACTTCAATATCGGAGGTTGCAAGGTCAATCCTCACCCTCACAAATGTTTTAAGGTCTCTTTTTTTTTCAGCTGGCCGTCAAATTATAATTTCACCTAAATTCATATTTTAGGCTCCGCAGTTACTGAAGAAGACCTACATGCTGCAGAGGAAAAGTTTGATGAATCAAAACAACTTGCTGAGACGGCAATGTATAACCTACTGGAAAACGACGTACGTTACTTTAACTCTTTGCATGCTAGCGTTGAAAATATCCGCCAAACGAATTCTGAGTATATGTTTTATTATATGTAAAACTGTCTTGGAATTTCATTAGAATTGTGTCCGGACACAATTCTAATGAAATTCCAAGACATATTCATGACATTTATAAGGAGAAATAAAAGAAAATATAATGAATTGTCATCTGATATTTTTTAACTATTTATATACAAGTGATAAATGATACATGATAACTAATGGGATTTGAAACGACATAAGTTGATCCCAATAAGTGTACTACCCAATTTCTATGGATGTCATGAAGGGGGACTTAGAGAAACCACTACTTTCTATGGATTTTCCAAAACAAAGTATATTTCTGGGCAAGGTTGCTCAAAACCTCTGTTAGCTTAACAGACTGTTAAATCCTTAGCAATGCTAAGGATTTAACAGTCTGTTAAGCTAACAGAAGCTTTGAGCAGCCGGGCCCTGCTTAGTATGGTTTTGCTGGGTTACAAATTGGTAAACCCGTATTTTGGCGTTTTCCACCAATGGTGTGCCAATATTTAGAATTATTATGGTTGTGTTGAATTTTTATTTTTTTTTACAAATTATTGTCTGCTGTTATGTTATATTTTTATGAATAAAAATGTGGTTTTACATCACTTCAGTATTGTCAAAGTAATGGCACTCGTGAAATATGAACATTTCAGTACACTCGATGAAAATGTATGTCGTATTCGATGTAAAAATATGAATATTCTATTTATAATATACCTCACCAAGCAAATTAGTCATATTATAATAGCTTGGCAGATGCACATATGAATATCGAAGTACTGGAATCTCACTGGAAAATGTTTATTTTCATTGATTGAAGATTATGACTTTTATCGACATCGTATACCATATTAACCCTAAATATTTGGACACAATTTGCTTTGTGAAACCCATATTAATAGGTTTCCCAAAACAAATGATATCCCAATACATTGTTATTGTGATTAAACCATTACTACCATACTAACCCTAAATTTGGCACGCTCACTGTTGTGGGGAAACCATATATTTTAAAAGTTTCCCCAAATAAATGGTGTCTGAATATTCAGGATTATTACGGTAGCTATGTATTTCATGGGCAGGTATGTAATACATATTGTTACCACTCATTTGAACCGTCTCAACGAGACGGTTCAAATGAGTGGTAGCAATATATACTTTTATGGAGAAATAAACAAAATAATAAAATGTTTTGCAACAAAAGGTATCGCTTCAGTAGACTCCAGGTTAAATAAATAAATAAATGTTTTTTCTGGACCCTTGGGTGGCAGGTGGGAGCATGCGATGGGTAATTTAACGATCAGGGTTCATCCTTACCGGAATTCTGACTGGAGACCTGGTTTGGCCCTCACATACGTCTTTGGTATTTTGTATGTGACAGTTCAATCTGGTTATACCCCTTATCTGAGTATTACGATTATTCATAATCCTATTTTCAGGGAAGGGGCCAAGTGTGACTGGTGTCAGGTTATTCTAATTTCAGGGCTGAATATATTTTTTCTTGATGTACATGTATGTAAATATTCCGTTCTAATTGCCCCCCAAATGAAACTTCCAGCAGCTCCTTCGATTCAAGGTACATATTCTGTTATCTTGTTTTTGTCCCGCCTGCTTTAGCAGAAGCGGGACATAGGCATAGCTTTTCCGTCGGCGTCGTCGGCGGCGTCGTCGGCGGCGTCGTCGGCGGCGTCGGCGGCGTCGTCGGCGGCGGCGTCGTCGGCAACATTTCACGTTAAGTTTTTGCGTTTAGCTCACTTTCCACAAAACTATAACTCCTACGACCTCCATACTTGGAATACATCAACACTGTGGTGTAACCATCTCACACAGAGGGAGCCCATGTCACCTTCACCTACTTTTCATGGTTCATTGACCTACTTTTCACATGCATTCAACGCTAAGTTTTTGCGTTTAGCTCTGTTTCTAAAACTTAACGCTCAGGTTAATTTTCATTGTAACTTCTGTTTCCCTCAATGGAATGCTTTAATATTCCATACTTTTGCATTTTTGTAACAACATCCCGATCATTCTACAGAAAGCCCATGGTGCCCGCTAACCCCAAAGGTCAAGGTCACTGACTTAGAAATTTCCGTGTTTGGAAAAATTAACGCTCACTTTATGGTTTAATATTCCATACATGCATTTGTAGCAACATCCCGCATCATTCTAAAGAAAGCCCATGGTGCCCGCTAACCCCAAATAACCCCAAAGGTCAAGGTCACTGACTTAGAAATTAACGTGTTTACACAAAGTAACGCTCACTTTATGGTTTAATATTATCATACAATGCATTTGTAACAACATCCCGCATCATTCTACAGAAAGCCCATGGTGCCCGCTAACCCCAAAGGTCAAGGTCACTGACTTAGAAGTTTCGTGTGTTTGGAAAAATTACGCTCACTTAGGTTTTAATATTCCATACATGCATTTGTAACAACATGCCCGCATCATTCTACAGAAAGCCGATGGTGCCCGCTAACCCCAAATAACCCCAAAGGTCAAGGTCACTGACTTAGAAACTTTCCGTGTTTGGAAAAATTAACGCTCACTTTATGGTTTAATATTCCATACATGCATTTGTAACAACATCCGCATCATTCTACAGAAAGCCCATGGTGCCCGCTAACCCCAAATACCCACCCCAAAGGTCAGGTCACTGACTTAGAAAATTTCCGTGTTTGCACAAATTAACTCACTTTATGGTTTAATATCCCATACATGCATTTGTAACAACATCCCGCATCATTCTACAGAAAGCCCATGGTGCCCGCCCCAAAGGTCAGTCACTGACTTAGACCTGTTTAAATTTAACGCTCACTTTATGGTTTAATATTCCATACATGCATTTGTAACAACATCCGTATCATTCTACAGAAAGCCCATGGTGCCCGCAAAACCCCAAAAGGTCAAAGTCGCTGACTTAGAAATTAACGTCAGTTTAGCTTTAATATTCCATACATGCATTTGAACACAAACCCGCATCATACTACAGAAAGCCCATATTCTACAGAAAGCCCATGGTGCCCGCTAACCCCCAAAAGGTCAAGGTCACTCACTGATTTCTGTGTGTTTCGGAAAAATTAACGCTCAGTTTATGCTTTAATGTTCCATACAGCATTTGTAACAACATCCCGCATCATTCTACAGAAAGCCGCCCATCATTCTACAGACTAGCCCATGGTGCCCGCTAACCCCAAAGGTCAAGGTCACTGACTTAGAAATTTCCGTGTTTGGAAAATTAACGCTCATATGCTTTAATATTTCATACATGCATCGTAACAACATCCCGCATCATTCTACAGAAAGCCATGGTGCGCCCGCTATCCCCAAAGGGTCCCCAAGGTCACTGACTTAAAATCCCGTGTTTGGAAAAGTTAATGCCATTTATGCTTTAATATCATATATGATTTTGTACGCATCATTCACTCAGAAATCCCATGGTGCCCCGCATCCCCAAAGTCCAAGGTCACTGACTAGAAACTCGTTTATGCATTAATACATCAGCATTTTGTAACAACTCATTCTACAGAAATGCTGCCCATCATTCTACAGAAACCCATGGTGCCCGCTAACCCCAAAGGTCAAGGTCACTGACTTAGATTTCCGTGTTTGGAAAAATTAAACTTTCAGTTTATGCTTTAATATTTCATACATGCATTTGTAACAACAATCCCGCATCATTCTACGAAAGCCCATGGTGCCCCTCTAACCCCAAAGGTCAAGGTCACTGACTGTTGAAATTTACATGTTTTGGAAAAGTAACGCTCATTTATGCTTTAATATTTCCATACATGCATTTGTAACAACATCCCCGCATCATTCTACAGAAAGCCCATGGTGCTGCTAACAAAGGTCAAGGTCAATGACTTAGAAATTTACATGTTTGAAAGTGAACGTCTTTTTGCTTTAATATTCCTTCATGCATTTTGTAACAACATCCCGCATCATAAAACTTGAAACCCATGGTGTCATAACCCCAAGGCAAGCTCCTACTATCATTTTGCGCCGGGGCGACTCCGCGGAGCTCTTGTTAATGAAATATGGCGCATCAAATGCGTCTGTTAAGCTGCATTTGGTGGTCTCTCCTTTGGCCCAAACATCTGCGAAGAATCAATTTCTGTGTTTACTGTCAATACTGACACGGAAATCGATTCTTCGCAAAAACGACATAAGTATGTGCCAAAGTCCTGAGACCACCAAATGCAGGCCATGAAGACGCGTTTGCTGCGCCATATTTCATCAAAATCCGTTGCATATTAAGGAAAATATCAAATAATATTTACTTTGGAGTGGCTGCGCTTTCAATACTTTCAGACATTGTTGTTGTTGTGGTAACCACGTGATTATGCACCTTGAACCACAGGTTGAAGTAACGGACCGAGGTCTATAAATACATTAAATATGCCTAAAAGCATCAATAAATGAAGAAAAAAAAATAAGCTAAAATTTTACCCTCCATATACTTCATAATGAAGTATATGGAGGGTGTAAAAAAAAAATTAGCTTATTTTTTTTTCTTCATTTATTGATGCTTTTAGGCATATTTAATGTATTTATAGACTTCTGTCCGTTACTTCAACCTGTGCCTTGAACTACGGTAACATGAATGAACGATTTTCGTGTCCCAGGTAGAGCAGATTGCCCAGCTACAGTCGTTCATCGAGGCCCAAACGGAGTACCATCGCCAGGCCCTCGACATCCTGCAGGACCTCATAGGGAATCTCGAGTCCAGGTAACACACACTGTATGAGCGGTGGTCCATAATTACCTACTGTTTGTTTCACGAAACCTACCCAAATGTTACGGCCATATAAACAATGCAAGATAATATTAAATTAAAGCAAAAATTAAAAATGAGCCTTCTTTTTATTTCGTGAAATTTCGTCAAACATTGATTTCATTGCAAAACAACAATTTCCCCATGTTAAACCCCCATAGACAACAGAGTGAAGATCTCGACAGGGATCCTCTAGATTATCGGACAAAAATGGCATTTTTTTACGATATTTTTCTTAAAATAGCAGCTACGGGCATAAAGTTTTCATAGAACAATCGTCGGTTCTTGCTTTCTCAATGCATGCAAACTATTTAGCAAACTGTGCCATCTTTCTCACTTAAAATTGGGTCAGATCATCAGTCGTAAGATTGCCCCAAAATTAACATCGACTATCAGTTATCCGGACAAATGTATAATCGTCTTATAACTTTTATTCTCACCTTAAAATCATAATTTTATCGCCTGAAAACCAGTCTAAACAGCATTATGTAGTTTTGCAGAAAAAACAATCACCATTCGCTTCTTGGAAAACATCGTATTTATAGAATTGATTGTATTTATAGAACAACTCTGAAATGACGTAAGGGGCGCACTCGATTGGAAGCCCCCACGCGACTTTTGACGTTGTAAACAACTTGTGGACAGACTTGAGGAATGTTTTCTTGGCATTTCATTAGAATTGTCTCCTTGGATATGCTATATTTGTGGTCTGTTTATTGTTTTCTGTAGCATGATAAAGGTACCACAAATTTGTCATTGCTTTTTGATACTCGCTACTTCTGATTTCAATTGGGTTTTTGGCAATTTTAATTGGGTATTTACGCAAATACGCAGCTTATCTGGAGCGCTGCTCAAGTTCTGCTTGTCCGATCTTAGCCCAATTATTCTGGCTTTCTAGACGCAATGAGGCTTCCAGTCGACCAAAGCCAGAACATGTTCCCAAGAGTGTACAGTCAACGCGACGCAGCCCCTCGCCATTCGATGGAGACTCACTCGACAATGGAAGTTTCAACTTCAACAATACACAGGCATACTCGACAAGTAAGTGATTTTGTGTCTATCAACCGTCTAACATCAGGGGGTCGTTTCACTAACCTTCGTACGACTAAAAGGTTCGTAAGTGCAGAATCGTGATAGTCTGTAAATTTCACATTAACACTGTTTTCTTTTAAACAATTATTGGATTTACATTTATTGAGCATAGGCTGCATATGCAGCCTATGCTCAATAAATGTAAATTCATCAATTGAAATTTCCAGACGATTCTAAATTTGCACTTATGATGAACATTTTAGTCGTACGAAGCTTAGTGAAACGGGCCCCGGGTTGGAATGGTGGAACCTCTCTCTCTAAACCGGACACCCCAATAGCATCACTGGGTTCAATGTTGATGGGTTTCGATATGATATAATTCCAGCACAAAAATATTTACACAATTCCCTAACATTTGATTAGCCCGTAGCAAGTCTCTGTCCAAAATTTATATCCCAGTAAACTCCCACGCCAAACTACTTTCCGTAACTGTGAGGCGCAGTTAAAATAATTCTTAAGAAAACCGAAAATAAACACATTTTCTTGATGAATTGATTTCAAATGCTGGAATTATAAGGAATGAATGGCCTTTTTGTTGAATTTATCGGGTATCAAAGAGGCGATCGCTCTGGTACATTTTTTGTCGAAATTAAATTGTCATGTCATCCAAGATGGCCGCCGAAAGGTCAAAAGGTTGTTCTTTTATTAGAAATTTCAAAATTCTTCTTCACACGAACCACTTGGCCCATGGTGGCCAAACTTCACAGTTATGGTCCATGGGTGAAGCCCTTTCAGATTTGTTAAAACGGAGGTCCTCGCTAATCCAAGATGGCCGCCGTCTAAAAATAGACGTCCAGTATTCCCGCGACTATTCCAAGTTTATACCCCGATAAATTCCACAAAAAGCCCATTCATTCCTATAGTATCACTAATGACAATGTACGTATACTAGAAAACCACACACACATGTTGAATTTTAGTGAAACCTCTCTAATCCGGACACCCTGGGGACCTCCCAGGATGTCCGGTTTAGCGAGGTTCCACTGTATGGTAATTTTGACTGCTCCGATGAGGCCAGGGAAACTTGTTTCCATAATCTCAACCTCACACACCCCTGAAATATAGTGCCAAACATTTGTGAAATTTTCAAATAAAATCTCGGGTACCAGCTCTTACATCCTGAACATCAAACCTTCCCGGAGGAAATGTGGCTGTGACTGGAGAAAGGAGCTTATCAGATTTGTGACCAATGTAGCTCTTGATCAAGTAGCACACTCCTGTAGCCTGATAACGATCTATGTTTCATTGACCTGTGCCGAACAGTGAAGATCCTGATCAGACTGCGGATGCACAGGCTGATCTGGATTTACACTAGTCGCAACTAGTCGATTATAGGCCCCACTTCTCCAGTGACAGCCTCTAGCCTGGCAGGCATTGAAGGTGAACACCAATCTTTCCAAAGCTCCAGATATGCTTTGTGTCTAAAGCGTACTATACCCCCTGATTTCAAAATCATTGCGTATTTTACTTTTACGAATGGATTATTGATTTTCTTCATTAATTAATAAGGAAAAAATGATAAAAATGTATAAAATTTAAACATTCACTTATTTGAGCTGCAACAAGCAAACACTGTTTGCTGCTGTGCGTATGTGGTACTCCCACTTGTGATAATCAATGCGTATTCAGCTAAAATAATTGCGTAAAATACGCTAATACGCACCTTATCTGGAGCTATGCTTTCATTGCATTCCCACTGTTATCTCAGACTTGAAACCCAGGTTCCATCTCTATCAGAGCTCCAGTTAAGGTGCGTAATTTGGAGGTAAATTTCTTATTTCTCCATCAAAAATAGCAAGTTGGGAGTGCTTTAGAATCGTCTCAATGAGACGATTCTAAAGGACTCCCAACTTGCCATTTTTGATGAAGAAATAACAAAATTTCACACCAAGTTGGTCAAATTACGCACCTTAACTGGCGCTCTGATCTCTATACAGTTGTTGATTTTACTGGTACTTTCAACACTGTTATATTCCAAAATAAATCCAGATTATTGAGTTTTATGTGTGATAGATAGCGCCGCAGTCTTATCATGGCCTACACTACACTGTTCACTGTTGAATTAACAAGTAATTTTTATGCTTATTGTCTTGATGATCAGTGTTGTCACTTGTTCATTATTGATGGATTTTAACAAACATATTGTGTGAAATTGACCAGAAGCAACAATGGTAGAAGACTCCATACACACAGTTTTGCTTTCGCATCACATACATTTAAGGGGAAGTAATCTCTGTACATTGTACTGACAAATCTTACAAGAGTTACCTGGCTTGGTAATGACTGCTTACATATTGTGTGACTCGCTATGATGAAAATGAGCTTATTGCACATGCAGACAGTGTAGGCCCAGTAGCCGATTTCATCAACATTGCAAAGTATACTTTAGTAGCAAAGTATACTTTAGTAGCAAAGTATACTTTAGTAGCAAAGTATACTTTGAGGGAGAAATTTTCAATTTTATGATAAATTTATTAATTTTTATTATACTGAATTTATTACATTAACTCAGCCAATTTGGTTGTGATAATGTAATAAATTCAGTATAATAATTCTGCATACTTTTAATCATGAAATATATGCATTTGTTAGTTTTATATGAAATAATGCTTTTCGGGGAAAATAAATGATTTCTCCCTCAAAGTATACTTTGGTAGAAAAGTATACTTTGCAATGTTGATGAAATAGGCTACAGGTCAGCCTGTGTATCTACCATTTGAACAAATACCCAGAGTGTATGCTATTTTGTCCAAAACAATTTTACAGATTTCATGACAAGCAGGAATTAATATTTTGTCATGATAGTTAGATTTAACCCATTGGCGTCTATGGAATACTTTTGTATTGAAACAATCTAGGGATAGATTGTGACCTAGAGGTCAGGACACTGCGGGCCGTTTCACTAAACTTTGTTCGACTAAAATGTTTGTAAGTGCAAAATTATGATCGTCTGTAAATTTCACATTAACATTGTTTTCTTGTAAACAATTATTGGATTTACATGTATTGAGCATAGGCTGCATATGCAGCCTATGCTCAATAAATGTAAATCCATCAATTGAAATTTCCAGAAGATCCTAAATTTGCTCTTACGAACATTTTAGTCGTACAAAGTTTAGTGAAACGGCCCCCTGGACTTAAATACCAGAGGCGTGAAAAACACATTGTATTTCCATCCTTCTGGTTCATTTGAATGAGACTTTAAACCGAGGTCCTGTCTATGACTGTTGCTGGGACGCAAAACCCATTCACTTTCACTTCTGAAAAAATCTGATTAAAACATTTGCTGTTACCTGAACCGTATCATCGATACGGTTCAGATGATTGGTAACAACATATACTTTTGAAAAGAAATAAAGAAAATGGTGAAAGATTTTCTCAAAAAGTTTCATACTGTATTGTAATTTGTATTTGGCTTAGAATGGAAATGTTTACACCTTAGACCTATACACACAACAATTGTTATCTGCTGTTGCTTTTATATCTTGCCTTATTTCTCAATAAAAACATGGTTTGACAGCACTTCAGAATCATTTCCAATGGAAATGATTCTGAAGTGCTGTCGAAGCATGTTGTAAATTATTCTAAAGTGCTGGCTAAGCATGTTTTTGATGATAAAAATGGAAAATATAAAATAAACAGCTGACGACAAAAGATTAAGATAGCGGTGTAATGGTTCATTCGAATATTTACATTTTCTGATTAACCGCTTACACTACGTATAATAATAGTTAATGAACAATATATCTATGTTTACAGTTGATGACTCACGTGGGTATCACAATATTTAAGCCATTTCACCGATAATTCAGTTCTCCTCTATGTCGCTTAAATATGATATATTAGTGTAATATTTTGTCTCGCATATTAAGTAGAAGTGAGAACTGCATTTTGCTCTTTCTAGAAAATGGATGTATGGTCAATTTTAGCCCTTAGACCATCTCCAATGATGAACTGTAAAATACACCATATATATTGCTGTGACTGGATATATGGGGCTTATGGGCTTGCGACCGCACAGTCTGATCAGGATCTGCATCCGCACAGTCTGATCAGGATCTGCACTGTTCATCATTTAATCAATGAAACACCCGTTATGCTTCTAACAAGCAATATAGATCAGTACCAGGCTACAGGAGTGTGATATTTGATCAGGAGCTACACTGGTCACAAATCCCATAAGCCCTATTTCTCAAATCAAACAGTTTAGATCCAGATGAGCTGTCTCATGACGAGCCGTCTCATCAGGATCTGCACTTTTTGCAAGTACCGGTAGTTTTCATATTTTTGAGAACGAAAACATCCCTTTTTCAAAAATGGACTAGTCTGAAAATCAATTTGTGACGATTGCATTGGTTGCAAAATTATCATTCCAATATCCATTCCAGTTCTTAGTGGTGTAAGGGTTAATCTTGGGGGAATCACTAATATAGCATATTTTTATTCAACAATGGGTGATATATTGTATGTCATAACTTTTATACGACCTTGAGGAGAAGTGAAGGGTTCAATGGCATATTGTATATGATCTGTGTTGCCTCCTTTTATGTTGTACCATATATAGCCGCATGTAATACAAGACAATAGTCTACGCCTTGTTTAGCTTGAACTCGTCTGGGCTCCCAGCTGAAATATTTAGGGACCTGGGGCCCGTTTCACTAAACTTCGTACGACTAAAATGTTCGTAAGTGCAAATTTAAGATCGTCTGGAAATTTCAATTGATTGATTTACAGTTATTGAGCATAGGCTACATATGCAGCCTATGCTCATTAAATGTAAATCCAATAATTGTTTACATTCGTAAATTGAAATTTACAGACTATCATAATTTTGCACTTACGAACATTTTAGTCGTACAAAGTTTAGTGAAACGGGCCCTGGGGCCCTTTTCACTAAACTTTGTACGACTAAAATGTAAGGGCCCGTTTCACTAAACTTCGTACGACTAAAATGTTTGCAAGTGCAAAATTAGGATATTTCACATTGACAGTGTTTTCTTGTAAACAATTATTGTATTTACATTTATTGAGGATTGCGTATGCAGCCTATGCTCAATAAATGTAAATCCATCCATTTAAATTTCCAGACAATCGTAAATTTGCACTTACAAACATTTTAGTCGGACGAAGATTAATGAAACGGCCCCCTTGGATAGTATTTGTGGGTACTAGATCTTTATATGTACCGAGTTTGATACAAAAAATCCTGATGCATAAGCAATGATTAATTGACAGAATGGCAACCTGCGTAGGCCGTGATCAGTCTGCTCGGATGCGCAGGCTGATCTGGGGCTATGCCGGTCACAAACGTTGTATGGTCCATTTTTTGAGCCGATGGCCGTGTCTACCTAGTTTTTAGATTGCACTAGATTTTAAATGAAATGCGTTTTATTTATAATAACTCGTTATAAGTGGTATACTGGAGTCAGATTGGTTTTCGTCCGTCATGCATGTGTCCTTATGTGCACAGGTTGAAGTAACGGACCGAGGTCTATAAATACATTAAATATACCTAAAAGCATTAATAAGTGAGAAAAAAAAATAAGAAAAATAATTCTTTACTCCCTCATATACAGAATATTTTTTTTTAACTTTTTTTTTTCTCACTTATTAATGCTTTTAGGTATATTTAATGTATTTATAGGCCTCGGTCCGTTACTTCAACCTGTGCTTATGCGCGGTCTCTTGGTGTAGCGTGGTAGCATGGGTGTAGAGCAAATGGAAACCATTCCACACAAACAATAATGGCATGTATTGTATCATATAATTGTCTCAGAAAAAAGTGCATTTACATGACGCATTGTTCATAATTGTATATAACTGGAGATTGGTAGCTGGTCATGCAATCATCCTTGTGTGTTTGTGTCCATTAATAATTATCACACTTGTATTAATTTGCACAGTTTCTCGACGTCACTGACACACGTTATGCGTTATGCGCCTGTGACTGGAGAAATGGGTTTTGTGATCAGTGTAGATCCACATCAGACTGTGCATCTGCACAGTCTGATCAGGATCTGTACTGTTCGCCATTCCATCAATGACACTCCCGTCATGCTTCCAACAAGCAATATAGATTGTTATCAAGCTGCAGGAGTTTGTTATTTGATCAGGAGCTGCACTGCTCACAAATCCCATTAGCTCTATTTGTCCAGTCACAGCCACAAACGTATTACATTCGGAATATGCATTTAGGCATATGTATCGGTTAGGGCCGGCGTAAGTTAGGGGGGGTGGGGGTCGTGGGGGGGGGGGTGGGGGAGGGGGGTCAAAAACATTCGGGGGAGCATGCCCCCACACCCCCTTAGCAACATTTAGCCCTTTGGGCGCTCAAGACTGAGCCCTGAGAATTCAGGAAATGGTAAAATTTATGGGGGAGCATGCCCCCCCCCCGGACCCCCCCTGGCACCCTTTGCAACATCGGGTCCTTTGGGCCATCACAATTGCGCCCCCCCCCCGACCCCCCCCCCCCCCCCCCCCCCCCCCCCCCCCCCCCCCCCCCCCCCCCCCCCCCCCCCCCCCCCCCCCCCCCCCCCCCCCCCCCCCCCCCCACCCCACCCCGCCCCACCCCCCCAATAATTTTCTCAAATGGCGGCCACAACATGCACTTTTGATGAGAAATAAAGAAATTGTTTGAGATTCTCAGTAAAACAGTGCATCTTCAGAATGCAAAACATAATGAAAATTATAGTTAAATTTGTTTGGGGGATATGCGACATTCCGCTTAGAAAGATACATTCATTGTTTACAAATGATAATTTTGTCAGCGTTTTGTCAAATGCAGGAGACAATTCAGTATATACGCAATTAAACGAACCGACGGTCGAATATGAAAATTCTCCTGATTGCCATCACTACAATTTACCAGGTTGGTGCCGAAACACGACGTGTTAACCATTTCACACCTACATAACTGGAGTCGACTATTCCAGGTTCATTTTCAGACCATTCCATTAATCAGGACAGGAGTGTGGCGTATATTTATGCCCCTGGGTGCCGTTTCACTAAACTTTGTACGACTAAAATGTTCGCAAATGCAAATTTAGGATCGTCTGGAAATTTCAATTGATGGATTTACATTTATTGAGCATAGGCTGCATATGCAGCCTATGCTCAATAAATGTAAATCCAATACAAAATGTACTTGTTTACAAGGAAACATTGTTAATGTGAAATTTACAGACTATCATAATTTTGCACTTATGAACATTTTAGTCGTACAAAGTTTAGTGAAACGCCCCCCTGGTTTCAGTAGAGTCGGGAGTCATATAGTGTTCAGACTGTGTGTGTCCATGGGTCCGGCTAAGTTGTTTGCCGGAGTTAAATTTCTCCACTCCGTCTTAACTTTTCTATCCTTTGAAGGATTGCTTCAATATTTCAACATCTTATGCATGTGTACAAATGCTACACATTCATGCTGCCAGGATATAATCTTGACCTTTAACATTCATCTTTTGACCTTCACAGCTTGGCTTAAACAATTTTTGTTCAGAAGTTTCTCGCAGTTTCTCCAAGCTGACACCAGGGGCATTTATGACAGGCCACATTTCGTTGTTTTTCCAAAGGGAATGGCATTATGCATATATTCAGTAAGCTCGCATTTCAAATTTTGATGAGCAAATTTATTGCATATTTTCTTCGCAAATAGTTCATTTCATTCACGAGATCATTGGAAATTGTGTGTACAGAGCAAAAATACCCACAAACAGTGCAGATCCAGATGAGGCGGCTCTCCTCATCTGGATCTACACCATTTGCAGATATTAAGTTCAAGGTCATGTTGAAATGGTTAACAGCTTGATAGTGATGTGTTCACACAAACAATGGACTTTTGACTTGAGTGACAAGTGTAGATCTATTTATTGCATATTTTCTTCGCAAATAGTTCATTTCATTCACGAGATCATTGGAAATTGTGTGTACAGAGCAAAAATACCCACAAACAGTGCAGATCCAGATGAGGCGGCTCTCCTCATCTGGATCTACACCATTTGCAGATATTAAGTTCAAGGTCATGTTGAAATGGTTAACAGCTTGATAGTGATGTGTTCACACAAACAATGGACTTTTGACTTGAGTGACAAGTGTAGATCTGTATCAGATGTGCATTTACAATTTCTTCCTGTTAGAAATGCAGGCAGGGATATATAGCTTTAGTCCATATACATTGTATGTCGGTACGTACGTTAGTAACACCTTTCATTTCTTAACTCTTTGCATGTTGGGAAACTTGTGGGCTATAAATAGTTCAAAACTGGCGGACAAAAATTCATCACGTTTTCTTTTATTTCGCCTTGAAATTCTAATGAAATTCCAAGACATATTTACAGAGAGAAATAAAACATGTAGTCCTAATTTGTTTGGCGGATATTTTCGCCGCTAGCATGCAGAGTTATGAACCATATCATGTCAGCGATTTTGATATTACATTAGTTATCCACATTGTGCGCCTAGGGATAGGGCTTTCTTTTGCACCATGTCTGATCATCTAATGTCAAGGTCACTGTTTGTAAGGCAAATCCATTTTGTGTTCTCAATAACTGCTTAACACCTTCACCAATTTCAATAACATTTGGCCACAATGTCTGTTTAGGCATGCTTCTTTGTTACGCCCTATGTCTGAACACCCAAGGTCAAGGTCACTGAGTTACTAGAAGAAGTTACTCCTGCATTTCCAAGTTCAGCAATATATTTATAAAACTGGCCTAATGTGCAATGGCATACATGGATGATATGAACCATGATCTGACTGCACATGTACTTTGCTGATCTAGCCCTACACTGTGCAATTTAAGGCTATACGCCCTGTTTTGTTAGAACACCATTCATACGTTAAACATACATGACCACTCCGTTCAAAATTAATCAACCATTTGTTTAGATTTAACCCATTCATCCCTAAATAACTGGAATGGACTGTGATATGTTAATTGTCCTACCAATCCAATCGTCACAAAATGATTTTCAGACTAGTCCATTTATGTAAATTAAGGGGGTGTTTTTGTTCTCAAAAATAAGAAAATTACTTGCAAAAAGTGCAGATCCTGATGAGACGGCTCGTCACGAGCCGGCTCATCTGGATCTACACATTTTGTCAATACCACTTTACAGGCCTGTGGTGTTGAAAGGGTTAACACCATTTACACTTTCCTCTGTGGCCAACATGTTATGTAGGCTCATGCCAGCCTGCATGCAGTCTGATCAGGATCTACATTGTTTTCTATTTGGTTAACAAGGTATCTGTAAGCCGCACAATGCTGAATCCAAATTTGTCATCTGCTGTTTATATTATTTTCAATTTTCCCCAGACTTAAAGGTACGTGCCCACTCAGCAGGCAGAAAATGTTCTTTAATGAATTAAATAAGTGTATAATTGTGTCACTATTTCAAAAGTTCTAAACATTATTATACATTTTATATCAGATGTAAATTTCCACACTGATATCAGGGGCGATAACCGATAACCATACGTTACAACTCTAGCGACGTCATTCAAAGCAAAATGAAGGCATCCACGCTAGGTAGATTCGGTATTGTATCTGATTAAATATCCGATTTACGATGAGCTTCAATATTGGCTGGTTTTAGACTACGCAGTTGTCATAATAAGCATTGCAATCATAATGGACATGTTCATGTCGTTGGTTACGTCACATGTACTGTAAAAATGGACAAAATTCAGCTGAACCGACTGCCATTGCGATTTTAAAATAAGCCGCCATCTTGAATTTGCTGTTGAGACCGACCAATCAGAGGCCGCGATTTGGGGTCAAAGGTGAACAAATAAAGGCAAAAACGGCACTTCATGTATATTATATGGAAGGTCATATCCGCCATAATTATATTTGGCTTGATGCTTGCTGGCTGATGACATTTTAAGTTATATCCGTCTTGTTACAATTATATGTGCTAAGTGCTTTGTTCTTACTTTCTATTGCAAATGCTTAGTGCAATACAACAGGGACACGAATAAGGACGTATCAATAATTGTAATGTAAATAAGACGAATGAACAAAGCAATCAGCAGAATGGACATTTAAGAAAGACAAATACAATTACAACAAGCAGATTTCAAATGTAATAAATACAAATGACGAATAAAATAACATGAATATAATTTGTAATGTCATCAGCACGCAAGCATCAAGTCACAATAGAATTATGGCGGATATTACCTTTGCCAAATTACTGTTGCAATTGTGTTGTAAGGGGCGTGGATTATCGAGGTAACTTTTGTTGGGTCACCCTAAACAAACCCCAAAGGCTGGAAGGAAAACGCCACAAAGGTTACAAAAAATAAAAAGGCAAAGTTCGGATGTTGCTTGTACGTCCGTTAGCGGATATTTATGACATGCATTTTCATTGAATTGACTGAATTTGAAATAATAATGTTTATGATCATTTTATGAATTTTAATCATTTTAATACAATAATCCACCACAAATATATGTGTTTTGGTGGAAATTGTCTAAGACGCGCACCTGCGCCGATCGGGAGGGCCGCACGGAATTGGAGTGATTAACACCTCCTTAACATATCGTTTAACAGGTGCAGCTAAACACACCGATTATGCTTATTGCATTATTGCATTATTATTAATATAAGTCAATTATCAATAAACGACATTCATTTAAACATGCTTTATGTATCAACACATTACGTGAACATAGGACGAATGCCGAATTTTGAGACATCAGCTAGTTATCTACCTTGAAAATGGGTATCCACGTATAAATTATAAGAAAAACGGGTGGAATAGTTACACAATTACGTGTTCATTTTTCGAAATGACATTATAACACCATACATTTCATTTTTCATTTAACACAATGTGCGTACATCATGTGCGGATACTGAAACGTTTGCAAACTGATATTTACAGATGCACATATACGAGGGTAATCCAATATATTATAGTGAAAATGGCTCAGTATTAGCATCACCGTGTTCATGACCCTTGACGACAAAATATGTGATTATAACGTCACGTGACTATGACGTCATACAACGTAGTGACGTAATATAATGCGACATCATTGACGAAGTGTCAATATAGCGTAGGTTAGCGTAAATGTCTTTTACAACTAGTTACACGTCTATTCGGCCGTGTTTTTTTTTATCTTGTGAGAACAAGATATTATTTTGATGGAACAACATAATATCTTGTTCGCACAGGATAATATTTTGAGGGAACAGGATAATATCTTGTTCGAACAAGATATTATGTTGAGGGAACAACATAATATCTTGTTCGCACAGGATAATATTTTGAGGGAACAACATAATATCTTGTTCGCACAACTTAATATTTTGTTCCCACATAATAATATTTTGAGGGAACAGGATATTAACTTGTTCGAACAAGATAATATTAAATTTGAGGGAACAAAATATTATCTTGAGGGAACAGCATCCTTTCGCCGCCATTTTGCCTCAATACATTGTCATGGATCGACAAGACAAGAATGAATAACGTGTTTTGTTGTTGTTGTTGTTGTTGTTGTTGTTGCTGTGTGTGATCCCGGCGCTGGTTTTATCCTGTTCCCTCAAAATATTATTCTG
This sequence comes from Conchocele bisecta, assembly GCA_029237695.1. Classification (NCBI taxonomy): domain Eukaryota; kingdom Metazoa; phylum Mollusca; class Bivalvia; order Lucinida; family Thyasiridae; genus Conchocele; species Conchocele bisecta. The sequence continues at coordinate 56,759,299 of CM055276.1, read as the reverse complement.
TGGGAACAAAATATTAAGTTGTGCGAACAAGATATTATCCTGTTCCCTCAAAATAATATCTTGTTCGAACAAGTTAATATCCTGGTCCCTCAAAATATTATCCTGTGCGAACAAGATATTATTTTGTTCCCTCAAAATAATATCTTGTTCCCACAAGATAAAAAAAAAACTCAAGCCTAGAAAAAAAAAGTTTGCATGTCACCTCTGTGCAACCGTAGTACGTAGCGCTCATAAACATATTTTTGTATGACCGTGTCAGGGGCGGGCGGAAGCGGAGCAGGGGGGGGAGGGGGGGGCTAGGCCCCCCCCCCCCCAATAATTTTACCCCCCCCCCCACCCCAATAATTCTGTATATTTTGGATTTTTTATTCTAATATATTTGTGTAATCATGAGTACTGGGAACTTTGCTGAGAACTTTGCTGAGAATGCAGGAAATGGCGTTTCACACCACTTGGATTTCAAAAATTTCCGGAGGGGGGGGACCCCGGACCCCCCTAGCGCTATCGAGCCCTTCGGGCCCTCAACATTGGCCCCCACCCCCCCCCCCCCCCCAATAATTTTCAAGGTAGATATCTGATGTCTCAAAATTCGGCATTTGTCCTGTTCACGTAATGTGTTGATACATAAAGCATGTTTAAATGAATGTCGTTGATCGATCATTGACTACATTAATAATAATGCAATAAGTATAATCGGTGTTTAGCTGCACCTGCTAAACGATATGTTAATAGGTGTTAATCACTCTTTGTCGAATTCCGCGCGCCTCGCCCATCGGCGCAGGTGCGCGTTTAGATAATTTACCAAAAACACGTATATTTGTGGTAGATTATTGCATTCAAATGATTAAAATGATTAACATGATCATAACACATACTAATTCAGTCAATTCAATGACAATGTATGGTATAAATCTCCGCTAACGGACGTACGAGCAACTTCGAACAGCCTTTGTAGCCTTTGTAGCCTTTTCCAGCCTTTGGGGTGTTTAGGGTGACCGAAACGGCCGAAACGCACGGCAAAACAGCGATGCAATAATCAATAATGGAACTCCGGATGTCACTTAGAATGTAATAAACACAAACGCATTGAAACAGTGCGAATGAATAAAGCATCAATCCAAATGCACATGCAATTTAGACTACAACCAAGAAGATTTCAAATGTCACAAACACGAATGACGAATACAATAACATGAAAGTAAGTTGTAATGGCACCAGTCAGCAAGCATCAAGCCACATAGAATTGTAATAAGACGGATAGAACTTAGAATGTCATCAGCAAGCAAGCATCAAGCCTAATAGAATTATGGCGGATATTACCTTCCATAATATTAGGCTACTTCAGGTATATTAGGTTACTTCAGATATAAACATCATTTATTCACCTCCCTTTATTATGCTACATAGATCAATGGTTGCGGTATAAATATAATTACCAGGTGAGCAATATAGGGCCACAATGGCCCTCTTGTTCAATAACTTATGAACCGCTTCACATGTTTTTATAATATTTGGCCACAATGTGTGTGTAGGGATGGTGCTTTGTTTTGCATAAGACCCAAGTTCGAACACCCAAGATGAAGGTCACTGAGGACTTGTTTGTAGGACAAATGCGTTAAAGTATTTATTATTTTTTTATTATCAAAGCTGCCAGTGAGGGGATTAGCATCATAATAACAATGCACTTGTTATTTTAACAACAAAACCAAATTGACAGAATGCTTATAGAGAATAGTAGGTTAGTGCCGTGAATGGGAAAAAATATCTGGCAAGGCTCAGGAAACGGGATGGGCGAGGCTCTGCCGAGCACATCCCGTTTCCGTGCCGCGCCAGATATTTTTCCCATTCACGGCACTAACCTACTATTCTATTTATCCCGTCAACACCTACAAATGGCTGTAAAATGCAAAAATAGTATTGACTGGATATCAAAAATGTTTCACGGTACCGTGTTTCACGGCACATACGCACTGTGTTGACGGGATAAATTTATATTTCGGATGAGATAGGGTGTTGAATCACATGGTATCAACAAAATTGTGATGTAATGTTTCACCTCATGTTTAGTAGAGTTTTATTCTTAGATATCTTGTCAGTCATACACTCAACAGTGCCATAACTCAAATACTGCTTTATAATATTAACGCCTATTTTATAGAAACTTGTGTAACTTGCTTGTGATCACCCGAGTACCACCTGGTCCCTGGAACCTCTCTAACACGAACGCCGTAGTTTTTCAATTAGACTTTATTGGCACGCGATCGATCATATAGTGGGTTTGTTTGAAATTAGCCTAATTCTCCTGTTCATTCTGCCCAGACTATCAAATGGCACCCCAAAGGCGACCCAGCATGGGTCCGACCTTCTAACCAGCTGAATTGAGTGTATAATGATTACCAAGCACTTTGTAAACTGACTACCCATCTTGGGGAAGCATGTTGTATACCAAATTCATTGTTTTCACTAGTGCAAACTGGCTTCTACCACAGCCTCATTTCTTATGAAATCAGTAAACTCATATTAACCTATACCTTTATACCTTTATACCTTTCGGAATACACCTTTACGGGTATGAAATTTAATAAAATATTTTATTTTTATTTTTTGTTATTTCTCAATGAAAGTATATGTTGTGACCACTCATTTGAACCGTCTCGATGAGACGGTTCAAATGGTGGTCACGACATATACTTCTGAGCGCATAGGAGGAAAATATTTAGGATTTTCTGCAAATATAATGGCGTATCCTCAGCATGAAACGGGTTAAATCACACCACTCATGTAAGGTCCTCTATATAATCAGATGACAGTATTTAACACTTTCACTGCTGAATTAAATATTGTCGTCTGCTGTTTATTTTCCATTTTTCTTATCGCAAACATGGAAATGATTCTAAAGTACTGTCATAACATGTTTTTATATTGAGAAAGATGGCAAAATATAAAGCAACAGCAAACAACAATTTTCATGTCCAGCTATCTAGGGACTAATTCCAATTTTTATTCTGCCTATGCGATAGCAAGGGGGCATACTGCGTTGCTCTTGATGTTCCGTATGTCCGTCCGTCCGTGCGTCCGTCCGTCCGTCCGTGCACATTTACATGGAGATGTTTGTAAGAGTTTCTCCAGTTAGAGTCCAGTATGCCACAGGGGCACATCCATATTTTACAAACATAATTGTCTAGTTAGTGGTCACCTTTTGCTTAGTCGGACAATTAATGAGAGGAGATGTCTGCATTATTAACCTTAATTTACACCGCTATCTTAATTTTTTGTCGTCTCCTGTTTATTTTTATTTTCCATTTTTATCATGAAAAGCATGCTTTGACACTTTAGAATAATTTACAACATTCTTTAACAGCATTTCAGAATCATTTCCATTGGAAATGATTCTGAAGTGCTGTCAAACCATATTTTTATTGAGAAATACGGCAAGAAAGAAAAGCAACATCAGAGGACAATTGTTGTGTGTAGCGATCTAAGGTTTAATGTCGGTGAAAGAACACGTAATTTAGTGTGCCCTGTATGCATGTACTGTATCTACTATCTCTGCCTGATTGGTTGGAATCTTATTTGTCGTCGTCCATCAGTGTTACTGATTTCTTGTCAGATTTCATGTTACGTGAATGTACATAACCATGGTGATACTATTAGATGTGTGCATGTAAATATGTGAACCGTAATGTGTATTCAATTACATAGTTAGGCCATAGCAAGTTCTTCCTCTGTTAAGCGTCCGCATACTGGTAGGTTTTGAGAGTGGTTCTATGAAAAAACAAACCAACTGTGTATGCTGTTGTACACTATTTAATTACTGGTGAAGTAATCTGAAAATCGATTTGGTATAAACATATTTTATTAAATATTAATTACGTCATTTTTCGGAATGAAAGATTGCTTTGGACTTGTCTAAGTTTTAAATCCGTTCATGAATTTACACTTAGTAAGTTTAATATGAGTGTTTTCTTGTTATTTAGCGGCAATTTAAATTTATGTTAAAAACTTCCTCAACCCTTTGCAGTGTGCAAAGGGTTGAGGAAGTTTTTAACATAAATTTACATTTGGTTTTTTTTTTCGAGGCCTTGTTTGTTTTTACCGGATACGTAGTTAGGTTTTGGTCAACTGGGTGGACGCTTAACGTAGAAAATATATGGTATGGCCTTATTGTGATAACCAGTACATCCATACTAACCCTGAATATTGGGATACTCTTCACTGTCGGTAACCATATCTATATATGTTTCCTCAGCATCAACTGTGTCCGAATATTTAGAACAATACTTCTGTAACCAAAAACCCACTCTACCAACATTTCGGCACAAAGCGTTGTGCCGGAATGTTGGGAGAGCGGGTTCTTGGTTACTGAAGTATTGTTCAACATATTGTAGGATGCGCATAGTGAAGGTTGCGAGTTTAAAACCTCCTCTAGGGCATGAAAAATACTTTCATAGTATTTCCATCCCACTGGTCTGTCGGATGTGACTTTAACTCTTTGCATGCTAGCGGTGAAAATATCCGCCAAACAAATTAGGACTATATGTTTTATTTCTCTCTGTAAATATGTCTTGGAATTTCATTAGAATTGAGTCCTCAGGACTCAATTCTAATGAAATTCCAAGACATATTCATGATATTTACAAGGAGAAATAAAAGAAAATATGATGAATTTTTGTCCGCTAGTTTTGAACTATTTATAGCCCACAAGTTTCCCAGCATGCAAAGAGTTAAACTGCGGCCCCGTGTCTATATAACCTTAGCTGTTGCTGGGATGTTAAACCCATGCACTTTCACTTTTCAACATATCGTATTAATGCGGAAAGATTGCAAATATCTACGGTTGTTACGGTACGTTTATTTATGTGTTGTTTTAAACAGGAGTCAATGTGGTACCCAAACCCCGCCATTTTGGTAAGGAGATACTATTACGCCTTGTACATAGGTCGTCGACTGATAAAAGTTACCTCGCGACGTGTGTGACCGACCAGCTTAGCACAAGACACTGCTCATCTGCACAGTCTGATCAGGGCATACACTGTTTGTCATACGGCTGTCAGAAATAGGATTTGAACTCGATGCAGCTGTGGAATTGTACTGAGTGGCCAGGGAATATATGTGGCTTTAACTGGAGAAATGGGGCTTATGGGATTTCTGACCAGTGTAGTTCCTAATCAAATAACACACTCCTGTAGCCCGACAACAATCTATATTCCTTATTAGAAGCCTGACGGGGGTTTCATTGATGGAATGGCGAACAGTGCAGATCCTGATCCGCACAGTCTGATCTGGATCTGCACTGGTCGCAAAACCCCTTTTCTCCAGTCACAGCCACATATTTGTTTCAAATGTTGTAAGGTTCCTTTTATCAGTCAGCGACCTACAGGCAGGATGTGTGACGTGCCAGGGGAAATTGTCTGATCAACCAGCTTTTACATTATTTGTAGAAAACGTCTGGAGCTCCAGGATAATACAAATGTATTATAGATTTTGTTCAAATGATAACAAAAATCACTTATTTGAGCTGCAAAAATCAAACAGTGTTTTTTTGCAGCTGAACTAAGTAACTAAGTCAAATTTATTATAGTATTTTCACTACTCAATTTGAAAATCAATGCGTATTTTCACATTGCTGTGCAAATTTTGTACTCCCACTTTTGATAATAAATGCGTATTCTGCTAAAATAAGTGCGTAAAATATGTGAATACGCACCTTATCTGGAGCTCCGATGTCTACATATATGTACCAGTCTTATAAATAGGTTATCAACTTTAGAAACGTACTTAGACACATTTTCGAGGCGTCATTATCATTAGAATTGTCTGAATTTGTTGATATAACATCACATTGCTAATTTCAAACTAAGCATCTGGGCCTGGTTGCTCAAAGCTTCAGTTAGCTTAACGGACTGTTAAACAGAGATTTTAACCATTCAGTTAAGGATTTAACAGTCCGTTAAGCTAACTGATGTTTTGAGCAACCGGGCCCTGGTCGTCAAATGGACAAATTCTGCCAATTCTATGCATATCAAGCCTAGGAAGTAGTTCTAAGGGAAGTTACTCACGATTTTCCAAGTTTGGTATGCTATTTATAAGTCTGATCTATTATTATACATCGGGTTCAGGCTCACGTGCTTTACTTTTGAATTATTTGAAATTAATATCAACATAATTGTGTTAACCTTTTCAACACTACACACACCTCTAGCCATGTTTCCAAACAGTGTAGATCCAGGATCTGCACTTTTTACAAGTAATTTTCATATTTTTAGAAGAAAAAAACCACCCCCTTATAAATGGACTAGTAATAGTCTGAAAATCATTTTATTTAGGGTTGAAAGGATTAATCGACATACACTCATTGGTAACAACTTAAACTTTTATGGATAAATAACATGGAGGCAAATGTTTCTCGGAGCAGACGTCAATTTTCGTGCTCAACAGTCTGAGGGTTAGATACAGAGGAAATCATCCATTTGGAATATAAAATGCACAGACTGTCTGCACTCTCGTGTGTTTACACAACATGTGCTTAATATAATCATTCTGTATATTTGCCACATGATCATTAAAAAACACTACCATGCAAACATGTGTTAAATACAATCACTGGTGATGTTTCACGTCCAAGAAGTTATAGTAACTTTATAGAGCATGTATGCATCTGGCGACTTGAACAAAATTAGAGACACACAGCGCAACAAACAAAAATATATTAAAAAATCCGACTCCCGCATCATATTCCGCAAACCCCGTGTCTGAAAACCAAAGTATAATCAGTGAAAGATCACTAAACTTAGTTTTCATCTCTACACGTCGTAGAAACGAAGACAATTTTCAAAGTTCTTAATCTTTTGGACCCGAAATCCCGCTATAGCGGTTTATGCAAAAAGTGCAGATCCAGATGAGCCGGCTCGTAACGAGCCGTCTCATCAGGATCTGCACTTTTTGAAAGTAATTTTAATATTTCTTAGAACAAAAACGCCCCCTTTTCATAAATGGACGAATCTGAAAATCATTTTGTGACCATTGGATTGGTCGAAACATTAGCATATCACAGTCCATTCCAGTTCCTTTGGGTTGAAAGGGTTAATGGCCTAATGGAACAGCCAAGATGAATGTTAAACATATTTCTGATGTAGACTGCGTACCTAAACAATGTCAAAATGTATGTCTTGACATTTATTTAACAATGTACATGTATACACTACTTGTTTCACCATATCAAATTAATAGAACACAATCGATATTAATCAGTCGTATGATTCCCTGAACTCAATAATGCATGTGATTTTAACGCACTGCACTCTCTGGTACCGGCATAAATGTTTCACGTCAAAATTGGAACCGGATTGCTGACAAATTCCAGTTCAGCTACATGCTACTGCACAATTTCTTCTAGTAACCGTCGCAAGAAATTTGCGCAGGTTATGAACCATAAAATGCGTTTATGTGATAGCTCTTAGTTTATTGCTTCATGTATGTAATGTGTGTATTTTTTTACGAGAAATATTTTATGCTGGCGCGGAGTGCAGCACGAGTGACTGCATCCATTCTCGATTTCTGAAATCCAGCTGTTTGATTGGTTGAGCTGAAGCTGTGCTCAGCCTTTACGAAGAAAATAATTTGTGGTTGTGATTGGAGAAACGGGCCTTATGTGATTTGAGATCGGTGTAGCTCCAGATGAACTTGCACACACCTGTAGCCCATTAACAATCTATATTGCTTGTTAGAAGCATGACAGGGGTTTAATTGTTGTAATGGCGAACAGTGCAGATCCTGATCAGCCTGTGCGGATGCACAGGCTGAATTGGATCTACACTGGTCGCCAAAACCGTAAGCCACATTTCTCCAGTTACAGTCACATTTCAGTTCAAATTTGGAGTGAAAATGTAGAACATTTTTGTATCACAGGCCCAGCTGATATGAGTGATTTTATCTGGTGTTTTATTTTGTTTGATGGGTCTTTTAAAATGCTAGATATTTCATAGTCATTGTCTCGCCCGCGAAAGCGGAAAGCGAGACATAGGTTTTGCTTTTCCGGAGTCGGCGGCGGCGTCATCATTCAATGTTAAGTTTTTGTGTTACGGTCATTAACTTCAACACCTTATCAGCTACAGTCATCAAACTTTATACATACCTTTACTATGATATGTAGATGAATATAGGACTATTCTTGGGGTCAAGGTCAAGGCCCCAGGGTCAAGGTCAAGGCGGAACAAGGCGAGACATTTGATTCCGCGGAATTCTTGTTTCTTCTATATTATTGGATAATCTGCATAATATATTCATAGCTTCCTGTAGCCTCTAACTGAGAAAATGTTATATCATAATCCTAATCATAGTTCCAGACCGTTCCTCAAACAATTAGGAAACAGTTTGAAGAAAAAGTCAGACATTTGTGTGATAAAGTTGTCAAACCACTGGTGGTTGAGAAACTGATTTGAAACATTAAGAAACGACCAGCAGCCACAGATTCTACACAATTTTCAGTCTTCTGTGCACTTTATTCCATCAATGTGTGGTTGCTCGGGCGAACGTGAAGGCGTAAATTAATGGCAGGGGTTCCTCCTTATAGGAATCACGATCTGCCGGGTTTGGCCCTCAGGTGTGGCGAGGACCTGGCATCAGATCAGGATTATTCTGATTTCAGGACTGAATATATATATTTTTTATTGTAAATATTCAGTTCTGATTTTGAGATTTCCCCCCAATTTGTACATGTACTTGAACATGTACATGTACATGTACTTGTACAGGTAATATATGCGATTTAGTACTAAACCCATTGACCCGGCCTTAAAGACCTTAGCTGTTGATAGGCCGTTAAACCTTAACAAACAAATCCATAAAAATAGGTGAACTAATAAGATAATAAAAATATAAATACCCGAGTCGAGGAGAAATTGTCCTGTTTTGGCGGTTCACACATCCATATTTCTTAGGCCATAAACTAAGTACTTTGATTCTCAGATATCGCCGCGCCAGAAGATCCCTGCGCATCGAGCATTTTATCAGAATCATGGAGAAATAAAATTGTACTGTAAATTTACCACATGATCAATAAAAAACACTACCATACAAAAATATGTCTGACGAAAATCTGGTGATTTTTTCCATCGAAAGAGGTTATACAGTAACTGTATCGAACATACATGTATATGCATCTGACGACTTAAAAACAATCAGAGACTAACATCTCAAACACACACATTTTTTATCCGCCCTCCTGTGTCACATTCCACAAACCCTATGTCTGAGAACCAAAGTTAACCTCTCTATGGCCTTACTTTGACTTTTTCATATTGGGTAAACTGACTTTTGAAACCTGGTTTTTGTTTCCCGGGCTGGGCTATTGCAGACAGTGTGATTGATATAATAACTGCTTTGGTGTGAATTTATGCTTTTGTATACGAGTTATTTACATTCATTGCGTAATTATTTTTCATTCTTTACTTTGCACACGGGTAACAGGATATATTTCATTATATTATATACATGGTAAACTTTTGTTATCATTAGCTTCAGCAAACATCATTTAACTCTTTGCATGCCAGCGTTGAAAATAACATCCAACAAATTACGAGTATGTTTCTTATTTAATGACATTTACAGGGAGAGAATAAATGAAAATGCAATGAATTGCTATTTTTGAACTTTTTATAGTCACAAGTTTCCCAGCATGCAAAGAGTTAATAGTACATTTTAAATTTATCCTGATGAGATGGCTCTTGCGAACGGGTATCTGTAGCCTATTTCATCAACATTGCAAAGTATACTTTAGTAGCAAAGTATACGTTGAGGGAGAAATTTTCAATTTTTTTAAAAATTTATTAATTTTTATTATACTGAATTTATTACATTATCACAGCCATTTAATGGCTGTGATAATGTAATAAATTCAGTATAATAATTCTGCATACTTTTAATCATGAAATATATGCATTTGTTAGTTCTATATGAAATAATGCATTTCAGGAAAAATAAATGATTACTCCCTCAAAGTATACTTTGCTAGTAAAGTATACTTTGCAATGTTGATGAAATAGGCTACTGGACATACACTGTGTGCAATCATTGGCCACATATTAGGCCAGCCATGTGATTTTGTACCTAAGAAGATGTGCGTTTTTTCATATAGTAGTATTTACAGAAACTACAATATTTTCTGTAAATGATGTTGAAAGTTGATGAAATTTTCATAGCAAATGCGGAATATTTTATTCCTCATTGGCACTGAGTATTTCATCAACTTTCAACATCATTTATGGTAACTTTTGTAAATATTTTTCATGAATGAACAAATATTTACAAATCTTCTTGGGTACAAAATCACATGACTTGTCTAATATATGGTAGAACTGTGTGCAATTTTCATATTTTACAGGTAGTCGTGTACAATTATAACTGTAATAAGTGTATTATTTTTATGTAGTTTGAATGTTGCGAGGATTTGGTATCATATTTGCCTGATTTATTTTTCAATACTATTGCGGTGACCATGTGATAAAATAGAGGTCTGTGATATTGAAACGGTTAATAATGGCGAAAACTGTAAAAATCTAAAGACCCCTATCATAATGTTCGCAAACAGTGTAGATCCTGATGAGCCGGCTCGTATATTTTCTGATTTCTAAGCGCAGTAATACCCCGTTCTCAGAGCTCCAGATAGGCTGCGTATTGGCGTATTTTGCGCACTTATTTTAGCATTGATCTTAGAGAAAACAACACCCCTTTTCATAAATGAACTAGTCTGAAAATCATTATGTAACAATTTGAATAGTCAGAAAATCGACGTGTACAAAATCATCCGTTCCAGGTATTTACAGGTGAACGGTTTATACATGTACCAATTCTCCATGACATTAAATCACCGTAGCTGTTAATAGGCTGTTAAACACCAATGAATCAAACTGAAAAATCAAATCTCTCCATTACAGATTCAAAGCCAGCTAAGAAGACTCCATGTGCTGAAGCCCTGTACGATTTTGATCCCGAAAATGAGGGCGAACTCGGCTTCAAAGAAGCCGACATAATCAACCTAATTAGTCAAATTGACGAGAACTGGTTTGAGGGATCAGTAAACGGACGCACAGGCTACTTCCCCATCAATTACGTCAAGGTTGTCGTCAAGCTGCCATAGGTTATAATATATATGCATATTCTAGTATTCTCCTTATATATACATGTAGAAGTATTGTAAATTAAGTTTACATGTCCTCTCTTTATATCTGCAAATGTTAGTAATGGCCACAATGGGATTAGTTTCAAATGTTGTACGGCTGTGAGAATATTGCACTTTTCACATTTCCATAACATTTCGAAATATTCTGTTATTTGTGTTGAAAGTTAACACAGCATTAACCCATTTCAGTCTAATGATACAATAACTTTGGTAAAAAAAAATCTCATTATTTTGTTTATTTCTCCATAAAGGTATATGTTGTTACCACTCATTTGAACCGTCTCGTTGAAACGGTTCAAACGAGTGGTAACAACATATACTTTCCAGATGAAATAAAGAAAATAGTATTTAAAAATTTCATACTACTATAATTGTATCCCATCTTTAATGGGTTAAGATTTTGTTTATTTCTCCATAAAGGTATATGTTGTTACCACTCATTTGAACCGTCTCATTGAGACGGTTCAAATGAGTGGTAACAACATATACTTTCCAGATGAAATAAAGAAAATAGTATTTAAAAATTTCATACTACTATAATTGTATCCCATCTTTAATGGGTTAAGAGCATGTGCAGAATTTATTTTTGGCATATCCTCTACATTTATGTACCCAAAGACATATTCAGGGACCAATATAGTCGCTACCCAGTTTGTCTGTTCATCGTTCATCTGTCTGTCTGAGATTTGCATTATAAAGTTTTCTGCTATCTACCATCTCTGTTACCATAAGTGTCAGGTTAGCTTGAAAAGTCATATACTTATTTTTCATCATCCATATTTTTATTGTATAGCCCATTTATGTGTTCCTCACAGGTTGAAGTAATGGACCGAGGTCTATAAATACATTAAATATGCCTAAAAGCATCAATAAATGAAGAAAAAAATTGTTACCGCCGTCTATAAATACATTAAATATGCCTAAAAGCATCAATAAATGATTTTACGGCGTAAATTAACGGTGGCGTTCCTCCTAGGAATCATGATTTACCTGCTTTGGCCCTCAGGTGCGTTTTTATCTTTGGCTCTTTTGTTACCTGGAAGTTGAATTGGGTTATTGCCCATTATAAAAGTAGTACAATTAGTACTGATCCTACTGCTTTTGGGAGGGGGCAGAGTGATTCTGGTGTGGCGAGGACCAGGCATCAGATCAGGATTATTCTGATGTCGGCGCTGAATATATAGTTTTTGGTTGTAAATATTCAGTTCTGATTTTCCCCCCCATATGTACTTGAACATGTACATGTACTTGTACAGGTAATATATGGGATTTAGCACTAAACCCATTGACCCGGCCTTAAATGACCTTATCTGTTCATAGGCTGTTAAACCCATATTTTTATTTTATAGCCCACTTAATTGTGTCTCCTGTGCTCTGGGTCAAATGACATAGAATTTTTTTACAGTCAGTTTTTGAGTTGTACAGTCGAACCTCCCCGAACGGCCACCTTTCTTCAACAACACCCTCTCTATAACAGCCGCTATTTTATATCCCAAATATATGATTTCCTCTGTAGCTAACCTTTAGACAGCTGAGCACGAAAATTGTCGTCTGTTGTTGCTTTTGCCTTCTTTCTGAATAAAAAACATGTTTTGACAGCATTTTAGAATGATTTCCATTGGAAATGATTCTAAAATGTTGCCAAAGCATGTTTTTGATGCGAATTATCGAAGAAAATAAATAAACAGCGGACGACAAAATTTAATTCTGCATTAACCTCCCTATAACATCCATCTCTCTACAACAGCCAGTTTTGCGTCTTCCCACGGGTGGCTGTTGTAGAGAGGTTGCACTGTACATCCATCAGTGTTACAGATTTCTTGTCAACATGTGATGTGTTTTGACAAACATACATGTATATTAAAAATGCGACTGACTAGATAAATGGAGCTTGGGCTTTGCGGCCAGTGTAGACTCGGATCAGGGTCTGCATTGTTCAGCTTTGCTTCAGTGATACACCTTTTTTGCTTCCAACTACATGTAATTGTATTGATCCCTATCTGTCTCAGTGTGCTGACCAGTAACTAGACTGGACACAGACTCCATAAGCCAAGCCTCATTTTCCCAGTCATAGACATACATGTACATATTAACTCTTACAATGCTGAATTAAATTTTGTCTGCTTTAATTTCCATTTTTGTAAATAAATACATAGTTTGGCAACACTTGAGAATCATTTCCAATGGAAATGATTCTAAAGTGTTGCCAAACCATGTTTGTATTGAGAATAAAGACTAAGTATTAAAGTACATGTACATGCCCACTCAGTAGGCACAAAATGTTTTTATAATTATTTTTTAATTATTTATGCTAATTAAATGCGTCACCGGAAAAAAATTAATTATTTGACAGATTTTAAAGTATGATCATTTCACATCAAAAAATAATACAGAGAATAAACACGGTTATCGCCCGTGTCTGATATAAATGTATAATAATGCCAATTAATATGTGAGGTAATGGTGTATAGCTGGCACTCGTAATTTTAGAACTGGTGGAATAGTGACAGTTATACACTTATTTAATTATTTAATTCCTATAAAGAACATTTTGTGCCTACTGAGTGGGCATGTACCTTATACAACAGTAGACGATACTTTTCGTTTTACCATTCTCTAAGGGTTAAAAATCAATATCAGTAAACTGGGGATGTGTTAAGTGAGATAATACCAGAGCCGAGACCAAACTTGTTGTTGTTGTTTTGTTGGATAAATAAACACCATTCCACTCCATGTTTCTATGGAAACCGTGTGATAAATACACAAATTTCATTTACACCTTTTAACTTTGCACAAATATTAACACCTCATGAACACTATTTAAATAAGTAACAAAGCTATCTCATTTGATTATGCTCCCTATGCGATCGCAAGGGTGGCATATTGCGTTGCTCTGAGCAGAGCTCCAGGTAAGGTGCGTAATTTGGAGGTAAATTTCTCATTTCTCCATTCTAAAGCACTCCCAACTTGCCATTTTTGATGAAGAAATAACAAAATTTCACCACAAGTTGGTCAAATTACGCACCTTAACTGGAGCTCTGTCCTTGGTTCCGTACATACATACGTATGTCCGGCCGTCAGTACGTCCATCCATGTACATTTACGTAGAAAAGTTTGTAAGAGTTTCTCATGTAATATCTTCTATATTTCCTGAAGGATTGCTTCAATACTTGGACACTTGAATCACCTGAATATTTATCACACACTTTTGCCACCATTAACATGACCTTGACCTCGAAATGTCGCTGAAACACAAAATGTTTGTTTCAATATTACTTGAAGGATTGCTTTAATATTGGGACAGTTCATTCACCTGACGCACTCACACTGCCAATAACATGACCTTTGTGACCTTCAAAATGGTGCTGAAACAGTTAGCCAAAAAGTTTGTAAGACTTTCTGAAATGACTTTTTTGTAAAATTTAAGTTTTCATTTTTTACACACAGTCTCTAGTTAGAGTCCAGTATGCCATGGGAGCATAGCCATGTTTGACAAACATAATGTCTAGTTATCCTATAAACACTACAGACTTCATTGCATATGTTCACAAACATTGTAGATCCAGATGAGACGGCTCGTTACGAGCCGTCTCATCTGGATCTACAATGTTCATGAATCGGTTCTCATTTTAATAAATTTGTCTTTTTCTGATGAATGCCTTCTTACCTCAGTAACTGGAATGGATTCTAACGTGTAAATTTTCAGACTATCCTGTTAACCAGAAATGCGGTTGTTTTGTAAAAAAGTCATATGCAGGGATTTCGCTGGAGAAAATTAAAAAAATCGCCACTTCAAAAAAAAAAAATGGCGATTTTTTTTCCGAAAATTGTAATTTTTTATCGCCAATTGTTTATTTTTATCGCCAATTGCGAAAGTGGCGATCGCCAGCGGAATCCCTGCATATGGATCTACACTTGTAAACATTGTGATTGAAGTCTGTGATGTTAAGAGGTTGAAAATATGCATGGAACACTCCATTAGTCGTCAAAGGCACTGTGTCTCTGATCATGTCTCGTTTAAACACACTTCTGTTGAGTATATTTTGTTTGAATTAGCGAGTACCGATTAATTCATTGATTAAAGGTACATGCCCACTCAGTAGGCACAAAATGTTCTTTATATCAGAGACATCATCTGAGACATATTCTGGCAAAATAAACATTCATTCACCATTACCACACCTATTGATTGGCATTATTATACATTTTATATCAGATGTAACTTTCCACATTGCAATCAGGGGCAATAACCATGTTTCATTAAAATGTTAACGGACGTTAGTATTTATACTCTGTATTTATTTTTTGATGTGCAATTATCATACTTTATAATCTGTCGAAAATATTATTTTTTCAGGTGACCCATTTAATTAGTATAACTGAATAAAAAATATCATGCCTCATTTGCATATGAAAATAGCCTGATACCATGCAACGCGCGTCACTTGGTAAATAATTACTGAATGATTATACCTGTATAGCGGCCACTCGTAATCTTTAGAACTGGTGGAATAGTGACGCAATTATACACTTTTTTAATTCCCATAAAGAACATTTTGTGCCTACTGAGTGGGCATATACCTTTAAGTTTGTTCTGGGCCTGGTTGCTCAAAGTTAGCTGTTAAATCATTAATATTGTTAAGGATTTAACAGTCTGTTAAGCTATCAGAGGTTTATAGAGACTGGGCCCTGGTTAATTCTCCACATTAAACAATTTGATAATTAGTGATTGACGTGTAACCAAGGTTGGCTTGATGCGTGATACACAATTTAATGTGTTGGACACCCGGTGCCTTTAACCCTTTCAACACCACAGGCCTGTATAGTGGTATTGGCAAAACGAGTAGATCCAGATGAGCCGGCTCGTGAGGAGCCGTCTCATCAGGATTTGCACTTTTTGCGAATAATTTTCATATTTTTGAGAACTTAACACCCCCTTTTCATAAATGAACTAGTCTGAAAATAAGTTTGTAACGGTTAGATTGGTTGCAAAATCAACATATCAGAATCCATTCCAGTTACTTGTGGGTGGGTGAAAGGGTTAATGTTGCAAAATCAACATATCAGAATCCATTCCAGTTACTTGTGGGTGGGTGAAAGGGTTAATGTTGAAAGTTAATCTCACTAAATCATCCAACCATTACCTGCTACTACTGCTGATCATGAGGAAGTGCCATAACATTTGAAAATATGAATGGTGACAATATTTTTCCATGAATATAGAAAATGTAGGGTGACATAATTTTTGATTTTGTCAAATTTGTAAACCAAGGGGTCAGTGGAATAATTAAATTTTGTCTGCTTTAATTTCCATTTTTGTAAATAAATACATAGTTTGGCAACACTTGAGAATAATTTCCAATGGAAATGATTCTAAAGTGTTGCCAAACCATGTTTTAAAGTGTTGCCAAACCATGTTTTAAATACATAGTTTGGCAACACTTGAGAATCGTTCTAAAGTGTTGCCAAACCATGTTTTTATTGAGAATAAAGACAAAATATTTAATTATTACAGTGACTCCTTCAGGTATGAATGACGCAATAGAACAAGTCAGGTTTATTATACCCAACACATACACAGTATGCCGAGGGTTATAACTTTTGAGTATCTATTATATTAATGTGTGTTCCTGTTCTCAAAGCACACGCTCATTGCTTGGGGTGCTGATTTGCCTGTTTTACATTGGAACATCACGATTTGCCTGGTTTGGCCCTCAGGTACGTTTTTATCTTTGGCTCTTTTGTTACCTGGTAGTTGAATTGGGTTATTGCCCATTATAAAAGTAGTAAGATTATTACTGATCCTACTGCTTTTGAGAGGGGGCCAAATTATTTTGGTGTAGCGAGGACCAGTCCTGGCATCAGATCAGGATTATTCTGATTTCAGGGCTGAATATAGTTTTTTTCTTGTAAATATTCAGTTCTGATTTTAGGATTTTCCCCCCATTTGTACAAAGGCGTCGGAAGTGGGGTGGCAGTGGCGGCGACCGCCGCCCCAGTATTGGACCAAACATAAAATGTCTCTTAAATGTAGCAGAATGCAGGAAATGGCATCTAGAATTAAAAATAATTCCGAGTATGCCCCCGGACCTCGCTCGCAGTTCGCTTCGCTCGGGTCGATATTTGCCTCCCGAATATTAATTTGCTTCCGACGCCTCTGTTGTACATGTACTTGAATATGTACATGCACTTGTACAGGTAGTATATGGGATTTAGTACTAAACTTATTGACCCGGCCTTAAATTACATTAGCTGTTGATAGGCCGTTAAACCACAACAACCAAACACAAAACAAGTAGAAAACATGTTAGTGCTTCGCAAATAGTTTACTGCCTATCTTTAGAGCTGATAGAAATATACTTGCTTCCTGTTATAATAAAATGTAATGGTTGTTGATAATCATATGCGGCTGCTCCTGCTTTTCATAGATCATGAAGTAGATTGGTCACAGACACAGGTTGAAGTAACAGACCGAGGTCTATAAATACATTAAATATACAATGTACCTAAAAGCATTAATCAGGGATTCCGCTGGGGAAAATAAAAAAAAATCGCCCCTTCAAAAAAATTAAAACAATTGGCGATAAAAAATTACAATTTTCGACAAAAAAATCAACAAAATATTTTTTTTAATATTTTTTTGTCGATTTTTTTGTCGATAATTGTAATTTTTTATCGCCAATTGTTGATTTTGATCGCCAATTGCGAAAGTGGCGATCGCCAGCGGAATCCCTGATTAATAAGTGAAGAAAAAAAATAAGCTAAACAAAATTCTTTACTCCCTCCACACAGTAACCGGTGTATAGGAGAGTAAAGAATTGTTTTTAACTTATTATTTTTTCTCTTATTAATGCTTTTAGGTATATTTAATGTATTTATAGACATCGGTCCGTTACTTCCAACCTGTGGTCACAGACTGCCTTGATGTCCATTCCGTGTGCTTGTCAAGATCGTGAGCTAGACTGTTCACTCATGCCATAGCCCCATATCTCCAGTCACAGCCACATATGTGGCTGTGACTGGAGAAATGCGGCTTATGGGATTTGTGACCCGCGTAGCTCCTGGTCAAACAGCACACTCCTGTAGCCAGCCAGATAACAATCTGTATTGTTGCTGGAAGCATGTAATGGCATGTGTTTCATTGATGGAATGGCAAACTGTGCAGATTCTGATCAGACTCTGCGGATGCACAGGCTGATTTAGATCTACACTGGTTGCAGAACCCATAAGCAGTAAGAGTCATACATCAGGACCTACCTTGTTGCCAAACCATAATTAGTTTAAATAATATTTATTTCAAATTATGGCAACAAATGAGATCAATTGATACATGATAAATGATACAATTGAGATCAGGAGTAGACAACACCACCATTGCATTTACAGCTAGGTCCTGTAGCATATTTCATCAACACTGCAAAGTATGCGTATCTTACAAAGTACACTTTGAGGGAGAAATTTTCAATTTAAGGATTAATTTATTATTTTTTATTATACTGAATTTATTACATTATCACAGCCATTTTGGCTGTGATAATGTAATACATTTAGTATAATAATTCTGCATACTTTTATTCATCAAGTATATGCAGTCGTTACTTCTATATGAAATACTGAATTTCGGGAAAAATAAATAATTACTCCCTCAAAGTATACTTAGCTAGATAAGTATGTTTAGCAATTTTGGTGAAATCGGCTACTGATCAGATTATTTATGGCCGCCAGCTGAGATAAAGGACCTTACTGACAGACTTTGTGTGATCAGTATAACCCATCAATATATTTAACCCTTTCACCCCTAACTAACTGACATGGACTATTTTATGTTCCATTATGCAGAAAAACGGGTCATTTTGTAAAAATAAAATATGCACAAATGGTGCAGATGTTGATGAGACGGCTTTGAGACGGCTTGTTACAAGCCGTCACATCATGATCTACACTGTTTATACCCCCGGCATACAAAGTACGTCTCGGGGTATATAGTTTTCGTAATTCCATCCGCCTGTTCGTCTGTCCGTCCGTCCGTCCGTCCGTCCGTCCGTTTGTAAGATTTGCGTAAAATTATCTCTGCAACTGTGTAAGTCTGATTGACTTGAAACTTCGTATACTTTGTTATCATCATCCATATTTTCATTCTATTGCCCACCGATGTGGCTTTCATGCCAAAATTCCACGACAAAATGACTTAGAAAAGACTTAGAAAATATGAGTTGGTCGGAACAGGCGTCGGCCGTGGGTATCCATGAGCCCCTGCTCACTTGCTCTAGTTGCAAATATTAGTAAAGAGGTCTCTAGTGTTGCAGGGGTTAATAATAGATATAGTGTTATTGTGTTTTAAATTATACTTTTTTTTTGTCGTGTGTGGCTCATACAATTATTTGTGACAAAGAAATGATTTGTTTTCCACGTGTATACTTGTAGTTAATGTTTTAACCTTTTCAACCCTAAATAACTGGAATGGACTGTGATATATAATTTTCTGACCAATTCAATGATCACAAAATCATTTCCAGACTATTCCATTTATAATAAGGGTGTTTTATCTAAGAAAGTATGCATACTTGCAACAAGTGTAGATCCCGATGAGACGGCTCATGCGAGCCGTCTCATCGGGATCTACACTTGTTGCAAGCACTGCTATAGAGGTCTGTAGTGTTGAAAGGTTTGAAATATATGCATGGTTTTTCATAAAAATTTAAGTGGTGTTCAAACTGATTATGGAAGATAACCGCATAACTAGCTACATGTATATTGATTTTTTATTTGTGAATATTTCTAGCATGTACATAATATGTATGAATACAAACTTACGAGACGCGAGATTATAGACTACCACTACTGTCTGTTCCACGTTTTGCTGCCGACAAACTTTTGGCTATTAAACACAATAAATCTAAAAATTATTTAAATGTAAGTACTTTTTCATTGATAACAAAAATGAATCCATCAACTACCGGTATTGATTTTATACAATTTTTCTATGGGAATTTTAACATGGGAGCTAAAAATAGATTATTTTTTTAACCGATTTTCAAAATGTAACTTTTGTTTTCTTAGTTACATCATTTCCAAGCTATTCTAGACAGGTTTCGGAGTCACTTTGCAAAATGTTTTGTTTTTCAACCCCAACCCGTCACTCCCCAGCTCATTTTTGGCCATTGTTAAATTACCATAGGAAAATATTTTTTTCGCAATAAAATCAATATTTGATGCAATTTGATCAAATAATCAAATTAGGGAGGGTGACTTTTTTTGTTATTTATGAAAGATTACTTGCATTTAAATAGTTTTCAGATTCAATGTGTTTAATAGCCAACAGTTCGTCG
This sequence comes from Conchocele bisecta, assembly GCA_029237695.1. Taxonomy (NCBI): domain Eukaryota; kingdom Metazoa; phylum Mollusca; class Bivalvia; order Lucinida; family Thyasiridae; genus Conchocele; species Conchocele bisecta. Next base: position 56,738,791 of record CM055276.1, on the reverse strand, counting down.
GCAGCAAAATGTGGAACATTACAGTAGAGTTCGGGGTTCATCTTTACTGGAATCCCGACTGGAGACCTGGTTTGTCCCTCACATACATCTTTGGCATTTTGTATGTGACAGTTGAATCTGGTTATACCCCTTATAAGAGTAATCCTACCGGTATTACTTTTTAATAGGGGAAGGGGCCAAGTGACTGGTGTGGTATGGACCTGGCACCAGGTCCGGTTATTCTAATTTCAGGGCTGAATATATTTTTTCTCGATGTAAATATTCCGTTCTGATTTTGGAATTTCCCCTCCAATGCAGCAGGTTGAATGCGGGATCGAACCCGTTGGCCCGGCCTTAAATGACCTTAGCTGTTGATAGGCCGTTAAACACCAATAAGCAAACAAACAAACAGTAGAGTTGATGGAGCGTAGTCCGAGACAGTTGAACATCACTTGCATGGTGTGATGTGTATCCTGTGACACTCGATTATCATGTCCCGTCCCTTATGTGATAGTAAGGGGGCCATATTGCTTTGTTCTTGAAGTTCCTTACGCCAGTCAGTCAGTTCGTGGTCATTATTATCCCCTCACCGATAGCCAAGAGGGGTTATAGCATTAGATTGTACGTGCATGCGTTAGTAACACCTTTCATTTTTCAATAACAATGAACCATTTCACCGATTTTGATAATATTTGGCCACAATGTGTGTCTAGGGATGTTGCTTTGTTTTGCGTACAAACCACGTCCGATCGCCCAAGGTCAAGGTCAGTGAGGACTTATGTTCTTTGTAAGGTAATTTCTTTTATTATTATTATCAAGGCTGCCAATAAGGAAATTAGCTGAATGATAATTTTGCCTTTGTTTTTAAATGTTTTTGAGAGTTTCCTTATCATGCTATAACTTCAATATAACTTGAAGGATTACTTTAATATTCGGACACTTGGTACATGTAAAGATATGTGACACACTGATGCCATCATATACAAGACCATCACATTGTTTTACCTTCACAATTTCGCTGAAACGCTAAGCTATTTGCTTCTACAGTCAAATATGTGGCTGTGACTGGAGAAATGGTGCTAATTAATTTGCGACCAGTGTTGATCCAGATCAGCCTGTGCATCCGCACAGTCTGATCAGGATCTGCACTGTGTTCGCCATTCCATCAATGAAACATCCGTCATGCTTCTAACATGGACTACAGATCGATGTTCGGCAACTGGAATGTGATAATTGATCAGGATCTACACTGGTGAGAAATTCCGTGAGCCCCATTCATCCAGTGACAGCGACACATGTCAAGGGGCCATATCCATGTTTTATAAACGTTAATTTGTCACATCCCTGATACATTGTCGAGTTTTGTGTCTGCCTTTACACAGCAAATGGGCAATGTATGGACATGCGGATGTGATAACACAATTGAATCACGTTTGTCCACACGTACGATCGATAATCTAAAGTTCAAGCTTGCGGGTTAACTGTCGCTTGGTAGTGAAAGCTAGATGATACGGCGGCATTCCGTGTCTGTGATTATAAACGTTCACAGCATGTTTCTGAACTTTGTATTCAAAATCAGGGGTTTTGATTGGCCGAGTATAGCTCAGCCTCAACCAATCAAACTTCCCGATGTTGAGCATGATTTGCGTGCATGCTCAGAAAGTTTTATAATTATGGAACCAGTAGCCGATTTCACCAAAATTGCAAAGTATACTTACTTACTTAGTACACTTTGAGGAAGAAATTTTCAATTTAAGGATAAATTTATTAATTTTTATTATACTGAATTTATTACATTATCACAGCCATTTTGGCTGTGATAATGTAATACATTCAGTATGATAATTCTGCATATTTTTAATCATCAAATATAATACAGTCGTTAGTTCTATATGAAATGATGCATTTTGGGAAAAATAAATGATTAATCCCTCAAAGTACACTTTGCTAGATAAGTATACTTTGCAATTTTTAAATCGGCTACTGGTGTCCGTCAATGCTATCTGCATATCTGACCTGTTTCAGCTCTCATTCTTGAAGTCAGAAATTTTAGTTTGACGAGGCGGAGCTGTGCTCTGTCTCGGCCAATCAAACTGGCTGATTTCGAGCAGAATGTGCACAGATAATATTTATTGTCCATGTTGTGTGTTTTGTTTCGTCATTTTAAGTCTTGCCTGTAGCATGTACCATTCTCCACATATGTAGCTGTGACTGGAGAAAATGGGGCTTCTGGGATTTGCAACCAGTGTAGATCCAGATCTGCCTGTGCATCCGCACAGTCTGATCAGGATCTGCACTGTTCGCCATTCCTCAATGAAACACCCGTCATGCTTCTAACAAGGAATATAGATCGATATCAGACTACAATAGTGTGCTATTCGATCAGGAACGACACTGGTCACCAATCCCATAAGCCCCATTTCTCCAGTCAGGAGAAATGGAACTTACAGCCTTTGCGGCGAGTGAAGTTCAAAATCAGCCTGCGCATCCATATGAAATTGGCAAATCATTAAGCCATTTCATCCTGAGGATATACCATTTTGATTGGGGAAAATCATAAATATTTTCTTTCAATGTGCTTAGAAGTATATGTCGTGACCACCATTTGAACCGTCTCATCGAGACGGTTCAAATGAGTGGTCGCAACATGTACTTTCATTGAGAAATAACAAAAATAAAATATTTAAAAAAGAATCATACCCGTAAAGGTGTATTCCGCATGTAATGGATTAAACTTCTGACGCATAGTATCCCAAGGTGTCTGATCACGGGGTTACAAGAACAACAAGTACTGAAACTTCCAGAAGCCCTCCGATTCAAAGTACGTATTATTTTATTTTGTGCTCTTTATGTAATGTATTTTGATGAAATATGGTGCATCAAACGCATCTTGTTAGGCTGCATTTTGGTTGTCTCGGTACTTTGGCCCAAACTTCTGTCGTTTTTGCGAAGAATCGAATACCGTGTCTACCGACATAAAAATCGATTTGTTGCAAAAACGACATAAGTATGTGCCAAACTCCCGGAAGACGCATTTGCCGCTCCATATTTCATCAAAATTTGTTGCCTATTAAGGAAAATATCAAATAATACTTACTTTGAAGTGGGCACGCTTTCAACACTTTCAGCCATTGTTGTTGTTGTTGTTGTTGTAACCAAATGATCATGTACCTTGTATCCTATAGAAAGTAGATTATCTTCAATTTTTTTATTACGGTGTAATTTCACACGCTGATTGTGTGGTGTTTCCCCGATACAGATTCATTCCCAGTTATTGTAGGAATGAATGGCCTTTTTGTGGAATTTATCGGGGTATAAACTTGGAAAAGTCGCGGGAATACTGGACGAAGGCCGGAAGGCCTCGTCCAGTATTCCCGCGACTTTTCCAAGTTTATATCCCCGATAAATTCCACAAAAAGGCCATTAATTCCTTATAATTCCAGCATTTTAAATAAATTCATCAAGAAAATGTGTTTATTTTCCGTTTTCTTAAGAATTATTTTAAATACACCTCACGGTTACGGAAAGTATTTCGGCGTGGGAGTTTACTGGGATATAAATTTTGGACAGAGACTTGCTACGGGCCAATCAAATGTTAGGGAATTGTGTAAATATGTTTATGCTGGAATTATATGTATACATAAAACTCCAATCAATCAATTTATCAGGAGCCAGACTTGCCACAAATTCCATACATGTAAGCCCCATGTCTCCAGTTCACATATTATTATATGGCGGGGATACAATATTTCCCTGTATATATATTTATATATGCGTGTACATTGTATTTCATTAACTCTTTCAACCCTAAATAACTGGAATGGAATGTGATTTTCAGACTAGTCCATTTATAAAAGGGCGGGGGTGTTTTTGTCACGCCCTCTTGCGGACAGCACAATATTGTCACCATATTGGCATACGTACATACGTACGTCCATACGTCCATACGTGCATCCGCTTAAATTTGTGTTTGTTTACGTTTTTTATGCTATCAAAGCTTGTTTTATAGTACTATCAACTGCCTTGGCGGGTGCGACATGCTGGCCCCGGCTATCTAGTTTAAAATAAATATGAATATTACTTACAAAAAGTGCAATCCTGATGAGCACCAGGTCAGGTTATTCTAATTTCAGGGCTGAATACATTGTTCTTGATGTAAATATTCCGTTCTGATTTTGGGATTTCCCCCCCAATACAGCAGGTTAAAACAGGATCGAACCCGTTTGCCCGGCCTTACATGACTTAGCTATTGATAGGCTGTTAAACACCAATAGACTAATAAACAAAACCATTTCAGACACACCGTAATCTGCATTTTGTCATGGTTTGTCACATATTGCCAGTACAGTCAAACCTGTGAATAAAGGCCAGCGATGGGAAGTGAAAGATCTGGCCTTTGTTCACAGGTGGTGTTTATTTGCAGGGTCATTTATATAGTAATTGTGCCATTGGGACAACACAATTGTGGCCTTTACAGCCAGGTGATTGCTATTCGGAGGTGGTCTTTAATACAGGTTCGACTGCAATCTGGGTCATTCTTATTGACCGAGCTGAAATCAAGCTGCTTGATTGGCTGAGCCTGAGCTGTGCTACAGCTCAGGTTCAGACAATCAAATTGCTTGATTGCGATTTGGCATTGCCAATAGATGTTCAGAAATGTTGATAAGCTGGACAAGATTAACACAGATGGTTGTGTACTGTTTTCACACCATACATATTCATTTATATTCAGCAAATTATTGCAGATAAATTACAATTACTATAGGAATGAATGGCCTTTTTGTGGAATTTATCGGGGTATAAACTTGGGGTATCAAAAAGGCCATTCATTCCTTATAATTCCAGCATTTGAAATAAATTCATCAAGAAAATGTGTTTTCCGTTTTCTTAAGAATTATTTTAACTGCGCCTCACGGTTATGGAAAGTAGTTCGGCATGGAGTTTACTGGGATATAAATTTTGGACAGAGACTTGCTACGGACCAATCAAATGTTAGGGAATTGTATAAATATTTTTGTGCTGGAATTATATGTTAATGAATCACGGGATTTAACCAAAATCATAACGTGTCGTACTCGTCTCCCAAATCATTTTTATTGGTACACACATCATAACTATTGTTTTTGATTCGCTGATATGTTATAAATATTCATGTATGTACAATACAATGTATCTTAAACTTCCTGGTTACTTGAGAGTTGAATCCTCCAGTTGTACCCGGTATAAAAGTAGTAAGATGTACCCGGTATAAAAATAGTAAGATTGGTACTAATCATATTACTTTTAGGCAGTCCCCCACCCCTTTCACAACAGGTAAAATATGGGATTCACCCGGCCTAAAAGGACCATAGCTGTTGACAGGCTGTTCAACACTTTTAAATGGAATGAAATGTTATATAGTATGCTATAACCCTGGGGCCCGTTTCACTAAACTTCGTACGACTAAGATGTTTGTAAGTGCAAATTTAGGATCGCCTGTAAATTTCAATTGATGGATTTACATTTATTGAGCATAGGCTGCATATGCAGCCTATGCTCAATAAATGTTAATCCAATAATTGTTTACAAGAAAACATTGCTAATGTGAAATGTAAAGACTATCATACGAACATTTTAGTTGTACGAAGTTTAGTGAAACGGGCCCTGATCCCTGCATAGACGGAAACGTTTGTCATTAACCATTGAACACCGCAGGCCTCGATCCCAATGTTTGTAAACGGTGTAGATCTGCACTAGTTGTGGATATTTCCTAAATTGTGTCTGCAGTTCTCCTTTTTCTTGTGAATAGAATAGCCCAGATATAAAATGGAATATTTCATTACAGTTACTTGTGGGTGAATGCGTTGAATGCAATTCTTCTGCCCATGACCCAAAACTTTCCTGTTGGTTGGTTGGGAGCAATGCGAAGTGTACATTTAACGATGGGTTTCATCCTTAACGAAATCCCGATATCCCTGGGTTGACCCTCATTTATATGATTCGCTTTCTGGTGCGCGAGAGTTGAAATCCGGTTATACCTATTATAAAAGTAATATTATTAGTACTAATCCTATTACTTTTGGGGAGTCTACGTAACTCTGGTGTGGTGAGGACCTGACACCACATCGGGTTATTCTAATTACAGGGCTGGATATATTTTGTTTCTGTAAATATTCTGTTCTGATTTTGGGATTTACCCCATCACCACAGACCAGGGGCCTTCAAAACTTCGTACGACTAAAATATTCGTAAGCGCAAATTTAGAATCATCTGTAAATTTCAATTGATGGATTTAAATTTATTGAGCATAGGCTGCATGTGCAGCCTATGCTCAATAAATGTAAATCCAATAATTGTTTACAAGAAAACGTTGTTAATGTGATATTTGGAGACTATCATAATTTTGCTCTTACGAATATTTTAGTCTTACAAAGTTTAGTGAAACGGCCCCCAGTAACATATGGGGTTCGGCCCTCAGGTACGTTTTTATCTTTGGCTCTTTTGTTACCTGGGAGTTGAATTGGGTTATTGCCCATTATAAAAGTAGTAAGAAACAAATCGACCCCGTTAACCCGGCCTACATTGACCATCGCTGTTGAGAGGCCGTTAAATACCATTAAATCAAATCAAATGAGGGGTAACAACAGAAATAATTGTATAGGGAAAGAAACAAATTAATCGGATGTGTTCAATAAAAGGTACAGTGAAAGATCTCTAAAGCGGACATCCTGGGAGGTCCACAGGGTGTTGGGATTAGAGAGTTTTCATTGCCAGGCTGTCCATTATCTATAAATTCCTATAAATTTGGCAATCCCTTTATTTTCCCTATATTTTCCCAAAATCCCTATATTTTTAAAAAAATCGGTAACTTATTTTTGTAAAATGGTAAAAATCCAACCTGATATTCAACTTACTGGTTTGTTTCTAAACAGTGCAAGGTTAGAGATGAATTTGACTAAATTATGATCGTGTTTACTTTGTTCCTATTTGAGTTGTGCTTCTTTGGATGTTTGGGTCAGTTTTTATCTCCTCGCAAGATTTGTAATTCTGTATTTTCAGAAAATGTTTCAGAAGTTTGCCATCTTGAGTTTACTGGTAGCTGATTGAGATGATGTTTTAATTCTGTGAGTTGTCTTTGTAACCTGGTAACAGGAAACATTTCTTTTTTTCCTGAAAGGACCGTCCTGAGCATGACGTTAAACTGCTCCTCGTCGGTGACATATTAAAACATCGTAACCTCACAGGTGTCGCTAAAGCACTTTTTGGTATCTCCTATGTTTCAGCTTTCCTAGTCTACTTGTGTTAAAAGATTGTATCCGTTAGCCAATTTCAGTAAAATAAAATAAATAAATTAGAAAATGGTTAAAATGGTTAAATGTCGTGTGACAAATACTCATAAAGCAACTTGTTGCTAGAAATCCTTGTATCTTTTTTAAGATAGGAGAATTTGGCAGTTTTGTAAGTTGTAATTACATGAAAGGAAACAGCTGTTATGAGTATGATGCTTATATTTGGCTTCTACTAGGCTGAAGTTGTCTATGTCGCGTGTGGTTCTACATCAACGTACGCTTGAACAATTTTTGATTCACAGAGCACGTACAGATCGTTGCATAATATAAAATTGAAAGTTACCATCACTTTGCTAGATTGAGCTTTAATGAAATTGCACAGTAAACAGTCATCCGGCTGAAAAATGGACCTCGATCAAAAAACAAGCAATGTGTTGACGTCATTTCTAGAATATGATGTCGGGGTACATTCGTTTAGTAGCATGCGCAGCATAGACCAATTCAGCTTCAGTTAGGACACTATAGGAATGAATGGCATTTTTGTGGAATTTATCGGGGTATAAACTTGGGAAAGTCGCGGGAATACTGGACGAAGCGATAAAAAATTACAATTTTAGGGAAAAAATCCAGAAAAAAATTCTTTTTTTTCTGGATTTTTTCCCGAAAATTGTAATTTTTTATGGCCTCGTCCAGTATTCCCGCGACTTTTCCAAGTTTATATCCCCGATAAATTCACCAAAAAGGCCATTCATTCCTTATAATTCCAGCATTTTAAATAAATTCATTAAGAAAATGTGTTTATTTTCCGTTTTCTTAAGAATTATTTTATCTGCGCCTGACGGTTACGGAAAGTAGTTCCGGAAAAATCTAAGCTGGTCGAGGGCCTGGCTTTTGTAGAGCTCCCACCCCAGATTTGAAATGAGGTTTGCCCCACCACCACATAATTTTAATCAGGTAAATGTATGGGCACATATCTCCCACCCCCAGAATTGAAATTATTGTTGTACACACAGAAATGTAATTACAATGTAGGTCCAGGCACGCCGCCTCCTTGCTTTTTTCTGGACAGCCTGCATTGCAAATGAGGCGTTTGATCATTCTCAGCCATAGTTGTGTGTATGCGATCACGAACAGGTATCTTCACCTGAGCTAAATGACCAAGAAATTCATCACATGTATTGTATTGGTGTCCGGTTTAGAGAGCTTCCACTGTATTATTGTATCCTTGAAATCCCATCAGTTGGCAAGGTCCCATGGCGACTGCTGTAGCCGATTTCATCAAAATTTCATCAAAATCAAAGGGAGTAATCATTTATTTTTCCCGAAAAGCATTATTTCATATAGAACTAACGACTGCATATATTTGATGATTAAAAGTATGCAGAATTATTATACTGAATTTATTACATTATCACAGCCATAATGGCTGTGATAATGTAATCACAATTCAGTATAATAAAAATTAATAAATTTATCCTTAAATTGAAAATTTCTCCCTGAAAGTATACTTTGCTAGAAAGGTATGCTTTGCGATGTTGGTGAAATAGGCTGGAATAGACTGGAAGAAGCGATAAAAAATTACAATTTTCGAAAAATAATTAATTTTTTTTTCGAAATTTGTAATTTTTTATCGCTTCGTCCAGTATTCCCGTGACTTTTCCAACTTTATACCCCGATAAATTCCACAAGGATACGAGGGCCAACGCGTTTGTGATGCAAATATTACAGAGCCCCACAGGGGACATGGAATTTTTTTTTATTAATTCGTTCCCACGAAATAACAATTCGTTCCCTCGAATTGACAATTCGTTCCCACGAAATAATAATTCGTTCCCTCGAATTAACAGTTCCGTTCCCACGAATTGCTAATTGTTAATTCGAGGGAACGAATTGTTATTTCGTGGAAACGAATTGTTTAATTGAGGGAACGAATTATTAAGTCGTGGGAACGAATTGTTATATTGAGGGAACGAATTGTTATTTCGTGGGAACGAATTAAAAGAAATAAATGGTACGTCCCCTGCGGGGCTCCGTACCGTACAATATAGTTGGGCAATGGTGCCAGCAACAGACCATGGCTTTACTGCATGCAAACTCATAGAGAATACCATCCTGTGTTTCATAGCCAAGGTGCATGATCACGTGGTTACAAGAACAACAACGTCGCCCACTCCAAAGTAAGTATTATTTGATATTTTCCTTAATATGCAACGGATTTTGATGAAATATGGCGCAGCAAACGCGTCTTCATGAGCTGTATTTGGTGGTCTAGGGAGTTTGGCACCGACTTATGTCGTTTTTGCGAAGAATCGATTTCCGTGTCGAAGACACGGAAATCAATTCTTCGCAAAAATGACAGAAGTTTGGGTGAACATACAGAAACCACCAAATGCAGATTATCAAGACGCGTTTGATGCGCCATATTTCCTCAAAATCCGTTACGTAATAAGGACACTATACAAGAATACGTACTTTGAATCGGTACTTGTTATTGTTAGTACATACACCTTGATAGCATTGCCTGATAAACTTGATATCAAACGACACTAGCATGGTATTCTATTTATCAGGTAACGTTTTGGTCTACAGAATGAGCAATGATGAAGTGGTTTTCGTTGAAATGAACGCGTACGTGACGTTATTTCGCCGATGTGATTCGATAACGTAGTGACGCCGTCCGACCAATGAAACGTCAGTTTTCAATTCGTTGTAACCCGGATATTCGTATCAATGCCTGATACAACATTATGTTATCGCGTCGTCGTCAGAAATGCAAACAGTTTGTACAAACTTCGTCATCATAGTATAACTTTAATATTACTTGACGGATTGCTTCAATATTTGGACACTTGATCCATGAGCATTTGGAACACACTCATGTCGCCATTAACATGACCGTGACCGTTTTCACCTTCACATTTTTGCGGAAACACTTAGCCATTTTTTTTGTTTTGCGTCAAAAGGTTTGTACAAGCTTCTTCATCATGGTATAACTATAAAATTACTTGACTGATTGCTTCAATATTTGGACATTTGATACGTGTGATCATTCGGAACACCCTCATGCCACTGGCACTATTAACATGACCTTGGCCTTTTTTATGTTCACATGTTTGCAGAAACACTTGGCTATTTCTTTTGCGTCAAAAAGTTTGTGCATGTTTCTTCATCATCGTATGACATTAATGTTACTTGATGGATTGCTCCAATGTTTGGACACTTTATCCTTGAGCATTTGGAACACACTAATGCCGCCATTAACATGACCTTAAAGGTACATGCCCACTCAATAGAATAGGCACAAAGTGTTCTTTATAGGAATTAAATAAGTGTATAATTGTGTCGCTATTCCACCAGTTCTAAAAATTTCGAGTGCCCGCTTTTCAGATATAATCATTTAGTAATATTTATTTTACTGTTAGTAACGCGCGGTGGTATCGGGCTATATTCATATGCAAATGAGGTATGTTATTTTTTAATTATTTATACTACATGTATTTATATGCGTCACCTGAAAAAAATATATTTTCGACAGATTATAAAGTATGATCATTGCACATCAACAAATAAATACAGAGAACATATAGTAATGTCCGTTAACATTTTTAGGAAACACGGTTATCGCCCCTGTTATCAGTGTGTCAATTTGCGTCTGATATAAAATGTGTAGTAATGCCAATCAATACGTGGGGTAATGGTGAATGAATGTTTATTTTGCCAGAAAGTGTCATATCTACAGAATATACAAAACTATCTGTCTCCCTATAGCAAGCATAACCTACTGAGTGGGCATGTACCTTTAACATTTTTTACCTTCACACTTTTGTGGAAACACTTAGCCATTTGTCTGCGTCAAAAAGTATGTACCAGTTTCTTCATCATGTTATTGAGGGCTCAAATGGCCCGATGTTGCTGGGGGCGGGGGGTCCGGGGGCATGTTCCCCGGAAATATTTTAAATCTAAGAGGCGTGCGCCATTTCCTGCATTCTCATGGTCCAGTCTGTTAAATCTAAGAGGCGGGAAACGCCATTTCCTGCATTCTCATGCCCAGTCTTGAGGGCCCGAAGGGCCCGATGTTGCTAGGGGCATGCTCCCCCGGAATTTTTGTCGCGCCCTCTTGCGGAAAGCGCGATATAGTCGGCACTTTGGCGTACGTACGTACGTACGTACGAACGTACGTGTGTCCGGTTAAAGTTTTTGGTTAAGTTGTTTGGTTAAGATTTTTGGTTAAAGTTTTTGGTTAAGTTCTTTGGTTAAAGTTTTTGGTTAAGTTTTTTGGTTAAGTTTTTTGGTTAAAGTTTTTGGTTAAGTTTTTTGGTTAAAGTTTTTCGTTATACTATATCTCTGCAACTGCTTTGCCCATTACCTTGAAACTTCACATGGGTGTTTATCATCATCTATATTTTCATTCTACCCCCTCCCGTGCGGCCCCTGTGCCCAATGTCAAGGTCAAATTACTTTGAAGTTTTTGGTTAAGTTTTTTGGTTAAAGTTTTTGGTTAAGTTCTTTGGTTAAAGTTTTTCGTTATACTATATCTCTGCAACTGCTTTGCCCATTACCTTCAAACTTCACATGGGTGTTTATCATCATCTATATTTTCATTCTAACCCCTTCCGTGCGGCCCCTGTGCCCAATGTCAAGGTCAAATTACTTTGAAGTTTTTGGTTAAGTTTTTTGGTTAACGTTTTTGGTTAAGTGTTTTGGTTAAGTTTTTTGATTAAAGTTTTTCGTTATACTATATCTCTGCAACTGCTTTGCCCATTACCTTGAAACTTCACATGGGTGTTTATCATCATCTATATTTTCATTCTACCCCCTCCCGTGCGGCCCCTGTGGCCCAATGCCCAATGTGAAGGTCAAATTACTTTGAAGTTTTTGGTTAAGTTTTTTGGTTAAAGTTTTTGGTTAATTTTTTTTTTTGGTTAAGTTCTTTGGTTAAAGTTTTTGGTTAAGGTTAAGTTTTTTGGTTAAAGTTTTTTGTTATACTATATCTCTGCAACTGCTTTGCCCATTACCTTGAAACTTCACATGGGTGTTTATCATCATCTATATTTTCATTCTACCCCCCTCTCGTGCGGCCCCTGTGCCCAATGTCAAGGTCAAATTACTTTGAAGTTTTTGATTAAGTTTTTTGGTTAAAGTTTTTGGTTAAGTTTTTTGGTTAAGTTTTTTGGTTAAAGTTTTTCGTTATACTATATCTCTGCAACTGCTTTGCCCATTACCTTGAAATTTCACATGGGTGTTTATCATCATCTATATTTTCATTCTACCCCCCTCCTGTGCGGCCCCTGTACCCAATGTCAAGGTCAAATTACTTTGAAGTTTTTGGTTAAAGTTTTTGTTCGCGCCCTCTTGCGGAAAGCGCGATATAATCGGCACTTTGGCGTACGTACGTACGTACGTGTGTCCGGTCAAAGTTTTTGGTTAAGTTTTTTGGTTAAGTTTTTTGGTTAAAGTTTTTCGTTATACTATATCTTTTTTTTTAGTGTCCATGCCTCGACATGCAGGCGGCGGCCATCTAGTTGAAATGTAAAAGGCGTGAAACGGGTTTTCATGCATTCTCATGGTCCAGTCTGTTAAATCTAAGCGGCGTGAAACGCAATTTCTTGCTTTCTCATGGTCCAGTCTTGAGGGCCCTAAGGGCCCGATGTTGGTATGGGGGTCGGGGGCATGCTCCCCCGGAACTTTTTGAAATGTAAGAGGCATGAAACGCCATTTCCTGCATTCTTAGGGCACATTCTTGAGTATCCAAAGGGCCCGATGTTGCTAGGGGTGTCCGTGGTCATGCTCTCCCTGAAATTTTTGAAATCTAAAGGGCGTGAAACGCCATTTCCTGCATTCTCAGCAAGTTTGAGGATGAGAAAATGTGCTTTATTACAAAATTATTGAGAGGGCCAGCCTCTCCACCCCCACCCCCCACCCCCAACATAAGGGCCCCCGCTTCCGCCGCCCCTGTTGTAATCAAAATATGTCATATTACATGTAGTTTAATCTGTAAATATTCCCAAATTCAGTTTCGAAATGAAGATTTAGTCAGTGTGTCACTGGCAGACTTTTCACTCTTGTTTTGCACAGCACATGTAGTGAACATACCGCAGTGTCCCTGATTTTATATGAGCTGGTTAGTTCACAAGCGCATTTAGTCTTCATACTCGCAGTTGTAGTCGCCTACACTATCCTGGATATTGGTTACGGACAGTAGTTGCGAACGGTAACCCTTGCAATCTACTCCCGTACCGTCCGTAGCTCTAGCTTTAGCTACGGACGGTACGGGAGTAAATTGCAAGAGTTACCGTTCGCAACTATACGTGCAATAGATAGTATCTAGGTTTTCTCGCATCTTTGACACATTTCCGGGAGTTATTTCTGTATTAACACGGCTAGTGTGCAAGGTATTTTCATTAGGATGTGATAAATAAGTTAGATCACGTTTGTCCGCATGTACGAGCTCGCTATAGCTCGCGGATTATCTCCTCATACACGTACATGCGGACGAACCGTGATCTAACTTATACTTGGCACGTGACAAGCGGTAACTGTAACGGGCAAGCTAGCACGCAGTCGTACTGGTGTGGATATACTACTGGCACAGCATCATCGATTCTGTAAACTAACAGCCACATATCGTATTAAGCGAATTAAGGCGCTGTTAAAGTTTGCATTTATTTTCAAATAGTGCAAAGTCGATAATAACTGTTTCTTGTATCATAGCCCAAAAACCTTCAGCATTATACACGCACATGCTATAATTTTCAATACCAAGTTGTTCTGTGTGTCTAAAGGCGTGGAGCTTAGAAGGTGGTGTAACTACAGGGGTGGAGCCTAATTTAATGAGATGCCGTGCAATAATTGCCGTGCGTGTATCTGAAACGTACGGGCACTTACACGCACGGCAATTATTGCACGGCTGTTCCTCTCAATGACCGAATGATGTCAACAGGAAATGTGCCAGACAATGCGTATATGACGATAGCAACGGCCTTCACGACACATGGCCGGTTTGAGAAACTGTTACGAAGTGGTTAACCGAACGTGTGACGGACAGACGGACGGTCCGAACACCATAAAAATCACCTTTTTAAGGCACATGGTTGGGTCGGTTCACCTTTTTAAGGCTCATGGATGGGTCGGTTTGTGGTCGGTAAAAAACAAAAAGGCCAGTGATTGTGATAGAGTGAAACTTGTGTTAACCGGCATCGTCTCGGACCAAGAGTTTGTCGGTTAACGTAGGGAGTCGGTTCAGCAAGTTTCTTTATATTCTACATAGCAACTCGGTTTCATATTCACATACTGTTGAATGTTGATCACTGTGAATGGGTTGCGTAATGCGTACATATTAATACCGTATCTGGTATAATTTTAAATACAAGACAACGAAGCGGCGATATAGTTGAAACGAATATCAGTGGGGGTGGCAGAGTGTGGATTTGTGGCAGGGCGGTAGAGGACCCTAGGAAGAACGCATACATGAAATATGAAGCACATCGGAGCAAGAAAACAGAAAATATAGGCCATTTACCCGAGCATTAAGGTTTTGAATTTTTGCATTCAATCTGAAATGGAGATATATCAAATCATATTGGAGATATATCAAATCATATCGAATCGTCCATTTGCAGGTTGTTGTTGTCGCTGCTGCTAAGATCCGGTTTCCGCCACTTACTTTTCTCGGCACAGCAAAAAAAAAATCAAGAAGTTTGATTGGCTGAGATTGAGCTGTGCTACAGCTCGGGCTCAGACAATCAAATTGCTTGATTGCGAGTTGGCATTTCCAATATATGTTCAGAAACGTTTATCATATGGGCAAGGTTATCGCAAGCGGTTGTGTACACTAACGTACGGAGGTGACACGTGAAAAACACATAATTCGTGCGCCAACCTAGAATCTCGTGCCCAGGAAATGACATCGTGCGAACATGACATGGCTACAAGTATGTTGTGCTCTTGAAAAACAAAGCATCTCGAGCGTATGAAAGCACCGTGTGCATGACATTGTGATCGTGCCAAAACCACACACCGCAGCTCATGCACAGGAAATAGTAGCTACAATAATTCGCCTCCGATATGTTATCTACGGCTACAATTTGACCCATTCAAAAACATGTGAGCAACCGAAGTGTATACCCAAACCTGTTGCATGTAGGTCAAACTTTAGTAAACTGTATATTTTATACCTTTAAACAAATAATCTTTGATGTAGAACTTGTAAATTGCCAAAAATAATAGAACCGGGAATTAATTTTCCCATGGAAGCCATATTTTCTCTTGTTTTTGTTCAACATTCAACATAACGAAATGAAGCTTTCAAATTTACAAGATGATAAATGTCAGATAAACACCTTGACAGGTAAAATAACTAATTTCTGGATGCGTATGTTCTTTATTAATACTTTATTGATACAGCTTTGACAGTTTTATATCGCTAACATATCAATCACACCGGATAACCGATTGCAAAAATCACTCTTCCATGTGTTACATTAAAGAAATTGGGTTAAATTGCTACCCTCGCGAGAGGTATGGAGAGGAGTAGCAATATTGTTTCTAACGAAACCACAGTGTGAATGACATTGCTATGGTGCCAAAATCACACACCACAGCTCCTGCACAGGAAATAGCTGTCTAAGTGTTGTGTACATATTATTTGATTGGTTAAATATGTCTTTTTCACGTGATTGCATTTTAGTTCAGGTTCGTTCCCACGAATTAACAATTCGTTCCCTCTATTTAACAATTCGTCCCCACGAAATAACAATTTGTTCGACGTGTTATTTCGTGGGAACGAATTGTTAATTCGAGGGAATGAATTGTCATTTCGTGGGAACGAATTGTTAATTCGAGGGAACGAATTGTTATATTGTGGGAACAAATTGTCAGTTCGAGTTAACGAATTTTTTTAATTGAGGGAACGAATTCTTATTTCGTGGGAATGAATTAATAAACAAAATTATCCCATCAACACAGTGCGTATGTGCCGTGAAACACGGTGCCGTGAAACATTTTTGATATCCAGTCAATACAATTGTTTGCATTTTACAGCCATTTTAAGGTGTTTGACGGGATAAATAGAATAGTAGGTTAGTGCCGTGAATGGGAAAAATATCTGGCGCGGCACGGAAACGGGATGTGCTCGGCAGAGCTTCGCCCATCCCGTTTCCTGAGCCTTGCCAGATATTTTTTTCCCATTCACGGCACTAACCTACTATTCTCTATATCCCCTGCGGGGCTCCGTAGTACGGCTCACATGCTGGACAGTTACAGTAACAATAAAGGCGCAAAGGATGTTTCATTTTTATTTAAGGGTGGGAATTGGCTCGTAGACCTTCCAAACCCGGACATATATAAGTCCAAAAAGGCCGAATTTTGAAGTGTTTTATGTGATATATCTTGGTGCAAGGCGGACAATAATGTATAATTGTGTGCCGAAATGGGACACTGCTTACATGTAGGTCCAATACGGTCCTGAGCAAAGGACATCTAGACATCTACTCTATTAATTGGTTTCTATGTACATTGGCGGAAGGTGTATTGCGCCTCGGTGCGAGATAGTTTGTTTGTTTAATGGTGTTTAACGGCCTATCAACAGATACGGTCATTTAAGGCCGAATCACATTGCTAACTACTTGTCTGTTTTACGAAACCTGCCCAAATTTTACGGCTATATAAACAATGCACAAACAATATTTTTCTTTAGATAATATTAAATTTTATCAAAATTTAAGAATGTGCCTTCTGTTTATTTCATGAAATTTGGTCGAATATTGATTTTATTGCGAACAAAATGTTCCCCATGTTAAATCACATACTGTTCCCCATGTTAAATCCACAGGTTGAAGTAACAGACCAAGGCCTAGAAATTAATACATTAAATATACATAAAAGTATCAATAAGTGAAAAAAAAGTAAGTTAAACTTTTTTTCTCCCCGTTATAACACGTTAACAAGGTTCGTATGTTTTTATGGGCCGTACTCGGACGGCATCGAGACAACGGACTCTCACGAAACAATTAACCGATTTATATCATGTTGGCATATTGCAGAAGTTAGGCAAATGTTAGCCCTCCGCAATGGTGTATTCTCCGATGCGCTATATCAACGCGTTTTCGAGCTATGGATTATTTTGTTCCAACAAAGTTCCGCATTTGTCTCTAGTAAGAAGCCATCGGGCACACTTATTTATTTGACTTTCCCGATGACGCGTCAGCTGGTACCGTTCATAACTTCGCTTACAAGGTAAACGAGTGACCGGCTGGTAACCAGTCAGTGTAACGTGACGCTTACGGGTGACACACCACGAATCTCAACCAATCATAAGCTTAACGATAAACCTATCAATAATTGGACAATATGGCTTCCCGAGAAATGATAGAAATGTTGGTGCGATTGAATTGTCTGTCGTGACGCATTGGACGGGTGGGTATAAATGTTGGTTTGATCAAATGTTGGATTGGAAACAATTTTGTTTCGATGCAAACTGTTTCTTAACGGGTCCGGATGAGGTAAAAGTGTAGTTTGAAGTAGATGTTTGCGCTGTCATATAGTAGTATAGGCCCGAACAATGTTACCGAACTCTTACGACTAAAGATACATGTGGAATTGTGTTGAACATAATAATCTCTAGCTCGAAAACGGATTCGGCGGAAATTGTATGTTGACTTTCGTGACAGTCCGTTGTCTCGAGGCCGTCCGAGTACGAACCGTTAGAAACACAGGCAACTTGGTAATGTGTTCTAACATGGATTAAACTTTTTTTTCAACTTATTTTTCCCCACTCTTATTGATACCTTTAGGCATATTTAATGTATTCAGAGACCCGTTACTTCAACATGTGGTTAAATTCCCATATACGTCTTTTAGCTGGGGATTAAACAAGGGTATTTGTTTTCCAATTTCAGTCAGAAGTACTGGACCGATTTTCAAAATTTAACGTTTTTTCTTCTTAGTTATATCATTTCCAAGCTACTTATCCCAGTAGCCGATTTCACCAAAAATTCAAAGTATACTTATCTTGTAATAAATTCAGTATAATAATTGTGCATACGTTTAATCACCAAATATATGCAGTCGTTACTTCTATAGGAAATACTCTATTTCGGGAAAATTAAATGATTACTCACACAAAGTACACTTTGCTAGATAAGTATACCTTGCAATTTTGATGAAATCGGCTACAGGTTTCAGAGTCAATTTCCATAGTATTTCGTTTTTCGACTCCCCCTCCACGTCACCGGAATTCCGACTGGAGGCCAGTAGCCGATTTCATCAACATTGCAAAGTATACTTTCCTAGCAAAGTATACTTTGAGGGAGAAATTTTCAATTTTAGGATGAATTTATTAATTTTTATTAGACTGAATTTATTACATTATCACAGCCAATTTTGGCTGTGATAATGTAATAAATTCAGTATAATAATTCTGCATAGTTTTAATCATCAAATATATGCAATCGTTAGTTCTGCATGAAATGATGCATTTCGGAAAAATCAATGATTGCTCCCTCAAAGTATACTTTGCTAGGAAAGTATACTTTGCAATGTTGGTGAAATGGGCTACTGGTTTGGTCCTCACATACGTCATTGGCATGTTGTATGTGACAGTTGAATCTGGTTATTGAATCTTGTAATACCCATTATGAGAGTATTACGATTATTCGTATTCCTATTTTAGGGGAAGGGGCCAAGTGACTTTTTTGTGGTATGGACCTGGCACCAGGTCAGGTTATTCTAATTTCACAGCTGAATATATTTGTTCTCGATGTAAATATTCAGTTCTGATTTTGGGATTTTCCCCGCAATGCAGCAGGTTAAAACGGGATCGAACCCGTTTGCCCGGCCTTACATGACGTTAGTTGTTGATAGGCCGTTAAACACCAATAAATAAACAAACAAACCCAGTACCCGTGTTCTCATAATGGCACTTTTATTATTCACTGGAAGTCTATGAGTACAATACATTTTATGGAAACATATTATTTTTTGTTTATTTCGTCATAAATATGTATGTTGTTACCACTAGTTTGAACCGTCACGCCGAGGCGGTTCAAATGAGCGGTAACGGCATACTATCATTATTTTCTTATTTTTTCTCGAAAGTACATTGTACTTTCGAGATGAAATATGAACATAATGATTTCTCTTCACTACTACTATTAAGTGTATCTCGTCTCTGATGTGTTAATTACCCGGCGGGGGGGGGGGTCGTTTCACTAAACTTCGTACGACTAAAATGTTAGTAAGTATAAAATTATGTAAAATTCACATTAACAATATTTTCTTGTAAACAATAATTGGATTTACATTTATTGAACATAGGCTGCATGCTCAATAAATGTGCATCCATCAATTGAAATTTACAGACGATCCTAAATTTGCACTTACGAACATTTTAGTCGTACGAAGTTTAGTGAAACGGGCCCCTGTACTTGTACAGTCGGAGTATGCGAGAACGTACGAGATTTACGCGATGACGATCCCGTTTCATTGTACCTACAGTGAGGTCAGCATGTAAGTGCACACATGAACGAACACGACAGGTTGGAACCAACCTGTCGTGTTCGTTCGTGTGTGCACTTACACGCTGACCCCACTGTACTGTCTGTTTCACGAAACCTACCAAAAGTTTACGGCTAAATAAACAATGCATTAATATATATTTTTTGGATCGTACTAAATTTTATCAAAGTTGAAGAATGAGCCTTTTTATTTCGTGAAATTATACGAAAAATGATTTCTCTATGAGGACATGAAGGAGGAGTCGAAATAAAAGGAAATTGATAGCTAAATACATGTAGCTTAACTAAGAAAACAAAAGTTAAATTTTGAATTATTACTGAAATTGGAAAAAATGGTCCCTGTTAATTTTCGAAATGAAAAGAAGGCTCATTCTTAAATTTCGATAAAATTTAATATTATTAAAAAAATAATTGTTTTTGCATGTATGTTCACAGAATGGCTGATGGAAAGGTGATGCCCTATTCCGTATCCGCAACAGCTGCACACAGCTATGTGCATGTCACATCCGATAGGTATAACGTACATTTTACTATACATTGATGCGCATAACGCTACCCGCATATGAACACAAGATCTCAGTTTAATAAACGAAATGTGTCTCGCGTATTCTTAATTATGCAAACATGCATATTTTTTTAAAAACATCTACAACGTATAACGGCGAACAATTACTATAGAAGCAACTACATGTTGCTTTTACGCATCGCGAAAATAACGGCGAACAGTTAACATAAAAACAACTACAGGTTGCTTTTACGCATCGCGAAAATAACGGCGAACAGTTAACATAGAAACAACTATAGGTTGCTTTACGCATCGCGAAAATAACGGCGAACAGTTAACATAGAAGCAACTATAGGTTGCTTTACGCATCGCGAAAACAAGCATATTATAATATTATATAGGCTGCAATAGCTATTATAGCGAATTAACGTGGTTCAGCTTTCTTTTACATTAGTATAGCGAATTAATATAACGTAGTTCAGCTTTCGTTTACATTCACAACAACAGTAGCCTATTTCACCAACATGGCAAAGTATACTTATCTAGCAAAGTATACTTTGAGGGAGAAAATTTCAATTTAAGGATAAATTTATTATGTTTTATTATACTGAATTTAATACATTATCACAGCCATTTTGGCTGTGATAATGTAATAAATTCAGTATAATAATTCTGCATACGTTTAATCATCAACTATATTCAGTCGTTAGTTCTATATGAAATAATGCATTTCGGGGAAAAATAAATGATTACTCCCTCAAACTATACTTTGCTAGATAAGTATACTTTGCCATTTTGATGAAATTGGCTACAAATTAACAGAGAATATCGGGCAAGTGTTTGTACATTGTATATCAAATGTTATCAGACTCCCGTGACAAACCCGTCCTGAGCCCGGCCACACGAGCAGCTATAGGACACGGTCAACTTATGAATAATATAGACGGTAAACCAATCCTGGTACAGCTTAGCAACAAGGAGTAAATTCAACGGCATTGATTGTTATTATTATGACAGAGAAATGAATAAAATAGATGCTGCAGGAAAGTATGTCTGTGCCAAACATTGTATTATATTATTTGCATACTCTACACATACATTTTCTATGTGCGACTTGATGTGGGGGTGAGATAGAGATTTCGATTTCAAAAAAGGGGAAATAACTCGTGGAAATCAACTCACATGACCCCGTGTTTGGCATGGATCAAGAACCGGCTTAGGTCATTGACTCCAGGAATGGAAATAACAAAATTGATTGTGTCGCAGGTAGTTTGCGATTGTCATGTTTGCGCGAATGTGGGTCTATGGGAAATCAATTGGTTGCCCGTTTCCTATATATACAATGTACTAGTTGTCCATGGAATTCAACCGGCAACTGTGCATGTAGACACTATGTTACGGAGCCCCCCACGAAATAACAATACCCTCAATTTAACATTTCGTAACAATTCGTTCCCATGAATTAACAATTTGTTCCTTTTTAACGAATTGTTAAATTGAGGGAACGAATTGTTAAATTGAGGGAACGAATTGTCATTTGGTGGGAACGAATTGTTAATTCGAGGGAACGAATTGTTAAATTGAGGGAACTAATTGTTATTTTGTGGGAACGAATTAATATAAAAACATCCATGTCCCCAGCGGGGCTCCGTACTATGTCACTGAATCAGCCGTTATAATGCTATTTTAAGACAAGTGTTGACAGTCCTGAACACGACGATGTTTACTGTTTACATGATCCCACTTCTCTTACGCTATTCGCTAATAGCATGCTGTGAGCATTAACCCGTTCAACCCTAAGCAACTGGAATGGACTGTGATATGTTAATTTCCCGACCAATCCAGTCGTCACTAACTGATTTTCCGACTAGTCCATGTATGAAAATGGGGTGTTTTTGTTCTAAAAATATGAAAATTACTTGTAAACAGAATAGTATCGTGATTGGCTGAGCCTGAGCTGTACTATAGCTCAGGTGCAGCCAACCAACCTGCGTGATTTCGAGCTGAGTTTGCCAAAAGATTTTCAGAAACATTGACAAGATTGCCGTAAGTGGTTGAGTAACTCACTCATGACCTTAGTCATACGTTTCCACAGACCTAATCAAGTTCTAGTATATTTCACGCCCTTCACGAACTGCTGAACACACAATATGTCAAGACTAATAGGCTCTGACTGGAGAAGTGGGGTTTATGGTTATCAGGATATGCATTTTGTTCGGATCATGACTCCCATAGCCCCATTTATCCAGTCACAGCCACATTTACAGCTGTCGAATATTCCCAGTAGGCCATCTCGCTGAATGCTCCAACACCATCGCAACGAACAACACAACAAGGAAATGCTTCAATACCCCTTTCGCGCAGGCGCAGTCGTGATGCACAGTTGCCTCAGCTATTATACGCTTCCCACGTGATCGGATTTCTATGTTTTGATGGCGGGGCACTTTTGCACCGTCTCTCCGGCCATGTCCCCGTCTTGCTCACAGTTGATTTATTTCGATCAGTCAAACTTAATTTCTGCACAGTCATTGATTCGGACACCCAGTCCGGGTGGATAACAAAGTAGTCCTTGGGCACGTTTCGCGCTTGTGTAAACAGTCCGCCGTCGTTGTAATTTTTGTTGGACTTGGCGGCGGCGGATTGCGGTCTGACTCCCGCGGCGACGCGCACCTGCTGCACGTGCTGGGGGCTTCTCTTGCTGCTGCTGCTCCGGCTGCTGCTTTTGCTGCTGCTCTTCGACGGGGAGGAGGAGCTGGAACGGGAGAAGGCAGACGACAGTTCGCGCTCGCCGACCGACGCTGACATGTAGGCGTACGGCGGCCGTGTGAACCGCTGGATGTTGGGCACGGACGGGTAGCTGTGGGAATACCACGGATGGGTCGGATCGTTCCGCTTCTTGTAGCAGGCGACCTTCTTCGTCTGCTGCTGAATCATGTTGAGGTTAACTGTCGCTAGCTGCAACACGCGCCGAGGTCGTCTGAAAACGAGTACGTACATGTATATGGGACTGCGACTACAGAAATGTGGCTTATGTGATTTGTGACCAGTGTAGCTTATGATCAAATACCACGAGCCTGTAGCCTGATAAAGATACATATTGCGTGTTATGCTTGTGAGAACACGGCATGTGTTTCAATGGTGGAGATGCGAACAGTGTAGATCCTGATCAGACTGTGCGGATGCACAGGCTGATCAGGACCTACACTGGTCGCTAAACTCAGAAGCCCAATATATCTAGTAACAGCCACAGATACAGCTAATGATGACAATAGCTGCCACTGATGTTAAATTGGGATTTGTGTTGGCTTCAAATAGCATAGTGGGTGGTTGGTCGGGCAAACGCGACGGCGTAAATTAACCGTAGGGGTTCCTCCTTATAGTAATCATGATTTGCCTGGTTTGGTTCTCAGGTACGTTTTTATCTTTGGCTCTTTTGTTACCTGGGAGTTGAATTGGGTTATTGCCCATTATAAAGGTCGTACGATTATTACTGATCCTACTGCTTTTGGTAGGGTGCCAAGTGATTCTGGTGTGGCGAGGACCTGGCATCTGATTTCTAGGCTGAATATATAGTATTTTATTGTGTATATTCAGTTCTGATTTTGAGATCCCCCCCCCATTTGTACATGACCTTGAACATGTACATGTACTTATACGGGTAATATACGGGATTTAGTACTAAATCCATTGACCAGGCCTTAAATGACATTAGCTGCTAAACCCCAACAAACACAAATCAAATATCATAATGTTATAAATGTAGTTAGAATGAGGTGTAAAGCATTAGGAGATGACATGACGTCATTTAAATATAACTACTATTCATTTAGAGCGGGTGGTTGGTTGGGAGCCTGATACGATGGCTATCTCTAACCTCTACACATCCATTTTGGTAGAGAACACATCATTTGTGCTAGCCAAAATAGTTCTGAATATATCTACTGACATCTCCATTTAAGTATCAGGCCTAGAGTTACACAATATATGAAGATAGTCGATCGTAATGAGAGTCTCATCAACATTGCAGAGCTCCAGATAAGCTGCGTATTTGCTTAAATACCCAATTAAACTTGCCAAAAACTAAATTGAAATCAGAACTAGCGAGTATAAAAAAGCAATACAAAAATTGTGGTACCTTTACCATGCTGCAGAAAACAATAAACAGACCACAAATATAGCATATTTTTCTTATTTTCCATGAAAACACATCCAAGGAGACAATTCTAATGAAATGCCAAAACTTGTTTTCATTTCGAAGCAAACTATTCAATAATTGCTGTTTGTTGATGTGTAAACAGTAGTGTAATTTTATTTTACCCAATTAAAATTTTGACACCCAATTGTTTAATAAATAATGGAGCGACAATACTCAATTACTAATTCCTGATCCGGAGCGCTGATTTATTATTCTTATGCTGATTGAAGCCGACCGGTCCGACTACCACAGTATTGCCATGCCAAGTGCTGACAATGACGTTGCACTATGTGCTGACAATGACGTTGCACTATGTGCTGACAATGACGTTGCACTATGTGCTGACAATGACGTTGCACTATGTGCTGACAATGACGTTGCACTATGCTATTGCCAGATCGTTCATGTCTACCATCTGTAGGGAGTAATTTACCATACACACACACAGGGGCCGAATTTATCCCTCACATGAAATGGCTTAACAGCAAAGATTGAGATGGAAAATTCCTAATTTAGTGTGATTTTTCCCAAAACGGTTGAAAATGGCCCCTTCCCCAAATAGATTAACATAGACGTAATGCGTTTTTAAACTTAACTGCGACATACATGCACTTCACATAAGATTAACCAAGTGGTAACACATTTATGTTTACACTTATAACACTATGAGCGGGCATAGGGTGCTTCTACGGAGCCCCGCAGGGGACATGGATTTTTTTATTAATTCGTTCCCACGATATGAAAATTCGTTCCGTCAATTTAACAATTCGTTCCATCGAATTAACAATTCGTTCCCACGAAATAACAATTCGTTCCCACGTGGGAACGAATTGTTATTTCGTGGGAACGAATTGCTAAATGGAGGGAACGAATTGTTAACTCGTGGGAACGAATTGTTAATTCATGGGAATGAATTGTTAAATTGAGGGAACGAATGGTTAATTCGTGGGAACGAATTGTTAATTCGGGGACGAATTAATAAACAAAATTATGCTTCAGCACTAACCGTGAATGAAAAATAAGTGAGAACGAGAACAATAATAATGGTAACCACTCATAAGTTTGTTAAAAGTAGGTCACACTCGTATACTTTATACTACATACGAACATAGCACAGTACATACATTAGTGGCTATTCACAACAAATTTCCAACTGTACAACAGACATTAAATGTCTGTTGTACAGTTGGAAATTTGTTGTCAATAGCCATGCAATTTTGTCGGTAGAAAGCTAAAATTACAACCTGTTACAAGTAACACATTTACACCTAATCCCACACAAGTAGCATGCAAATATAGTCTTTAACAGTATTACCGTCATTTAAATTGGCATATGCAATATGGTATATTGGTGCAAATATAGGCGAATTCAGCTGCCTGGATTGTAACACATGTAGAGCTGACACCATGTGTCCATGTATTGAGCGGGAAATGAGAAGATATAAGATAGCTGTTCTTATTTTGTAACAAAGCAGCACCTTTTTAGTTGCAACATCCACGTTGACGCTGAAGTTAATGCAATGTGGACTGGCGTACGTACTTACATACGACAACGGACATTCTGCTCATGACATTTCACTGAATCAGATTTACTGCCAACGGGAAAGCACTTAGATACGTAATATACAACTGTGTGAATATGGAAGCGTCCTGGTGCCAATGCTGAAATATTGTTTTTATCTCCTACTCATAACGTACTATATTTGTCAATGCTAAAACTAATTAGGAGATACTAACTCATATTTAGGAGATATTAAGTCATAATTAGGAGACACTACGTCCTAATTAGAAGATAATAAGTCCTAATTAGGAGATACTAAGTCCGAATTAGGAGATATACGTCCTATTTAGGAGATAGTAAATCATAATTAGGATATACTAACTCTCCTAATTCCTATTTAGGATATATTATATTATCTCCTAATTAGGTGTTAGTATATCCTAATTAGGAGATACATTTATTTTAGCATTGGAACCAGGACGCTTCCATATGTGAACGCACGCAATCAATACATCGGCATTTACGCTGACCGCAGTAAACCGTGACACAGGATTATCGACATGCTGTGGGGTCGAATCGTCCCAACAACTCGCCCAAGAAATAGTCGGTACCATTCAGCAATGAGCATAATATTGTCATGGTTTTGCAGAATTCCGATTTCGACTGGAAAACTGCGGATGATTACATTTGATACCAGTGTAGACCAAAACCAGTTTGCGAATCTGAGCAATCTGATCATGATCTACACTGTTCGCTATTCTTTCAGTCAACCGTCCGCCATGTGGCTAGCATATATCCTTATTGTTTACCCTAGTTTCTCGACCAATGAAAGAACGGCATTTCGTCTCACGCTTTCGCCAATATGTGTTAAAGTAATCATTAAATGTTCAGCGCTATATTTATAACTGATTGTATGCCTTGTTGTCATCAGTTCACGAGACGCAAAGCATATTACCGCCCACATACGCGCTCATTTCGTGTCACACCTCCAATGACATGGTAGTATAGCGATTGAAATCACTGTTAGGGACGGAACTTCGCGACTGGGC
The DNA here is from genome assembly GCA_029237695.1 of Conchocele bisecta. NCBI lineage: Eukaryota > Metazoa > Mollusca > Bivalvia > Lucinida > Thyasiridae > Conchocele > Conchocele bisecta. Next base: position 56,711,782 of record CM055276.1, on the reverse strand, counting down.
TGGTAAACAATAAGTACGTAATAGTTCACATATTGAATTTTTAATAAATTAATATGTGAACGATAACTTATACTTATTTGGCTACATATGATAGCGGACCAGGCACAGCAGTGACCACAATGGCAACGCACTATTTCTCCTGTCACATCCACAATTATTGTTACCAGTAGCCTATTTCACCAACATTGCAAAGTATACTTATCTAGCAAAGTATACTTTGAGGGAGAAATTTTCAATTTAAGGATAAATTTATTAATTTTTATTATACTGAGTTTATTACATTATCACAATTTTGGCTGTGATAATGTAATACATTCAGTATAATAATTCTGCATACGTTTAATCATCAAATATATGCAGTCGTCAGTTCTATATGACATAATGCATTTCGGGAAAAATAAATGATTTCTCCCTCAAAGTATACTTTACTTGATAACTATACTTTGCAATTTTGATGAAATCGGCTACTGGTCCATTTTGCCAGCCCATTAACCATTTCACACATACGTAGCTGGAATGGAATATTCTTTTTTAATTTTCAGACTTTCACTAATCGGAAAAAGGGATTTTATTACAACTTGAGAAATATCCACAAATAGTGTATATCCTGATGAGACGGCTCTTTACGAGCCGGCTCAACTGGATCTACACTGTTTGCCAACATTAAGGCAGAGACACGTGAAAGTGAATTGCCTGATGTACCGAAGTAACTGGAATGGAGTATTCCATTTTAATTTTAATCCACCCCTTAAAAGTAAAGGCGGTATGTTATTATTATCCCGTCAACACAGTGCGTATGTGCCGTGAAACACGCTGCCGTGAAACATTTTTGATATCCTGTCAATACGATTTGGAGATGCGGCTGTGGTTATTTTTTGCATTTTAAAGCTATTTGTAATGTTGACGGGATAAATAGAATAGTAGGTTAGTGCCATGAATGGAAAACATATCTGGCGCGGCTCGGAAACGGGATGTGCTCGGTAGAGCCTCGCCCATCCCGTTTCCTAAGCCTTGCCAGATATTTTTTCCCATTCACGGCACTAATCTACTATTCTATATATAAGCAACGGAAGTAACAGTTAAGGGAAAACAATTCGAAAAGGGGCGATACAACTGAAGTTCATACTGGGGGAATTCTGCTTAGATTCACAACCTAACCGCGGTTTGCGGTTCAACGAACTGCAGTTGAACCCCAAACAAACATATAGTGGACTCGTATCCCGCGCTATTCTAAGTCTGACTGTTTATACCGGGCCTTTAAGACAGCATGAACTGAACTGTATGAACTGTACCTATCCTCGTCATCACCATCGTCGTCGGCTGAGCGATCGTTCGCCCGCTGTACCTCACGAATAGCGTCTACCTTGGGCTTCAAAACAGACGCCACCAGCTGGCCCTTAGGGAGGAGATAGCGGGCAGAGGGTGCCGTCTTGGGGCGTTGGTAGTGCGGGCGCATGTTGATCTTGATCTGGGTGCGGCGTGAATCCGCCTTCTCCTGTGCCCGATGTATGGAGTATGACCGCAAGGCCTTAGTCATCATGTCGTCATAATCCGTGTCAAGATCTGAAAGGAAGAGACATCGTAATGGCGGAATGCAAACATGCTGTATAACTGGCTTACCTGAAGCTGCGGCCGCTCCGTCACAATCACGCAGATAAATTTCGTCCTATAGCCCCAGATATCGCACATTAAGATCGTATCCCGAACTGTTTTATTGTAGAATTTTCAGTTGCATGTCGTGTTGATCGTGTAAAATAACCACTTTACAACCAATCCGCCATGTTTAAGGTAGTTGTGTGAATGGCGAGAAAACGCGCCACTTGGGGACAGACCGTGTAGAGAGCGGTTAGTCATTGTCTATCCCACGATAACTGCGGTGTACTGGTATGTACATACCAGAAATATCAGCACTACAAACACATGCATTGTACAAGGCGGACAAGTATTGGTTGTGTCGGCACTGAACAATGCGGTTGGTGCGTGGGTCTCCGCTGTTTGCAGTTGGACATGTTGTCGTTTATTTCCGCACATTCTGCTTCTCAATACAATAATCGATAAGGATTCTGATAGAAAGCCAGCCTCTCCACCGCTCCACAACATGGCGTGTTACCAGCCGTATGCGGCCAATGACACATATCCTACACACGTCGATACTTTATCTGTGATAGTTTAAAGGTACATGCCCACTCAGTAGACACATACTGTTCTGTATAGGAATTAAATAAGTGTATAATTGTGTCACTATTCCACCAGCTCTAAAAATGACAAATGCCCGCTATACAGATATAATCATTTTGTAATATTTATTTTACTGATGGTGAGTGACGCGTGGTTGTATCGGGCTATTTTCATATGCAAATGAGGCATGAACGAATTGTTAATTCGTGGGAACGAATTGTTATATCGTGGGAACGAATTTTTAATTTCAGCTAACGAATTGTTCAATTGAGGGAACGAATCGTTATTTCGTGGGAACGAATTAATAAAAATAAATCCTTGTCCTCTGCAGAGCTCCGTACAGATATGTAATCTCTGCTGTTTTATTTGACCGAATTACAAACATTGTATATCGAAATATATGCTATAAGGAATTGTGACAAACAGGGTGTTGCTCGGTGCGGGGGGGGGGGGGGGTACTTTGGTTTTGCATATTCACTGTTCACGTATCAGTACATGTTAAAACATATTTACGAAATAAAATTATTAAATTAGTTTTGTTGTGAGACGTTCATAAAATACCACCTTTAGAAAGAAGGTTTAATTAGAGACACAAGTTCAGGTAGCAGTAGACCTATACATCACGAATGTTAATAAGCACAGTGTCATCGACTGCAGAAAAACTTGCACTTAAAACCGTAGTTATTTTCCAATATTACAAATATTGTTTTGTCACTTTTTTCAGGTACAATTGTGTTCAGAGATAGTTGCGAATATTTAATTAAATATTTTGTTCTAGTTTGTTTCTTCACTTTCGTGTCATACGTGAGGCCCAGTGCCTTTAACGCATCATGAATACACCTGGATTGATATTAGTCACCAGTTGACAACTGAATACATGGCTTATCCGGGGCGGATCCAAGATTTAAAGGTGCATGCCCACTCAGTAGGCACAAACTGTTCTTTATATCAGAGACATCATCTGAGACATTTTCTGGCAAAATAAACATTAATTCACCATTACCACACGTATTGATTGGTATTATTATACATTTTATATGTTAACATACATTACTATTTATACGCTGTATTAATGTTTTTATGTACAATTATCATACTTTATAATCTGTCGAAAATGTTATTTTTTCAGCTGATGCATTTAATTAGTATAAATAATTAAAAAATACCATGCCTCATTTGCATATGAAAATAGTCTGATACCATTGCGCGTTACTATCAGTAACATAAATATTACTAAATGATAATATATGTATAGCGGCGACTCGTAATCTTTAGAACTGGTGGAATAATGACACAATTATACACATATTTAATTCCTATATAGAACATTTTGTGCCTATTGAGTGGGCATGTACCTTTAATGTGTTTAATGGCCAAAAGTTCGTCGGCATCAAAACGTGGAACAGACAGTAGTTGCAGATACGTACAATCGTGCCAATATGTATCTTTATATCAAAATACGAAACAAATTGTGCTTGAAATCAGGCAAATTGATTGGCCCAGACAGTAAAATTGCTAGATTGCGAATTAGCATTGTTAATATATATTTAGAAACGTTGATGTAATCTGGGCAAGATTAACGGAGGTTGTTGTGCAACACTGGAAATACTCCCGTACTAAATGGCGAACTGCGCAGACCCTGATCAGATTGCTTGACTGCACAGACTAGCCGGATGTGCATTGGTATGCAGTCACAAGGGCATACACCACAGTTGATCAGGCTACAGTGCATTTCAGATAGTCACATAATCTTGATCCAAATAAACAGCGGCCAAGAAGCTTAGCATTAGGCCATGCCAAATTTGTTCTCTGTTAAGCGTCCACCCAGATGTTCAAAACCTACCTACGTATCCGGTAAAAACAACCAAAGCCTTGAAAAAAACAAAGGTAAATTTATGTTAAAAACTTCCTCAACCCTTTGCAGTGTGCAAAGGGTTGAGGACGTTTTTAACATAAATGTACTTTTAAATAATAAGAAAACACTCTTTTTAAACGTAATGAGTGTAAATTCATGAACGGATTTAAAGCTTAGACAAGTCTCAAATCAATTTTTATATTACTTCACCTGTAAATAGGGTAAAATAGCATACACAGTTTTTTTTCTTCATATAACCACTCTCAAAACTTACCCGCACGCGGACGCTTAACAGATGAAGAACTTTGTATGGCCTTAACACTATACTGTATGAAATAAACACATGTAGCCAGGTATTCAATGTAGACCATTGGTTGAAGGTGGGGCGGGGATTTGGCATCACTGGGAGGGGCGGGGGCGGTGTCGGCTACATGTATAACAGAAATATAGTGTTTAGCTTAGCAACTAACAATAAACAACTTACTGAATAATCTCTAACGCATTTGTTGTATTGGCATATACAAGGTGCATGATCAGAAGGTTACAACAACAACAACAACAACAACAACAACATTGTCTTAAAGTGTCCACTCCAACATTTCCAAAGTAAGTATTATTTGATATTTTCCTTAATAGGCAACGGATTTTGATGAAATATGGCGCAGCAAACACGTCTTCATGAGCTGCATTTGGTGGTCCCGGGAGTTCGGCACATACTTATGTCGCTTTTGCGAAGAATCGATTTCCGTGTGAGAAGACACGGAAATCGATTCTTCGCAAAAACGACAAATGTTTGGGCCATAGTACCGAGACCACATTATGCAGCTTAAGAAGACGCGTTTGATGCGCCATATTTCATCAGATGCCCTTACATAATAAGGACAAAATAAAATAACACGTACTTTGAATCGGAAGGCTTGTGAAAGTTTCAGTACTTGTTGTTGTAACCACGTGATCATACACCTTGTATATATATATATATATATAGGTATATATATATATATATATATATATATGACCAGAAATATTCCGATCGGCCATACCGATCTCACACGTTAGGCCATACTAAAAGTACTGTGATTCTCAGACACGTAGTTTGTGGAAAGTGACGTAGGAGGGCGAAGTTTTTAAAGGTACATGCCCACTCAGTAGGCACAAAATGTTCTTTAATGTTCTTTATAGGAATTAAATAAGTGTATACTGGTGTCATTATTCCACCGGTTCTAAACATTACGAGTGCCCGATATACAGATATAATCATTTAGTAATATGTTTTACTAATAGTGACTCGCTGTGGTATCAGTTTATTTTCATATTCAAGTGAGGCATGATAGTTTTTAATTATTTATACTACTTACATGCGTCACCTGAAAAAATAATATTTTCGACAGATTATAAAGTATGATCATTGCGCATCAACAATTAAATACAGAGAATAAATTGTAATGTCCGTCAACATTTTAAGGCAACACTGTTATCGCCCCTGATATCAGTGTGCAAATTTACGTCTCATATAAAATGTGTAATAATGCCAATCAATTGCAATAGCTGCTATAATATTACATGTCAATTTAGCTACTATAATTTTACATGTTAATTTAGCTACTATAATTTTACATGTCAATTTAGCTGCTATAATTGTACATGTCAGTTTAGCCGCTATAACATATTTACGTCAGACATGATTGCACTTAACATAGTTTTGCTTGGTAGTGATCTTGTTTTACATTCAATGTGTTTTTATTGGTCCATAACGATACAAAAGTTCTGACTCGCAGGTATTTTTCTGATGCGGCGGTGTCTGAGAACCAAAGAACCTTAGCGCAGTATGTGCGCGAGCTATATCGGTGCAACAGATCAATGATACGACGTAAAACAGACACATCCTGTCGTAGTGAGATAACATGTAAGGGAGATAATCGATGAAGTCGTTACCTCAATGGGTCTGATTTTATTTTCATTCACTGGTGTGTTTATTGGATACATATTACGGCGGCCTGCTCCTACACACTGTATTAAATACTTCGACATGTGCTGATACTACGGAGCCCCGCAGGGGACATGGATTTTTTTTATTAATTCGTTCCCACGAAATAACAATTCGTTCCCTAAATTTAACAATTCGTTGCCTTGAATTAACAATTCGTTCCCACGATATAACAATTCGTTCCCTCGAATTAACTATTCGTTCCCACGAAATTTCAATATTCGTTCCCTCAATTTAACAATTCGTTCCCTCGAATTAACAATTCGTTCCTACGAATTGACAATTCGTTCCCGTGGGAACGAATTGTTATTTCGTGGGAACGAATTGTTAAATTGAGGAGGGAACGAATTGTTAATTCGTGAGAACGAATTGTTAATTCGTGCGAACGAATTGTTAAATTGAGTGAACCAATTGTTATTTCGTGGGTACGAATTAATAAAAAAGGGAATTCTACGTCCCCTGCGGGGCTCCGTATAAAACATATTGTCGTAGTGAAATAACATGTAGTGGCCGGACTAGCTCAGTAGGTGAATGTCGGACTTGGGATCGGGAGACCCCGGGTTCGATTCCCCACCTCGATTCCCCACCCCACCACTTTGTGCTAGCCTATAGTCTGTTTCACGAAAGCTGCCCAAATTTTACGGCTATATAGACAATTCAAAAACAAGATTTCTTTCGATAATATTAAATTAAAGGAAAAATTATGAATGAGCCTTCTTTTCATTTCGTGAAATTTGGTCAAATATTGATTTTATTACGAAAAATTGATTTGTCTATGGGAATTTAACATGGGGGGAAAAGGTAGAGGAGTTGTGGGAGGAGTCAAAAAACGAAACATTTTGGAAATTGACTCCGAAACCTAGCTAGATAGCTTGGAAATGATCTAACTAAGAAAACAAAAGTTAAATTTTAATAATCGGTCCAGTATTTCTGAAATTCTAAAATTTCCCCATGTTAAATCCCCATAGACATCTTCACTCCGTGAAGATGTCTATGGGGATTTAACATGGGGAAATTTTGTTTTCGCAATAAAATCAATATTTGACCAAATTTCACAAAATAAAAAGAAGGCTCATTCTTAAATTTTCCTTTAATTTAATAGTATCGAAAATAATATTGTTTTTGCATTGTCTATATAGCCGTAAAATTTGGGCAGGTTTCGTGAAACAGACAGTAGTCCTATCGGATGGGGACTTAAATAGTCGGTCCCGACATGCAAGGTCATCGACCCAGTGCCGTCGTTAAATCATTATAGAAATAACATGAAGTCTGATGGGTCTGATGTGTTATATCATTCACTGGTGTGTTGAAATGACAATATTCGTTCCCTCAATTTAACAATTCGTTCCATCGAATTAACAATTCCTTCCCACAATGTAACAATTCGTTCCCTCGAATTAACAATTGTTATTTCGTGGGAACGAATTGTTAAATTGAGGAGGGAACGAATTGTTAATTCGTGGCAACGAATTGTTACTTCGTGGGAACGAATTGTTAAATTCAGGGAACCAATTGTTATTTCGTGGGAACGAATTAATAAAAAAAGGAATTCTACGTCCCTTGCCTCCGTATTATCCCTTTCCCTGTTTTGCGATATTTCGACTCATCCAAATCTAAAACATCTAAATAAAAGAATGAAATGCTGGGTCAAATGATGGTTAAATTATCTGATAGAGTAGAAAACATTGTGGGAAAAGGAGAAATTGCTTGTTACAAGCAATTTCTCCTTTTCCCACAATGTTTTCAAAAGACATCTTCTGCAGAGGCGTGAAAAGTCGTCTCTATCAGGGAAAGGGTTAAACAATCATCATGTCGTAGTGAAATAACATGTAAGGGAGATAATCGATGAAGTCGTTACCTCAATGGGTCTGATTTGTTATCATTCACTGGTGTGTTTATTGGATACATATTGCGGCGGCCTGCTCCTACACAATGTATTACATACTTCGGCATGTACTGATAGTGTATAGTCTCGTCTATATAGAAGATGATACTAAATAACCCTTACCACGCTGAATTTAATTTTGTCGTCTGCTGGAATTGTTTTTTTTCTCAATATTTCTCGATAAAATCCCGTTTTGACAGCTCATGAGAATCGTCTCCACTGGAGACGATTCTCATGCACTGTCAAAATAGTTTTTTTATTAATAATTAAGGCAAAAATGAACAACAGCAGACGACAATTTTCGTCTCCCGCGTAGTGCGGGTTAAAGAGGTCAGTGATGCGGGAGTTAGCCCCCCTTTTCCACTGACCCCGTCAATTATATTGTCGTGCGCTCCGAATGCATTTTAGAACACGAAATATCTTTAGAAAACACATTTTTGTCTTGTAACCGGTGAACAAAATGTGAGCGGGTTACTATACGAAAATTCATTTATCCGATAGCTTTACGTACAGCTGAGTGGCATCTCGTCAGGAAACAGTTGCATTTTTCGACTTGAAACATTTTACGCCGGCGCGTAGTGCATCACCAGTTGTCATATTATTGATCTCCTTAGTCAGTGGACCAAATGGAGATCGGGACTTACACTTGTCATATACGAGACAAGCCATGTGATTATGCACCTGATAGGCCGTCAGCCAGAAATGGAAACCCTCCCACTTGGGGATTTTTGCCGACATACATTTTTTGAAACTACACTAGACACATTAAACTTGGATTTACTATACAGTTGAACATGAACATGAACATAAACATGAAATTATAACTTTACGCGGGCTGTCAAAATCAGGGGCCCGTTTCACTAAAATGTTCGTAAGTGCAAATTTAAGATCGTCTGTAAATTTCAATTGATGGATTTACATTTATTGAGCATAGGCTGCTCATGCAGCCTATGCTCAATAAATGTAAATCCAATAATTGTTAACAAGAAAACATTGTTAATGTGAAATTTATAATTTTGCACTTACGAACATTTTAGTCGTACGAAGTTTAGTGAAACGGGCCCCTGGTTTGTGGAAGACACTTTGTGCCGCATTGTACCACATGTGTTAACTTTGTCTGGCTCTTTGGTCCCCTCGAGATATATATTTCTCTATTTGATATAATAACCTAAAACACTATAAGCATGTACCATTTGCACATTTGTTTACTGAATGCAGAATTGTATTTAAATGTTTAGTATATGCATACTATACATTTTGTAGCTAATAGACATATCTTTGTGACATACATGTACATACATATACTCTTATGAGGCATTGAATCCACGAATACACCCTAAGGTCATCTTTCAAGTTTATCCCGTTAACACAGTGCGTATGTGCCGTGAAACACGGTGCCGCGAAACATTTTTGATATCCTGTCAATACGACCTAATCACTGCGTATGAATATGTGCGGTTGTCATGCTAGTCGGTTCTCCGATTTTGACGATGCGGCTGGGGTTATGTTTTTGCATTTTAAGGTTATTTGTTGGAGGTGACGGGATAAATAGAATAGTAGGGTAGTGCCATGAATGGAAAAATGTCTGGCGCGGCACGGGAACAGGATGTGCTCGGCAGAGCCTCGCCCATCCCGTTTCCTAAGCCTTGCCAGATAGTTTTTCCCATTCACGGCACTAACCTACTATTCTCTATGTATTACTCTCTGGGTGGACATATTCCATTACTATAGCAACCAGAGACATGTATTCAAGTACAGTGGGGTCAGCGTCTAAGTGCACACACGAACGAACACGACAGGGTGGAACCAACCTGTCGTGTTCGTTCGTGTGTGCACTTACACGCTGACCCCACTGTATATTATATGGGTTAGGACATTTCGCGTCAGCACAAGACACTATGCGGAACCTCCTCGGGGTAAAGGTATTATCAACTAGTTTAACAAATTGCAGCTGTATTAATAGTGTAACTATAGATCCGCCAATATCACATCTTAATTGTAATAGCGACCATGCTGATGGTATCTTGAGGCGGACAGCCATTGTGAAACTGTAAATGATTAAGCTTTGTGTGTATGAGTTTCAATAATGCTTAATTAGAAAAATAAATACAGTGCATGTAGTGTTTAATGTAGAACTCAATACGCCAGTGGTTGCATGCATTATATATATCGTTACCATGTATTGTATTTATTTTCCAATGTCTGCAACCCACGAACCTAGGTTAACTCTTTGCGTGCTAGCGGCGAAAATATCCGCCAATCGAATTAGGAGTGTATGTATTATTTCTCTCTGTAAATATGTCTTGAAATTTCATAAGAATTGTGTCCTCAGGACTCAATTCTAATGAAATTCCAAGACATATTCATGATATTTACAGGGAGAAATACAAGAAAATACGATGAATTTTTGTCCGCTAGTTTTGAACTATTTATAGCCCACAAGTTTCCCAGCATGCAAAGAGTTAATTTAAATTATTGGCACATGTGAAGACATATGTGGGCTTTTTAATGTTGGAGAAAGCCATACATACTTGGAATAAGCATACCCACGTCATCCAGCATACAATGTACCATTCTACATACTGCCTTGGCCAATTATCATCATGCTTGCCTAATTCAGAGATGTGTACTTGTTACCAATCAACTAACTAGACATATCAATAATAACATTGTATTCATTGTCAACAATCGATACATTTTGGAAACACTTTGAAACTTTTCTTCAATACTCAAAATGATTGAAATCCATCCATGTTTGTCTTTGAAAATAAACAGAGTAGCGCACTCTATACAATAGAGGGTTAACTGTATTGTAATTTTGAAATTTGCGGCGTATATCAGAAAATGATATGTCGGAAAATCTGCGCGTCGCCATTAAACATGTTTTCCGACCTGTCATTATCTGATATACGCCGCAAATTTCAAAATTACAATGCGGTTAACCTATTTCTAATGCACTCCTTTACTACTGGCGTAGGAATACATATTGAAATAATTTGCGATCGTTCATCAACAATGATATACCTGTAATGTGTGACCATCAGCCAATCAGATTGCGTGATATTTATAGTCTAAGAGTGCATTAGAAATAATATTGATCAGACTGAAAGTTAACAATCCTTATTAAATCAATTAAATAATGATTGGCGACCATCTTGAAAAATGGCCGCCATTTGTTCACCCAGCGAGCGCAGAAAACCAGGATTAATAGACAGTAGGAATCCGAAAATAATACCATATTTTCCGTAAATCACGTCAAAGTTGGCGAAATGTGCAAAGCAAATGCGGAATAAAATTTAATTCCGCATTTGCTATGTTATTTACATAAAATATTTGAGCTTCTGTAAATTCCTTTCATGAAAAATCACATATCGTCAGAGGTACAAAATTACATGACTTGTATAGGCTAGGTCATAACGGCCTTTTGAACAGTGGGTGGTAACACTTATAATGACAACCCTACGGAGCACCGCAGGGGACATGGACTTTTTTTTATTAATTCATTCCCACGAAATAACAATTCACTCCGTCAATTTCACAATTCGTTCCCTCGAATTAACTATTGGTTCCCACGATATAACAATTCGTTCCCTCGAATTAACTATTCGTTCCCACGATATAACAATTCGTTTCCACGAATTAACAATTCGTTCCCACGAAATGACAATTCGTTCCCTCAATTTAACAATTCGTTCCCTTGAATTAACAATTCGTTCCCACGTGGGAACGAACAGTTATTTCGTGGGAACGAATTGTTAATTCGTGGAAAGTCGTGTGAACGAATTGTTAAATTGAGGGAACGAATTGTTATTTCGTGGGAACGAATGAACAAAAAAAAAAGAATTCTACGTCCCCTGAACAATCCAGGGGGCCGTTTCACTAAATTTCGTACGACTAAAATGTTCATAAGTGCAAAATTATGATAGTCTGTAAATTTCACATTAAGACTATTTTCTTGTAAACAATTTATGGATTTACATTTATTGAGCATAGGCTGCATATGATAGTCTGTAAATTTCACATTAAGACTATTTTCTTATAAATAATTTATGGATTTACATTTATTGAGCATAGGCTGCATATGCAGCCTATGCTCAATAAATGTAAATCCATAAATTGTAATTTACAGACGATCTTAAATTTGCACTTACGAACATATTAGTCGTAAGAAGTTTAGTGAAACGGGCCCCTGATGTGGATATTTACCTATGTACGAACGACCCGGGTAGACCACACGTGACTCGCCCATATTGCAGGTCAGTGTTCAACAGATATAGGAACTACATGCTCTCATGTCAGTTACTGATACATACGCCTCATTGTCAATTTAGTGACTCATCATAGTTTGCAGGCAGTAACCATCACGCCGAACGTTTTACAATTTAAACAATAACACCGCAGTTCCACTGTTGTGGCCTACACGTACTACATGTATATCCAAATGGTTGGTATGCACTTTGTCTTCACCGTATAAATCCCTGTACAGTTAAACTAATTTACAAACACAATTAGAAATGAATTATGACAATATATCCAGTGCCATATAGCAGTAACTAAACGTGTCCACAATTATGCACACTATCACACGGTTTCACTAGTTTTCTCTCCACGTTAGCATCGCTTCCGCCTTTCAATTGCGACATTATACCATTGCGAGTATATTAATTACCATCAATTATAAACTACGCTATGATCTACTAAATATGATGCATCCAATCCTACAACATACACACTCGGCGGGCGTCTATTAACGACGAGATTATTGACATAATATTATAACTGTTGGAAATCAATGATTTGGTATAAAACTCCATGTAATAATTAAATATATACAGACGTTTTCGCTTGCGAGAATACTTAGTTTAGTACTCCTATAGTGTTTGTCATGGTAGATAACACATTTAATCCGCCACACAAAGTAGTGCGATATAATCTGCAAATCACACATAACATCACGAATATTTAACCAGTTTGTAATTACGATCGCGTTTTCTTGTATTGCGTTTAAAATCAACAATCCAACGACACGGGTCCACGTGATAAAATCTGTGATCCACATAAGGCCATACAAAGTTCGTCCTCTGTTAAGCGTCTGCGTGCGGGTAGGTTTTGAGTGTGGTTCTATGAAAAAACAAACAAACTGTGTATGCTATTTTACACTATTTACTGGTGAAGTAATATGAAAACTGATTTGGGACTTGTCTAAGTATTAAATCCGTTCATGAATTTACACTTAATAAGTTTATTTAATAACACTTAGTTATTTAGCGGCAATTTAAATTTATGTTAAAAACTTCCTAAACCCTTTGCACACTGCAAAGGGTTGGGGAAGTTTTTAACATAAATTTACCTTTGGTTATTTTTCAAGGCTTTGATTGTTTTTACTGGATACGTAGGTAGGTTTTGAACATCTGGGTGGACGCTTAACAGAAAACAACTTTGGCATGGCCTAACGTATAACTGTGACCGCAACTTGAGAAATGGGGCACATTGTATTTCCGGTCAGTGTAGAGACATTCACGCAGTCTGACGAGGGTCTGCACTGTTCTCTATATTCGGTCGGTGAAACACTCATCAGTTATTTAACTAACAACTGGTGTCCTTATCTGGACAGTGTACTAACTGGTCGGGAGCTAGAGTGGACACAATTACCACAAACCCCGTTTCCCCACCCGTAACCGCATACAAATATAGACACATTGACAGCTCTCTGAAACCCGGGTGGAAGGTTATTTGAGTCAATTCCCACCATTAAGACAAATGAATAGCTCTCAAAAACACACTGATACAGATGGCATGTATTGCATTCACTGTGTTGACAAACAATGCAAGCCCGGGCAGATATATTCGGCGGTCGGATAGTCCTTTCAAATCCACAGTATCATCATACTATCGATAATCCTGATGGCCACACAAGGTAAATCATATTTGCCAGGTGGAAATATAATACGTGTTTTCCCATGATATGTCACAAACATAGAAACTCGTCTTTCAATATAACATTAATTGGCCCAACTGCAATTTATAGTGCATGATGAACAATGGGTCAGAGAACACCGTGGTACTGGCGGACGGTGATAATTACAGTTCAGACCATCTAAAACGGTACCCTTTGGAGAGCTGTGAAGGTGTTACATTATGAAGTCTTATGTTACAGACATAGTACAAACCAAATTCCAAACAGGATTCTCAAATAATGACATTGAAACCACGGTACTACATTGCGCGGAAGCATGTCAGCAAGGTTTCCGCCTTGAGACGGCCATTTATAAAATCTTCCACTGCGGAGTGTGTGGTTGTGGACGGGATGGGGGGGGGGGGGAATTTATCGGGGTATAAACTTGGAAAAGTCGCGGGAATACTGGACGAAGGCCGGAAGGCCTCGTCCAGTATTCCCGCGACTTTTCCACTCGATTGTAATCCGGTGAATGTTGTGAAGATAATTATATCGACGGACGAATAATAGAATACGCATCATACTATAGCAGGGGCGTCGGAACAGGTCCTGCAGGTCAGGCAACTGCCGGACCAATACTTTGACAAAATATCACTTTTTATTGAAATATTTATAATTCATATAAATATTATACAACAAAAGGTAATTAATTTAATTCTTATTACCGATAATAAGTGTATGTTGTTACCACTCAATTGAACCGTCTCGACGAGACGGTTCAGTTGAGTGGTAATAACATACACTTTGAGTTTGGGGGGGGGGGGGGGTTGGCGCTGGGTGTCGTACCTTCGCAGGACCAATGTTATGATTCTTCCGACGCCCCTGTATAATACTTGTATTCTCAATGTGTATGGGAATAGAAACATCGTATCCCCTGTAAGTACTTCAAATGTAACAGTAACATGAAACTCATTAGCATGGATTGGCAAACCTCGATGGTGTTTCAATATATTGATCCAACGGTACGGTGACAGCAAACTCAACCGGTTTTGTTCACAATAGCCAAGTGTTATACAATAACCCAGTTTTCTACAATAGCCCAGTTTTATACGTTATTACTTGAGTTATTTATAGTCCGGAAGTGTTCCTGGTTCCACAAATGAACACTTGACTATCGTTTACTCATCGTCTGCACGTCGTCTCCGTTTTTATGAATATATCAAAGTACTGAACATAGGGTACTACAATATTAAACTAGATTGATTGATTGATTGATTGTTGGTGTTGCAGTTTCATTAACCCTTAAAGGTACACGCCCACTCAGTAGGTACAAAATATTCTTTACATCAGAGACATCATCTGAGACATTTCCTGGCAAAATAAACATTCATGTGCTATTATACCCACGTACTGATTGGCATTATTATACATTTTATATCAGACGTAAATTTACGCACTGATATCAGGGGCGATAACCGTGTTTGCTTAAAATGTTAACGGAATTACTATTTAATCTGTGTATTTATTTTATGATGTGCAATGATCATACTTTAAAATCTGTCGAAAATATTATTTTTTCAGGTGACTCATTTCTTTAGTATAAATAATTAAAAAATATCATGCCTCATTTGCATATGAAAATAGCCTGATACCACCGCGCGTCACTATCAGTAAAATAAATATTACTAAATGATTATATCTGTATAGCGGGCACTTGTAACGTTTAGAACTGGTGGAATAGTGACACAGTTATACACTTATTTAATTCCTATAAATGACATTTTGGGCTTACTGAGTGGGCATGCATTGCTACAGTATGTACCAAAACATTCAACAACATTACAGATTATGCATAGCAATATCAGAAAGATAAGGTAACACATATACAAGACATCATCAATTCAAGTATACAGATTCCAGATATCTATGATCATTATAGATATATTGAAAACTGATTGAAGAGCAATAGTTACAAGAATTCCGCCACGGAAGCGGTGTCGCGCCTGAAAATGCCTTGTCGGTACATCGCCATGTTTACGTCTGTAAATTTCACATTAACAGTATATTCTTGAAACAATTATTGGATTTACATTTATTGATCATAGGCTGCATATGCAATACATGTAAATTCATCAATTGAAATTTCCAGACTATCCTAAATTTGCACTTACGAACATTTCATTAGTACGAAGTTTAGTGAAGCGAGCCCCTGGTTCAAATGATACATCGATATCGTTATATATAATACAGTTATTATTGAAATTGGCTGATTCGTATATTGCTGTGACTGTAGTGGAGCGGCTTATGGGTTTTGAGACCAGTCTTGTCCCAGATCAGTATGTGCATCCGCACAGTCTGGATCATGATCTGCACTGGTCGCCATTCCGTCAATGAAGCATCCGTCATGCTTCTAACCAGCAAACTAGATCGTTATCAGGCTACAGGAGAGTGCTATTTGACCAGGAGATACACTGTTCACAAGTTCACAAATCCCATAAGCACAGCTATCTCATAGAAGTAAAGTCGCCATTAACTGCTTGAACATTACTCACCATTTCAATCGAGAGCAACGAATGCCCTATTCTACGGGCCCCGCAGGGGACGTAGAATATATTCTTTTTTTTTATCAATTCGTTCCCACGAAATAACAATTCGTTCCCTCAAGTTAACAATTCGTTGCCACGAATTAACAATTCGTTCCCTCAATTTAACAATTCGTTCCCACGAAATAACAATTCGTTCCCACGGGAACGAATTGTTAATTCGTGGGAACGAATTGTTTTTTCGTGGGAACGAATTGTTAATTTGAGGGAACGAATTGTTATATCGTGGGAACGAATTGTTAATTCGATGGAACGAATTGTTATATCGTGGGAACGAATTGTTAATTCGAGGGAACGAATTGTTAAATTGAGGGAACCAATTGTTATTTCGTGGGAACGAATTAATACAACAAATATATAATCTTGGGTGGGCTTATAAAGGCTGGTTGTAAACATCTATGTGTCATTTCCCCCAGCAGGCGGCTCACTTTTGTCGCCGTTATATACCGAGTGTTTAATTGCATATATCTATAGTTGAGTATATTATTGCGTATTGGCTTTTGAACGCGATATATGGATTTAAACCCACTCAAAACGGATTATGTTTGAATTTAAGGCACCCTGCATAGCATGCTGTAATATATTTACAAGTGAAGCTATTGGTAGGCCATATCGATTGAATATCAGGATAACAGAAAATAAAAATTGTATAGTATGTAATAAAACATACCTGTTATTCAAATTAACAGCCTACACCCCCGTCAAACTACCCCCACACCCCTCCAACAACCTCCAGACAATATCCATAATGTTAACCCATGCCTTGATCAGCTGTGGTGTATGTTAGTCTTAATAGACCAAATAAAATACAAAATGTTGTATTCAGAAACAAGTATTACATCTCTTAACCTAACTATAGAAAGCATCAATATAAGGTTCGATCATGTCCAGCCGTGGGTAAACGTTTGCCGTGGAACGAGGGAACTGTTTGAACCCAAAGGCCGTAGGCGGCGGGTTCAAACAATTCCCGAGTGCCACGGCAAATGTTTACCCACTGACGAACGTTATTGTTACATTTCCGTCGGAAATATCATGTAATTTGAGCATATATGCAGTACTTTCGGCACTTTGATAACCCGTTTCATTCAAACAGCTGTAATGTACACATACATATTCCAGGGCCGCAGTACACGTAGCGTGATGCAGCCGCGCCAATTTCAAAAGTTCAATGAGACCGTTGTCAACTGGTCTGGTGACGTAATGACGCGTTCTAGTAACGTCATGAGACACATGCATTACGTAGGTGTTGGCTTGGCCCCGGAATGAGCATTGTCTACAGCCATGGTCAAACAGCACGCGTTGCATGTTTGAACACGACTGTAAGCTGTGTCGAACAATGACAGTCATGTAACAGTCAATGTTAGATGTATATCAGTACTGACTGCACCCCGTGCCGGCGTAAAATGTTTCACGTCGAATAATTCACCGGTTTCCAGACGAGATGACACCGAACTCTACTTTGACTTATGGCATAAACGCATGTTTCGTCTAGTAACCGGCGTATATTATTTTCATCGATTACTAGTTATCAATAATCCAGTGACATGTACAAGTAAGCAGTTACCTGAGTGCATTGTCACTGGTGTCTATTCGCCTGCTATGCGAGCAAATTTGGCTTTACGTATGGGTAACGTGTACACTAATAATAACTTGCGCATCAGATTTCACTAAACTGCGTACGACTAAAATGTTCGCAAGTGTAAATTTATGATCGTCTGGAAATTTCATTTGATAATTTACATTTATTGAGTTATTGGATTTTCATTTATTGAGCATATGCTGCATATGCAGCCTATGCTCAATAAATGCAAATCCAATAACTGTTTACAAGAAAACATTGTAATTGTTAATACTATCATTATTTTTCACTTACGAACATTTTAGTCGTACGAAGTTTAGTGAAAGGCCCCCCGGACTCACACATTCTAACTTCTCTATATATTATGAGATAATTGTCATCTACATGTCACGTGTTTGATCTGTGAAATCCGATTACAACAACGGTCTAGCCCATGACGTAGCGGAGAAAATGACCAATGAACACCTCTGGCAGAATTCTGCATAATTCAATACAATCAACAGTGGCTTTAACAGAATACAACGGAGCCCCGCGGGGGACATGGATTTTTATTATTAATTCGTTCCCACGAAATAACAATTCGTACCCTTAATTTAACAATTCGTTCCCTCGATTTAACAATTCGTTCCCAATTCGTTCCCACGAAATGATAATTCGTTCCCTCAATTTAACAATTCGTTCCCTCGAATTAACAATTCGTCCTGACGATATAAAAATTCGTGTGAACGAATTGTTATTTTGTGGAAACGAATTGTTAAATCGAGGGAACGAATTGCTAATTCGTGGGAACGAATTGTTTTAAATTGAGGGAACGAATTGTTATTCCGTGAGAACGAATTAATATAAAGAAGAATTCTACGTCCGCTGCGGGGCTCCATTAGAATACTGAGTGTACAGTCAATAGATGCGCCCATCTAAATTCCAGGCAGCATACAATTATGTAAATTCGGTTTCCCATTTGTGAACATATCCAAGTGAATTAATGACACATGCTGTCGTGGACGTGGGCACTTTGCTGGTTGTGACATGTATATCCTCCTATTTGAGACACGCCATGTGATTTTGTACCTTCGACCATCTGCGTAATTTCATTAAATACGTTTACACAATTTACAATATTTTTTCATAAATAAAGTCAAAAGTTGACATCATTTTTAGAGTACACCTACAAAGATCATTGTGTGCCTACTGAGTGGGCATGTACCTTTAACTAACTACTGTCTGTTTCACTTTTAATATTTAATGTAAGTACTTGTTCATCAATAACGAATTATTCACCCTCCTAAATATTTTTTTATGTGAAGAAATTGCATCAAAATTGATTTTTTTGGCGAAAAAAAATGTTTTCCTCTAGAAATTTAACATGGGGTACAAAGGAGATTGGGAGTGTCCTGGAGAGTCGAAAAACGAAATATTTGTGAAAATGGCGCCGAGACCTGTCTATATAGCATGGAAATGGTGTAACTAAGAAAACAAACTGTAGATTTTGAAAATCTGTCTTGAAATTCCAAATTGATTTAAAAAATATAATTTAGACCCCATTTTAAATTCCCGTAGGAACATTGTCTTTTAGCTATAAAATCAATATTTGATGGCATTTCGTAAAATACATTTTTTTTGGAGGGTGACGTTTTTGTTATTGATGAAACATTTATTACATTTACAAATGCTTACATGCAATGTTTATCCCGTCAACACAGTGCGTATGTGCCGGGAAACATGGTGCCGTGAAACATTTTTGATATCCTGTCAATACGACCTAATCACTGCGTATGAATATGTGCCGTGACTGGGGTTATTTTTTTGCATTTTAAGGCCATTTGTAGGTGTTGACGGGATAAATAGAATAGTAGGTTAGTGCCGTGAATGGGAAACATATCTGGCGCGGCTCGGAAACGGGATGTGCTCGACAGAGCCTCGCCCATCCCGTTTCCTAAGCCTTGCCAGATATTTTTTTCCCATTCACGGCACTAACCTACTATTCTCTATTTAATAGCCAAAGCGCGTCGGCAGCAAAATGTGGAACGGACAGTAGATAGTTGGCATTCTAGATTTCCAGATACTACGACAGCAAGGTGTATGACCACGTGGTACTAACAATAACAACAAGTACTGAAACTTCCAGAATTCATCTGATTCAAAGTACGTATTCTTTTATTTTGTCCTTATTACGTAACGGATTTTGATGAAATATGGCGCATCAAACGCGTCTTGTTAAGCTGCATTTGGTGGTTTCTGTATTTTCGCCCAAACTTCTGTTGTTTTTGCGAAGAATCGATTTCCGTGTCTCCGACACGGAAATCGATTCTTCGCAAAAACGACATAAGTCTGTGCCAAACTCCATATGCACCAAAATGCAGCTCATGAAGACGCGTTTGCTGCGCCATATTTCATCAAAATCCGTTGCATATTAAAATATCAAATGAAAAGTCATGCGCATGATGTTATTAGCCGATCAAATCAGGGTTCAATATATGTCCGCATTTTAGTAGTTACTGAGTCTCGGGGGGGGGGGGGGGGGGGGTGTGATGAATGAGCGAGTGAGTATTGGTGTTTAACGGCCTATCAACAGCTAATGTCATTTAAGGCCGGGCCAACGGGATGTACTATCCCGCATTAAACGGGTCCACGATGAGGAAAATTCCCAAAATCAGAACTCAATATTTCCATGCCACACCAGTCACTTTAGTAGCTCGGCCCCAAAGTAATATGATTTGCCATAAGCTTATTACTTCTTAATGGAGCATAACAGGTTAACGTTGTCACTTGTTTATCCCTTGTTTATCGATTTAAATGGTTTAAATCGACTCGAAGCTTACGTTCAACGGCCGCACAAACTCGATTGAACTGCACGCCTTCCAATGATTTAAATACGCAGCGCGTTTAAATAGTCAATTAGGTTTTTTTAATGTGCGCACTGGTCATTTAAAAAGGGGCCCATCCGTGATTTTTTGCGCGATGTCGGGCGCAAGACAATCAATAATTTGCGGCATTGACAATAATTAAGGGGGATTGGTGGAAAATTGTGTGAATATTAACTAGCGTCAAATGACGCGCATACGCGATCCAATGGGATAAACCCGAGATGCTGGGGTTGCTAGTCGGAGGAGATTTTGAGCAGAGGTCGATTATAAATTAGCCGAATAAACACATTTTCCGCGATTATACGTGGCTGAAACTTGTTCTGTTTAATAAATAAAAGCTTTAAATTAGCCCAATAATCGGCGTATGTTGGCGTATATGGCCATTAGAGCCGACTATGGACTTCAACAACAACAACTTCCGGGTTCAATCTCCTCCGGCGTTCAGCTCATTACGTATTCAAAATTGTGTTATTTGGCTATATTTAAAGTTTTAAACGGAGATAATTGCCAAAAATGCAAACTTTATCGGTTGATGCAATTTGGAAGTGATACAGCAAAATTCGCGTTCGTAGATTACCGAATAGCGGAGAAAAGGGTTGCTACAAACTTTTTCAGAATTCGATGGATAACCAACATATTAGCCGATCTATAAATAGATCGGCTAATAATAACTTTGTATAGCCTAACTCAGCAGTAGTAGACCCATGAACATAGGGTTATCATAAATATATAAATAGATCGGCTAATAATAATACTTACTTTGGAGTGGACAAGATTTCAACACTTTCAATCACTGTTGTTGTTGTTGTTATAACAACGTGAGCATGCACCTTGTAGTTGGCATTCTATATTTCCAGATACTACGACAGTGCGCTTGGTGGGTGGTTGGTCGGGTGAACGTGACGACGTAAATTAACGGTAGGGGTTCCTCCTTATAGGAATGACGATTTGCCTGGTTTGACCCTCAGATACGTTTTTATATTTGGCACTTTTGTTACCTGGGACTTGAATTGGGTTATTGCCCGTTATAAAAGTAGTAAGATTATTACTGCTTATACTGCTTTTGCGAGGGGGCCAAGTGATTCTGGTGTGGCGAGAACGTGGCATCAGATCAGGATTATTCTGATTTCAGGGCTGAATATATATATTGTAAATATTCAGTTCTGATTTTGGGATTCCCCCCCCCATTTGTACATGTACTTGAACATGTACATGTACTTGTACAGGTAATATATGGGATTTAGTACTAAACCCATTGACCCGGCCTTAAATGACCTTAGCTGTTGATAGGCCGTTAAACCCCAATAAACAAACAAAAACAACAGTGCGCTTAACGAAGGTTAGTGGAAGAAGGGGGTTAGGTTCACTCGTGACTTAGCCCCCTTCTTCCAATTTGTTTGGAACTTACTACATATCGGCGTGGTGTTGTTGCAGTGATGGAGACACTTGCTAATGAATGAGAAAATTGAAGGGTTCAATGGAAAAAGGGGACTAAGCAGAGATTCCGCTGGCGATCGTCACTTTCGCAATCGGCGATAAAAATAAACAATTGGCGATAAAAAATTAAAATTTTTGAAAAAAAATAAAATAAATAAATAAAATATTTAATTAATTGTAATGTTTTATCGCCAATTGTTTTATTTTTTTTGAAGTGGCGATTTTTTTATTCCCCCCAGCGGAATCCCTGCTAAGTCCATAACGGACTTAGTCCCCTTCTTCCATTGACCCCTTCAATACGTGAACACAGTGTTCAAATGGAATGCGCGGATTATTATAATGGAAGAAGACTCACCATAGTTAGAAGCGACAGGCAGTCTAATAGAGCCTCCAAATTCCACCTGGAACAAAAGACAACATTATATAAATAAATCATTACATGTTTATCAGTTCCGTACGGAGCCCCGCAGGGGACGTAGAATTATTTTTTTATTAATATAAAAATTCGTTCCGGACCCCCTGGACCCCCCCCCCCCCCCCTGTATCCGCGCCTGGGGATGTCGGTCGTATTCCAAATAAAGCACCATCGCCAGACACACATTGTGACCAAATAGTATCAGAATATGTGAAGCGGGTCACAAGTTATTGAATAAACAAACATAAACATTAACGCATTTGCCTTATAAATAAGTCCTCAGTGGCCTTGACCTTCGGCGGTCGGGCGTGGGTCGTGTGCAGAACTAAAATACTCCAATTTGCATGGTATTATTGTATGACACATATTTATTGAGAATTCGAAGGGTGCCACCTTGAGGAAATTGATAAACTGATTTACAAATTCAATGCGTCGTTCAATTAAATTAAGATGTCAAATCAGACTACATCGTTTGTGTTCACATATCGATGGTCTAGTAACATAAGGTCGTAAGTGCTATGCTTCAGCATCGATAGACCATCGATATTACAACATTTGAATAGCAGTTCAAAATCAAAATTGGCGCCAAACAATATTACCGCACAACAATATTACAAATACGTGAACAACACAGTGAAGCGCGAATCGGCATACACATATTTTAATAACATTATTTCGCACAGTGTTGCATATTCAACGAATCAATATATATATATATTCAAGCTGGCCGCCAAAGTTTCAAATCGCTGACAAAGTGGCTATAATTTATAATACATATACTATATGTCTGTTGTATTGATCTTTTCTAATTTTAAGCGATTGCTGTGTTGCAATCTACGATAGAAAATGAATGTTGCATGTATGTGATCAATTATATTTTAACTACCATGTCTCTGCATTTTTATTATTTAATAGTATAGTCACCAGGGACAAGCACCCGTATACTATTATAGAGGTATAACGTATGTTTATGTATGTATACTGTCTGAAAATATTGCCAATCGCAACATTCATCTCTTCAAATAAGATGTTAGCATGTCACAAAGTAATACTAGTCTTTATTGTATTCAAATATGTGTATGTGTTTTCTGTGAATCTAAGCAGTTGAATAATCTTACGATAGTGTTGGTTCTTTTCAGTAATAGTTCAGTTAGGAATCAATGTATTATGTACGTGTATATCAATACATTACTCATTTGCACGTGTATGATATTTGTCAACGTGTAAAAACAGAATACGTATCGTAACAAATGAAACTATTATAATGACTGTGATACTGGTACACTGCGTGACACAAATGTACATGTGTAATAAAACCACACTTGCACTATAGGAATGAATGGCCTTTTTGTGGAATTCATCGGGGTATAAACTTAACGAAGGCCGGAAGGCCTCGTCCAGTATTCCCGCGACTTTTCCAAGTTTATATCCCCGATAAATTCCACAAAAAGGCCATTCATTTCTTATAATTCCAAAATTTGAAATAAATTCATCAAGAAAATGTGTTTATTTTCCGTTTACTTAATAATTATTTTAACTGCGCCTCACGGTTACGGAAAGTAGTTCGGCGTGGGAGTTTACTGGGATATACATTTTGGACAGAGACTTGCTACGGGCCAATCAAATGTTAGGGAATTGTGTAAATATTTTTGTGCTGGAATGATTACATATTGTTCGAATATAGTTTGTATATGCTTGTACTTGATGTAACTAATGGCATGGCATTGTCAATGTTGAATACAGTTTCTAAGCACTTTAAGATATGATGTAGCTAATATCCATAATGAAGGTAAATACAACATTGTGTTATCATAGTATTAATATATTGTAGAATAAGTGTTTTATTTAATAACATCACATTTAATGTGGAAGAAGACTGTATTTAACTTGGCTTATGACACAACATATATATTTTGTGTTAATTCAAAGTTTTATTGCATCTGTATATTTATGCAGCGGGACTAGATGTAAAGAACAGATAATACCATACATATATTTGGACATATACACATGTATGACTGCCATTTTGGATTTTCGGCTAGTTATTACATCTGATATATTAATACCAGTAGCCCATCGCCTTAAAATCACGATAACTGAAAATAAAATCATTATAGGAATGAATTTGTGGAATTTATCGGGGTATAAATTTGGAAAAGTCGCGGGAATACTGGACGAAGGCCGGAAGGCCTCGTCCAGTATTCCCGCGACTTTTCCAAGTTTATGTCCCCGATAAATTCCACAAAAAGGCCATTCATTCTTTATAATTCCAGCATTTTCCGTTTTCTTAAGAATCATTTTAACTGCGCCTCACGGTTACGGAAAGTAGTTCGGTGTGGGAGTTTACTGGGATATAAATTTTGGACAGAGACTTGCTACGGGCCAATCAAATGTTAGGGAATTGTGTAAATATTTTTGTGCTGGAATTATTGATGTATTAGACAAATAAATGAGATTGCGGCAATAATTTGTTTAACATTTATGGCGGCCATCTTGGATTTCTCAGTTTCATCAACGTTGCCAAGGTGGTACCCTGCGGTTTCATAATTAGTATGCACTAACGTTATCAAAACCATCAAAACATTTCGTATGTACTGTAATTTTAGGTTAAGGCTCAAATCGCCATTTGGCACCTGCACCAAATAGACACACATTGTGGCCAAATATTATCAAAATTGGTGAAGCGTTTCCTACGTTAATGAAAACTGTACATGTCAGATGTTACTAACGCACGTGCATGCGCACGTAAAGGACTAACGCTATATCCCCTATTGTCTATCGGCTAGGGGGTAAAACTGAATGTCTAATTACAGCCCCTAGGCATTAAGGCCCTCCTTTATATGTATCGGGAGTTGGTAAGTGGTATTGATCCGACAATACGGATTGACATGTGGACTTCTGTAGCCTATTTCACCAACATTGCGAAGTATACTTTTCTAGCAAAGTATACATTGAGGGAGACATTTTCAATTTTAGGATAAATTTATTAATTTTTATTATACTGAATTTATTACATTATCACAGCCATTTTGACTGAGATAATGTAATAAATTCAGTATAATAATTCTGCATACTTTTAATCATCAAATATATGCAGTTGTTAGTTCTATGTGAAATAATGCATTTTGGGAAAAATAAATGATTACTCCATCAAAGTATACTTTGCTAGATAAGTATACTTTGCAATGTTGATGAAATCGACCTGTCAATTTTCATGTTCTTTCTTTTTATATTTTGCTCTTTAGTTCTAATTTTTATGTACTTGTCTACACACTTTCCATTAACATTACCTCCGTATGAGGGACATAGTCCGTTAATGTGAATTGCATGTATTAACGACTGATTTTCGATTCCCGGTACTTACATTAATGGTATGGTTGTTATTACAGTGAAACTTCGCTAAAAGCGGACACCCTGTGAAGTACCCAGGGTGTCCGGTTTAGCGAGGTTTCACTGTAAATCAGGCATTTGAAGTTATTCCGAGCAATAGTTGTGTGCTATGCGATCACGAACAGGCATATCACCTGAGATAAATGACCAAGAAACCCATCAAAATTATGATCACATACATGTCTTGTTATCCGGCTTAGAGAGGTTCCACTGTATATAAGTTTATTCTGAGAACACACACACACACACACGCGCACACGCGCACACAGACACACACACACGCACACACACACAGCGACTGTACCGATTGACGTGAGTGGATAGGAACATCGGTCATCGGGCAGCACAAACCGCAATGATTGGAACACTTGCTTATTGCACCACCGCAAGCAGCTTGATTGGCTGAGCCTGAGCTGTGCTACTGCTATGGTTCAGACAATCATATTTCTTGCTTGCGCGTTGACATTGCCTATAGATGCTCAGAAACGTTGATGACCCATGCATGATTAACGCATGCGGTTGTAGATGTTGTCCAATCTGATGTCCATACTCACATTCACTGGACACCACCATTCAACATGTTTAACAACAACAATTTCTGCATTTGTAGTCAATACAGATTCGTTTGTATGTCTATTATACTTCACGCATATTCCCGAATTTTCTCCCTGAGTTAGTAGAAAAACCACACATCGATAATCCGCTCGCTATCTCCTCGTATATTGCGGACGAACCGCGCTTTAAAGGTACATGCCCACTCAGTGGGCACAACAGGTTCCTTATAGGAATTACATAAGTGTATAATTGTGTCACTATTCCACGAGTTCTAAAAATGATAAGTGTCCGCTATACGCCATTACCCCACGTATTGATTGACATTATTGTACATTTTATATCATACGTAAATTTCCACACTGATATCAGGGGCGATATCCTTGTTGTCTTGCAATGTTAACGGGCATTACTAGTTATTCACTGTCTTTATTTTTTATTTGCAATTATCATATTTTATAATCTATCGAAAATATTATTTTTTCAGGTGACGCATTTAATTAGCATAAATAAATAATTAAAAATAATTAAAAAATAGCTTGCCTCATTTGCATATGAAAATAGCCTGATACCACCGCGAGTCACTATCAGTAAAGTAAATATTACTAAATGATTATATCATAATTTCTACAAAGAACATGTGCCTACTGAGTGGGAATGTACGTTTATTACTAATACTATACTAGTGAATAAGTACTTAAACGACAGCTAGAGGAAAGACGTTACATGTAGCTGATCAGTACAGTGTTAATGGCTGATGTTACGCTTAGGCCATCAACGTTCTTTCTCTGCGTCCGCGTGCGGGTAGGTTTTTAGAGTGGTTCTGTGAAAAAACAAACACACCCTGTCTTCTATTTGACATTATTTACTGGCGAAGTAATATGAAAACTCATTGGAGACGTGTGCACGTTTTATATGTTCATGAATTTACACTTAATAAGTTTAATTATTTTCTTCTTATTTGTTGGTGGTTGAAATTTAAATTTATGCTAAAAACTTCCTCAACCATTGCAGTCTGCAAAGGATTGAGGAAGTTTTTAGCATAAATTTAAATTAATTTTTTTTCTCGATCGGTACGTAGGTAGGATTTGGCCATCTGGGTGGACGCTTAACAAAGAAAAATAATGGCATGACCTTATGCTATAAATACAACCTAACATTTGTGTTGACGTTTAATGACATGTCGACTTCTTTCACAAGAATCTCGGTATTATTTCGTTTCTTCTGAAATCAATACATTCGTTTAATGGCACTCATGTGCGATCCGTTATATATACAACCGTGTTTGTTTTCACATTTGTTTGAACATTTCATATTAATAGTTTTGAATTATTTACAAGGCCAAACATTGTACAATGTGAAACTTAACCTTACATCTATTTATTTAATGGAGTAGGTATTTATATAGTTGTTGTTAACTTTATTTTGTTACGTGTAAGTGCGTATGATTAGTTTGAATTTTTAAAACTATTTGAAAAGGTATTATTTTGTATCGAAGATTGTATCTTAGATATCTACGGAGGCCCGCAGGGGACGTAGAAATAGAGAATAGTAGGTTAGTGCCGTGAATGGGGATAAATATCTGGCAAGGCTCAGGAAACGGGATGGGCGAGGCTCTGCCGAGCACATCCCGTTTCCGTGCCGCGCCAGATATTTTTTCCCATTCACGGCACTAACCTACTATTCTATTTATCCCGTCAACACCTGCAAATGGCTGTAAAATAGCCGCACATATTCATACGCAGTGATTAGGTCGTATTGAAAGGATATCAAAAATGTTTCAGTACGGCACCGTGTTTCACAGCACATACGCACTGTGTTGACGGGATAATTAACAATTAGTTCCCCAATTAACAATTCAGTCCATCAATTTAACAATTCGTTCCCTCGAAATAACAATTCGTTCCCACAAGAACGAATTGTTAATTCGTGGGAAAGAAGTGTTGTATCGTGGGAACGAATTGTTAATTCGAGGGAACGAATTGTTATATCGTCGGAACGAATTGTTAATTCGAGGGAACGAATTGTTAAATTGATGGACTGAATTGTTAATTGGGGAACTAATTGTTAATTATCCCGTCAACAATTCGTTCCCACAAGAACGAATTGTTAATTCGTGGGAAAGAAGTGTTGTATCGTGGGAACGAATTGTTAATTCGAGGGAACGAATTGTTATATCGTCGGAACGAATTGTTAATTCGAGGGAACGAATTGTTAAATTGAGGGAACGAATTGTTATTTCGTGGGAACGAATTAATAAAAGAAAATCCATGTTCCTTGCCGGGGCTCCGTAGATATCCGATTAGCTGCAAGTTTTCCGCCTTATAGGAAACATGTTGCAATCTGTCGATAACCACAGTCAACAGTATTAATTGGTGTAATGGCATTTACAGTTCGCGCATTAAAATATAGAAATTACCTGCAGGTCGCTGACGTTCATACTTAGCTATATTGGTTTTGAGACACAATTCTACAATATTACACAACATATTACCATAAACTTACCTAATATGGTGTGTACATGTATTAGTAAAATTCTTAAGTCACTCTCTACGAAATAATAAAGTAAACAAAGAACTCGTCAAGCGCACATTTGGAAAGACTACTCCGTCATAATTGTAATGTAATGAAATGTAATTAGAGCTATGTACTGAAAACTAATATTCGATGTGTAGTTTTTATGAATGCTGTTTGTGGATTGTTGTGCTACGCAGAAATGACACTGTATTTGTTTCCGGTTTCATGTTAACCCTTTGAACCCGAAAGCCCGCTATATCGGTTTATGCAAACAGTGCAGATCCAGATGAGCCGGCTCGTAACGAGCCGTCTCATCAGGATCTGTACTGTTTGAAAGTAATTTTCATATTTTTGAGAACAACAAATACCCCCTTTTTATAAATGGAATAGTGTGAAAATCATTTTGCGATGATTGGATTTGTTGCAAAATTAACATATCGCAGCCCATTCAGTTACTTTGGGGTGAAAGGGTTAAAGCCGCCTCAACATGTATGGTTTTGGCTAGAGAAATTTCTGTTTGCGACCAGTGTGAACACAGACCATCCTGCTCACCCGCGCTGTCTGGTCAGCGTCGGCACTGTACACCATTCAGTCCGTGAACCATCCGCCATATATACCGCTGAGAGAATTAGACTGGGCGCATAAGCAGATTTTCCCAAGTCATATTTCACATTCGGCTAATCTACCATTCGAGTAGTTTCCATATTCTTTTCTAGCCGAATTCAACCAGGTGTGTCCATGTAACGTGCGTTGCATATGTATCCTTTATGTACATTGTAACTCGCGAAACCGGACACCCTGGGAGGTCCCCAGGGTGTCCGGTTTAGCGAGGTTTCGCTGTAAATCAGGCATCTGATTATTCCGAGCCATAGCTGTTGGCTATGCGATCACGAACAGGCATTATCACCTGAGCTAAATAACCAAGAAACCCATCAACATGTCTCGTTGTCCGGCTTAGAGAGGTTCCACTGTATCACCCATTGCCCAAGTTAATCCATCTTGTTTCTTTAAATTGATTTCACAGTCACTGTATCATACTCGTAACAACGAGCATTAAAATCATAGAAGAAGAATCGTTTATCGCATACACATATATATACACTGCAATATTACGTACAAACTGAATAGATACAGTATGGTCAGCGTGTAAGTTGGTTCCAACCTGTCGTGTTCGTTCGTGTGTGCACTTACCGGGCATGGATACACAACTAGATATAATGCATTGGACACAAATAGATATAATACATGGATTCACAAATAGATATAATACAAATCAATCATATTACTAAATACCATGGAACCTCTTTAAACTGGACACAATGGGAGGTCCCCAGGGTGTCCGGCTTTGAGAGGTTCCATTGTAATTAAGCACTTGAGATGGGTTTCAATGTAATTTGTGTCATTTTCTGTTATGAACAGACAGGACAATGCCACAAATTACATTGAAACCCATCTAAATTAGACACAACGAGATCCCCAGGGTGTTCGGTGTAGAGGGGTTCCACTGTAGTTGTGTAATCAATATGTAAATGAGACGACATACATACATGTATGCAAATGAGACCGCTATGGAAACAAGTCATGTAATCAGTACACCTTCAATATATCATGCCGTGCTTATGAAATATATACACAACAGCCTGCGTTAATCTTGTCAAAATTATCCACGTTTCCGAACATCGATTGGCAATTCCAGCTCGCAATCAAGAAAGCACAGCACAGCACAGCACAGGCTAAGCCAATCAAGATGATTGTTGTCAAGCAGAATAGTTCAAGTATTTTGAAATACAAATATAAATATATTGGGAAAATCACCGTAGACGGCAGTGTGCAATCTGACTATTTGTCTTTGTTTAATATTATAAATATGACATTTATATAAGACATACATTTTACAAATAAATATAACTCGTTGTCTGATGTCGTAAGAAAATCGACATACAGTAGGGTCAGCGTGTAAGTGCACACACGAACGAACACGTTTGGAACCAACCTGTCGTGTTCGTTCGTGTGTGCACTTACACGCTGACCCCACTGTAGACTAATTCCTTATGAAATCAGTAAACTCGTTTAATAAATTCCGTATTAAATCACCAGTCACATGTAGAGAAGATTCGCCGTGTAGTGGATTACATAATTAATGTTTTGTCACAAATGAATCATATATGCAAATTATATGCAAATCACGAGTCACATTGACTGTAAACGTACACGCTGTACTGTATTGGCGCAGTTCGTGTATCAATATTTGAGGATGTCAGCATTGTGTCACATGAACTAATACGGATTTTTTACTTTACTTTAAGTAAAGCTTTTCGCTTTATACACCGTAACTTGCATAAGCCAATCGCTCACATTTTCTTTGATGAAATTCCCCAAAAACATACCTTATACTATCTCCTAATTAGGACATAGTATCTCCTAATTAGGAGATACTAACTCCTAATTAGGAGATACAAATATTTTAGCATTCAATTTGGCACGAGAACGCTTCCATACTTATTTATTTGCAAATACGTTCTCTCAGAAACTGTGATAAACAGGGGAGATAATTTGGTTTGAAACAGTTTGGCAGTTTCCCTATACATGTTCCAATAAGGAAATATTGTGGCATTTCTGTTTGAAACGATAATACTATAACACATTTAGAAATAATGGTTTTTCACTTCTTATCGTGAATATCATGTATCAATAGCCATTAGTTCGTACATTTGTAGGAGCCAGTCGGCCAATATATAATGTGAACTTAAACAAATCCAGGTACAGCTTAGCATCAGGGAGTAAATTCTCAGGACAACGGCATTGATTGTTATTATTATGACAGAGAGATAAATAAAATAGATGCTGCAGGAAAGTATCTCTGTGCAAAACATGTTATTATATTATTTGCATGCTCTACAAATGCAGGTTCCATTTTCTATGTGCTATACTTGATGTGGGGGTGATATAGAGATCTTGAAAATGAAAGTAGACAGTTCCTCCCAACAAGGGTACATACCTCATACAAATCAATCCGCACCACCCCGTGTTTGGCATGCATGTAGAACCTGCATAGGTCACTGACTCTAGGAATGGCGGTAACAACATTGATTTTGCCGCAGGTAGTTTGCGATTGTCATGTTTGTGTGAATGTGGGTCTATGGGACATCAATTGTCTGCCTGTTTCCTGATGGAGGAGCTTCATAGTGCATAGGCCAGATCGGAGACAAACCATGTGGGTTTGTACCCAAGAAGATGTGCGATGTGTGAAGAAAACTAATTACAACATTTACTATATTTTACATCAGTGACGCCGAAAGTTGACGAAATTTTCATAACAAATGAAAGCGGAGTAAAATTCCGCATTTGTCATGAGCAGTTCTGCAACTTTCAACTATCAGAAACTATCAAAACTATTATATTTTCAGGAAAAATCGCACATCTT
Organism: Conchocele bisecta; assembly: GCA_029237695.1. Classification (NCBI taxonomy): domain Eukaryota; kingdom Metazoa; phylum Mollusca; class Bivalvia; order Lucinida; family Thyasiridae; genus Conchocele; species Conchocele bisecta. The sequence goes on along the minus strand of CM055276.1, from coordinate 56,679,200 downwards.
CATAGGTACACAATCACATGGCTTAGTAGATTAGTGCCGTGAATGGGAACAAATATCTGGCAAGGCTTAGGAAACGGGATGGGCGAGGCTCTGCCGAGCACATCCCGTATTCACGGCACTAACATACTATTCTATTTATCCCATCAACACATACAAATGGCTTTAAATGCAAAGAAATAACCCCAGCAGACGCACATATTCATTCGCATTGATTAGGTCGTATTAACAGGATATCAAATATGTTTCACGGCACCGTGTTTCACGGTAATATGCTTTGCGTCCCGTGTTGACGGGATATATACATCTTGATGCACTATTCGTAACTGACTGAGCGCCGTTAAATATCAGTTAGGGAGGCACATGTACTTTTGTGACGGTTTAACAGTTAATTGATATGGCATTAAGCGCGTGAATCATCCATCTATACGGGAGATCACTGGTTATCTATACAGAGAGGTGAAGCATTGATTTCGTGTTTACGTTATACCTGAAAGCTAAATCCGCCACGTGAATACATTCTATATAATTATAAAAGATTAAGTCAGTACACAACCTAGCATACTTTATAGTACAGGTAACATGTGGCCAGTATTGTTCCTGATCCTGTTGCGGTGGAACCTGTCTAAACCGAACCCCCTGGGACGTATACGTATAAGGTATAGTTCACATATCGGATGTTTAATAAATTAATTTCGTAGCGAGCGATAGCGACAGCTATCGCTCGCTACGAAATTAATTTATTAAAAATCCAATATGTGAACTATAACGTACTTATTGTTTACCAGCCCACTCGCGAAGCTCCACCCCTAAACGTGATTTAGAATCGCTATACTAGCTTGTGATTGGCGGTGTGACATGAAGTGAGAGTTGTGTGAGCAGTAATATGCTTTGCGTCTCGTGAACTGATGACACGAGGCGTACAATCAGTTCTAAATATAGCGGCTGAACATTTAATGATAAATTGTACGCTTTCACTCCAAACATATCAAACAATATACATGTGCTCTACCGCCTGTGCTAATCTTGCCGATATATGTCAATTTATTTATTTCAAAGTACCTGAATAATGTACTTGAAATCAAGCACATTGATTGACTGAGCCAATCAAATTGCTCGATTGCGAGTTGGTATTGCCAAAAGATGTTCAGAAACGTTGTAAATCTGTGCAATATTAACGCAGGTGTGGCAACGGAGATCAGAAATGTGCTCACGTTATGATAATTAAAACTGACTGCCATTTTATATTCATAGCATTCACCATAATTCATAACCTATATGCACCTGTATGACAGTCATTAATTGTACTGTACAAATGTACTTCTGATGGACTGATTCTAATGAATCATTCTGGGTCAGTTTCACTAAAATTCGTACGAATAAAATGTTACTAAGCGCAAATATAGGATCGTCTGGAAATTTCAATTGATGGATTTACATTTTATTGAGCATATACGACATGTAAATCCAATAATTGTTTACAAGAAATCATTGTTAATGCGAAATATACAGACTATCATAATTTTGTATTTACGAACATTTTAGTCGTACGAAGTTTACTGACTTTCGTTCCGGCTTTATAGGGCCCCTGTTTTAAGCTTTATAGAAAAATAAATGGCGACGAGAACGGTCTCTATTCTCGATTTTACGGAATGGGTCGAGAGTTCCCGAGTTACAATTGAATATGCAGAGAAACGTTACATACCTGGCCGTGCAGAAAGTCTCGTACATTCCCGTACGTCGACATCGTACTTCATCCAATGGTCTGGTCGCAGTTCTATCCGCTCTTCTGTGCTGCTCTACATCTCATAATGGAAATCTCTCCTTCACATCGACATCATACGGAGTCCCGCAGGGGACGTATTAATTCGTTCCCACGAAATAACAATTCGTTCCCACGAAATAACAGATACAAAATTACAATTTTCGAAAAAAAAATTGTATATTGTTATTTCGTGGGAACAGAATTTTTATATCGTGGGAACGAAGTGTTAGCTTGAGGGAGCGAATTGTTAAATTGAGAGAACGAATTATTATTTCGTGGGAACGAATTAATAAAAACAATCCATGTCCCCTGCGGGGCTTCGTAATCTCATACTCAAAACGGGGAAACGCACTTTCAATTTGACATTGTCTTCATATGGAGGTTATATTAACCCACAGGATGTGGGGAACAAAATAATATCGTCTGATTTATTTTTGAGATTTTTATTATTTTCTCAATATATGGTTTGACAGTATTTTATAATAATTTCCAATGGAAATGACTCTAAAGTGCTGACAAACCATGTTTTGATGCGAACAAATGGTAAACTGCAGACGACAAAATTTAATTCAGCATTATAAGGGTTAAACTCATCTAATATCAATTCGATATGTTAATAATAAAATCACATTACTTTGATAGCATATGCTTTCTATCATGATAATGCTCAGTGTCAGGTAGACGAAATAATTAATTTCTACGGAGCCCTGCAAGGGAATTGGATTTTTTTTATTAATTCGTTCCCACGAAATAACAATTAGTTCCCTCAATTTAACAATTCGTTCCCTCGAATTAACTATTCGTTCCCACGATATAACAATTCGTTCCCTCGAATTAACAATTCGTTCCCATGAAATGACAATTCGTTCCCTCTATTTTAGCTATTCGTTCCCTCGAATTAACAATCCGTTCCCACGATATAACAATTCGTTCCCACGAATTAGCAACTCGTTCCCGTGGGAACGAATTGTTATTCCGTGGGAACGAATTATTAAATTTAGGGAACACATTGTTAATTCGTGGGAACGAATTGTTAAATTGAGGGAACGAATTGTTATTTCGTGGGAACGAATTGTTAATTCGAGGGAACGAATTAATAAAAAAAGGAATTCTACGTCCACTGCGGGGCTCCGCATATTTCATCCATGTTTTGGATAAATTCTAGATTTAAATGAATGGATTTTAAGCATTATTGAAAACTATTGTTTACATTGCGGATAAACTATCTACAAACATTTTCATATTGATCGATGTACATGATTTTACGTATATTTATATGTCTTATCCCTTTTTTTCAGTACCACCAAACATGTTGTCATCAAATGACACTAAACTTCGTACGACTAAAATATTCGTAAGTGCAAAATTAGGATCGTCTAGAAATTTCAATTGATGGATTTACATTTATTGAACATAGCCTATGCTCAATAAATGTAAATCCAATAATTGTTTACAAGAGAACACTGTTAATGTGAAATTTACAGACATCTTAATTTTGCACTTACGAACATTTTAATAGTACGAAGTTTAGTGAAACGGGCCCCGGATTCAGATTAAATATGTATAAATTATCGCGTGATTGTGCACGAGGTCAGGGGCCCGTTTCACTAAACTTCGTACGACTAAAATGTTCGTAAGTGCAAATTTAGGATCGTCTGTAAATTTCAATTGGTGGATTTACATGTATTGAGCATAGGCTGCATATGCAGCCTATGCTCAATAAATGTATATCCAATAATTGTTAACAAGAAAACATTGTTAATGTGAAATTTATAATTTTGCATTTACGAATATTTTAGTCGACGAATATTTTAGTCGTAAGAAGTTTAGTGAAACGGGCCGCAGGTTTACACTGGACATGCCACAAATACAACTATGACGGTCTTATAAACAAATTAACTTCCCTTCAAACCACGTCTCGGGCATCGTTGCCTTTGGCGTTGGCGAAATTTGCTTGACGTGAATGTGACGTCATCAAACAGACACACGCATGCCACTTGTAACGCCGATGATGCCTATAATTATGTTATAGGGGTGTTTGAACGTGATTTTCCACGTTCGGTAACCTATGTGTGACTATATGGTCCGTGCAGTTATTAACGTACATGCCCACTCAGTAGGCACAAACTGTTCTTTATATCAGAGACATCATCTGAGACTTTTTCTGGCAAATTAACTTTCATTCACCATTACCCCACGTATTGATTGTCATTAGTATACATTTTATATCAGACGTAAATGTCCACACTGCTATCACGGCGATAACCGTGTTTAATTAAAATATTAATGGACATTACTATTTATTCTCTGTATTTATTTTTTTGATTTGCAATGATCATACTTTATAATCTGTCGAAAATAATATTTTGTTTAGGTGACGCATTTAATTAGTATAAATAATTAAAAAATAACATGACTCATTTGCATATGAAAATAGTCTGATACCACCGCGCATCACTATCAGTAAAATACATATTACTAAATTATTATGTTTGTATAGCGGGCATTCGCAATTTTTAGAACTGGTGGAATAGTGACACAATTATACACTCGTTCAATTCCCATAAATAATATTTTGTGCCTTCCCGACGTATACGTATGTCCTCTTGACTGACGCTATATATGTATATACACACACGCCTGTATTACTCTTGCCAATATTATCAAACGTTCCTGAACATCTATTCAAGGTGTATGATCACGTGGTACTAACAACAACAACAACAAGTACTGAAGCTTCCAGAATCCATCCGATTCAAAGTACGTATTATTTTATAGTGTTCTTATTACGTAACGGATTTTGTCTTCACGAGCTGCATTTGGTCGTTCAGGGAGTTCGGCAAAAGACATATGTCGTTTTTGTGAAGAATCGATTTCCGTGTCTACCTACACGGAAATCGATTCTCCGCAAAAACGACAGACGTTTGGGCCAAAGTACAGAGACCGCCAAATGCAGCTTAACAAGACGCGTATGATGCGCCATATTTCATCAAATTCCGTTACGTAAATAGGAAAATATAAAAGAATACGTACTTTGAATCGGATGGATTCTGGAAGTTTCAGTACTTGTTGTTGTTGTGAGTACCACGTGATCATACACCTTGGTTATACATTTGTGTGTACATGATACATCAGAATCGACGCCGTACAATCCAAACAATGCCGTTTACTTCACATACTATTGCAATAGTACATATCCAGGTATAACAAAAGTCAACGCGAGTCGATTATCGATGATCCATTTGTCACAATATCTATTATGGTATGTGGTAATATTAGCCAGGGTCAGTTTATCGCAGCAGCATGGTTAGTAAGCTTTGCGATCTGAACATCAAATTATAAAACCTTTAATCGGTATAAACGTCAGGTGCCGGGTATTCACACGCGAAATCAATTTGCCTCGTCTACGCTAATATAAACGTTATCTCTTACCGACGGTCCACAAATAAACTGATCCAAGCGACATACACAACCAACATACACAACCAACATACACAATCAACATACACAAACAACATACACAAACAACATGGATCTTTTTTTTGTATTAATTCATTCCCACGAAATATCAATTCGTTCCCTCAATATAACAATTCATTCCCTCGATATAACAATTCGTTCCAATTCATTCCCTCGATATAACAATTCGTTCCCTCGAATTAACAATTCGTTCACACGAAATAACAATTCGTTCCCTCGAATTGATAATTCGTTCCCACGAAATAACAATTCGTTTCCTCAATTTAACAATTCGTTCCCTCGAATTAACAATTAACAATTCGTTCCCACGATATAACAATTCGTTCACACGAAATAACAATTGTTATATCGTGGGAACAAATTGTTATTTCGTGGGAACGAATTGATAAATAGAGGGAACGAATTGTTACACCATGGTGTATCAATTTATAATAACAAATAAAAGAATCCTCTTAGTAACTGTGATGTATCCCAAAACACAGTCAGATTGTGTATATATAATAGATGTGTGTGCAAATGTAATGGTCAAATTTGCAATGTGGTATGAAGCACACTCAACAAATGTAGCTGACTGGTTACCAAGAAAACAAGACACTACATTAATCTGTTAATAGTCATTGTGTAACTATTCATGCGCACATCACAATTCATCGATTATACTATAAATCAAAGTACTGAAAGTACTGAAATATGTTATCTCCACAAAAACTGATCACTTGCGGAACTAGCGTCTGAAAGTTGCATATTTTCTCAATCATCACCGAGAGGCAAATTGATGGTGCAAACACGTTCCCATCCATACGTTTTCTCTAGAATACATTACTGTTTGAAACTCCCAGAAAAAAATGTACTTAAAACTGGGTGCTACATGTAACTGGTCACTGCTACCTAACTGTGAGAACTAAAGATAATATCCATACGCATGAAATGTCTTGATTCGTAGTTTTCAGAATTTAACTGATAAACTAAGTCCAAAACTGTGTAAACTATAGAGAATAGTATATGTAGAGTTTTAGATACAAAGCAAGACAGACCAAAACGCCATAGGATGTGTTGGTACATGGCACTATTTTCTTGGTCGTACTCGACATTTAGGCGTACCACGACAATATGGTTGCCCCCATAGAAATGTGCGTGACATAATATACATATAAAAATAGACTAAATGTGCATATATATTCGCCGTGGAAGTGTAATCGATAAGACATTCCATCGTACATGATTGCATAGCGGAAATAATACACTCGTGTCCATCGGCGTCCGTGCAAGCAACTCGTTCGCTACACTCACTCGTTGCTTACACGGAAGCCGACGCACACTCGTGTATTATTTCCCGCTTATTATGTACTATGAAATATCCTTTATATAGTTATACTACGAGGCACATAGAGTGAAAGATCACTAAACTTAGTTTGCATCTCTACACGTCGTAGAAACGACGACCATTTTCAAACTTCTTAATCTTGTTGTCTAAGCGGCGAAGGAACGAAGAGCAGAACTGTCTCTAACACAATCGCCTGAGTTAATCCTGCCCAGCTTATCAATGTTTCTGAACATGTATTGGCAATGCCAACTCACAAGCACGCACGCAGCTTGATTGTCTGAGCCTGAGCTGTAACACAGCTCAGGCTCAGACAATCAAGCTGCTTGATTTCAAGAAATATTCCCGAGTAATTTCAGATAAAGTAGTTGATAAATATTGGCAAGTTTAACTAGTTTAACCATACTAAACTATCTAACGTCAAGCTGTGCTGCTGCGCGGATTGTGTCGTGCTCCGGTAAAATTTCAAGCCGGCTAGATAAACTGAACTGAATATTAATATTAATATTTATACACCAGCCAATATTTACACTGCAAATAAACTTTACGACTTTAATTACCTTAACCCTTTTCATTCTAAGGATACGCCATTTTGTTTATGGAAAATCCTGAATATTTTCTTTGTATGAGCTCAGAAGTATACGTCGCGACCACCATTTCAAATGAGTGGTCACAACATACACTTTCATTGAGAAATAGGAAAAATATAATAAAATATGTAATACATTTCATACCCATAAAAGTATTCCGCGTGTAAAGGGTTAAAGCCGCTGTGTCAAGTATGTGTAATGAGAGGGAGGGAGTCGAATGATGCACTACTGTCTGTTCCAAGTTTTCCTGCCGACGAACTTTTGGCAATTAAACACATTAAATAAAAGTATTTAAATGTAAGTACTTTTTAACCAATAACAAAAAAGTCACCCTGCCCAACTTTTTTGTTTGATGAAATTCCATTAAATATTGATTTAATAGCGAAACACAAACATTTTCCTATGGGAGTATATGTGGAAGAGGTTGGGGAGGAGTAAACGAAACGACACAAATTGGAAATTCACTCCGAAACCTTGCTGAATAGCTTGGAAATGATTTAACTAAGAAAACAAGTTATATTTTGAAAATCGGTCCTCAAATGAAATATTATTTCAAAAAATAAATTTTAGCCCTAATGGTAAGGAAAATAGTTTTTTCGCAATAAAATCAATATTTGACGGAATTTCATCAAATAAAACAATTGTGGAGGCTGACTTTTTATTATTGATGAAAGAGTACTGACATATAAATATTTTTTGGATTTAATGTGTTTAATGGCCGAAAGTTCGTCGGCAGCAAAACGTGGAACACAGTAATTATCCTTCAGCATGAGATGCACATATAACTTCATCACAATTAATTACTACGGAGCCCCGCAGTGGACGTAGAATTCTTTTTTCCCCACGAATTAATTCGTTAGACGCATGACGGGTGTTTCAGCGATGGATGGCGAACAGTGCAGATCCTGATCAGACTGTGCGGATGCACAGGCTGATCTGGACCCACACTGGTCGCAAAACACTTAAGCCCCATTTCTCTTAATATTGCACAAGAACACGGGATACTCAGTTTGCTACGTGACCGTACTTGATAACAAAAGTCTACAGATGTGCGTTGAGTGAACACTAGCTATAATAATTCGCCTCCGCTATGTTATCTACGCGAGAGGTATGGAGCGGGGTAGCAATTTGTTTCTAAGTGAAGGTACCAGTCCACTTGAAAAAGGCTTAGTTTCGTACTTTTCCTATAAAAACTGCCTGTCTGTGGTGATTGAATGTGACTTAAAATTAAATACTCACCATCCTATGCTATTTTCAGTTGACAAAAGCAAGTATTTGTAAAATTATGTGCCAAACTGTGATCTGGGCCATTTAGTGAGCATATTCAGATTAAAATTGTACGCATCTTCCGCTCGAAATGTGTGTTTGCTGTTTAGGGCGCAATTTTAGCAGTCTGAAACAGAGGTTTGTGGCTCGAAAACAAAACACTCAGTACCAGTACAGACCATGATCAGTGTGGGCAGGTATACATGTAGACTTGATTCACACATTATTTGTTGGTGCAAACTCCGCACGTCACATAGCTTTCTGGCGCCTTTAGTCCAGCGGCCATGACGGAATAAGTGCAGAAATTGACCACAACATGCTAACTTTTACACATTATAAATGCTCTTAGCTGTATGCCAATTGGATTTGTGTAGCTACTAAAGTTTCTTGACATATAATGTAACAGGTGTATACAGCAAACAGCCTCTGTGAATATATGAAGAGGATATCTGAGAAAAAAACTTGCGGAAGTGCTCGCTCGGCCAAGAATTGCTAAAAAATTATAAAATCTTCGTGGACTGGTACCGAACACGTGTTTTCGGAAATACTGCGCCAAAAGCTCATCCGTGTACGTAAGTACATTACCCATGGACGTATGGACGTATGGACGTGTGGACGTGTGGACGTGTGGGGCAAACCGTGTAATGTTGTACCTAAGAAGATTAGCGTGACACAAGAAACTGTAATAGTTATAGAGAATAGTAGGTTAGTGCCGTGAATGGGATAAAATATCTGGCAAGGCTCAGGAAACGGGATGGGCGAGGCTCTGCCGAGCACATCCCGTTTCCGTGCCGCGCCAGATATGTTTTCCCATTCACGGCACTAACCTACTATTCTATTTATCCCGTCAACACCTACAAATGGCTGTAAAATTCAAAAATAGTATTGACTGGATATCAAAAATGTTTCACGGCACCGTGTTTCACGGCACATACGCACTGTGTTGACGGGATAATATATAAATGACGTCGACTGCTGACGAACTTTTCATAGAAAATGCGCATTGCTCTGAAAGTGTCGTTAACTTTCGACGTCATTTACGGACACTATCGAATTTATTTTGTAAATAATTTTCATGAGATATCGCACAGAATCACATGACTTGTCACATTATGCTAAACTCATTTTTGCGCCAGAATGTTCGTCGTTATTAATTGGCGTATTTAAAACATGTGAATGTAAATATGAAATATAACTACATTTGCATAGTTAATGTGAACTACGTGTATATTTACTGCGCATTAACTATTTTCGTTGATGATCAAATACCTTACTGTCTGTTTCACGAAACTTGTCCAAATGTTAAGGCTATAAAAACAAGACACAAATGAGTCATCTTTTTATTCAGTGAATTTTGTCATATATTGATTTTATGGCGAAAGAACAATTTCCCCATGTTAAGAGTGAAGATGTCAGAGTGAAGATGTATGTCTATGGGGATTTAACATGGGGAATTCTTTTTCGAATTTCAGAAATACTGGACAGATTTTTTCAAAGTTAACTTGTTTTCTTAGTTAGATCATTTCTAGCTAGGGTTCGGAATCAAATTCCCAAGTTGGTCATTTTTTTACTCCGCCCACAGCTCCCCCACTAGAAACAAAATTGCTACCACGCTCCATACCTCTCGCGAGGGTAGCAATTTAACCCCATCTCTTTAATGTAACACATGGAAGACTGATTTTTGCAATCGGTTATCCGGCGTGTTTGATATGTTAGCGATATAAAACTGTCAAAACTGAATCAATAAATTATTAATAAAGAACATACACATGCAGAAATTGGTTATTTTACCGTGTCAATGTGTTTATCTGACATTTACACGTATATCTTGTAAATTTGAAAGCTTCATTTCGTTATGTTGAATGCTGAACAACAACAAGAGAAAAGATGGCTTCCATGGGAAAATGATTTCCCTGTTCTATTATTTTTGGCAATTTACTAGTTCTACATCAAAGATTATTTGCTTAAATGTATAAAATATACAGTTTGCTAAATGTTGACCTACATACAACAGGTTTGGGTATGCACTTCGGTTGCTCACATTTTTTGAATGGGTCAAATTGTAGCCGTAGCTAACATATCGGAGGCGATTTAGTGTAGCTACTCCTCCACCTCATTTTCCTCCATGTTAAATTCCCATAGACAAATCAATTTTTTGATAAAATTTAATATTATCGAACAAAATAGTGTTTTTGCATTGCTTATATGGCCGTATAATTTGGCCAGGTTTTGTGAAACAGACAGTAGATGCGAATCGCGGCGCCGGTTCTCCGCGAGTGTCTCCGTTAACTGTCGAATTATCTTACAATACACTACCGCCGGCGCTAATCTTGCCAATATTTGTCAATTTCATTATTTCAAAAGAACATGTACTTGAATATTGGGCTCGAAATCGAGCAGCTTTATTGACTGAGCCTGAGCTGTGCTACAGCTCAGGCTCAGACAATCAAATTGCTTGACTGCGACTTGTCATTGCCAATATATGTTCAGAAACGTTAATAATCCGGGCAAAATTAACGTAGGCGGGTGTGTATCTAAAATATCAATGGCAAAAAAAACAGATGAATATAATATTTATTAATAATATCCACCTTTGAAAGCTGATGCCTATAATCACCTGAGAGTATAAATTATAATCATTAGTTTTTGTTAATCGCCATTTTAGCAAAATGGGACCATTAGTACGAGGCCTCGCAGGGGATGTAGAATTCTTTCTTTATTAATTCGTTCCCACGAAATAACAATTAGTTCCCTCAATTTAACAATTCGTTCCCACGAAATAACAATTCGTTCCCACGGGAACGAATTGTTAATTCGTGGGAACGAATTGTTATGTCGTGTGAACGAATTGCTAATTCGAGGGAACGAATTGTTAAATTGAGGGAACGAATTGTTATTTCGCGGGAACGAATTAATAAAAAATAAATCCATGTCCCATACGGGGCTCCGTATCATTAGAGTGTACGACGCTGTAGATCTACAGTCCAGATTTGTTCCTCGTTCCAGAAACAATGCAAACTATTGCCTATCGTTTACACGTCGTTTTGACATCGTTTTCGTTTTTTCAAGTAAAACCAACGAAAACATCGTTTCCAATTAAAAACAACTAACACGATGTCAAAATGGTGTGTTGTAAGACAATCGATAATCGTTTAAATAGTTGAATGCCGGGTATTAGAAAATATCATTTTCACGTATTACGGAAACAAATACAAAACGACAATCGTACGCGTTTCTGTGCATATCGTTGCACAAACGTTCGCTGTCATTTAGTTTCGTTTGGTGGAAACCTTCGACACATCTTGGCTGTTTTGTAACACATACTACCAAGCATATCTGATGAAAGACCCCATTGTTAAACTTGATACACTATCATGGAAATTTGCTCGTGCTCTACAATGGAGATCTTTGTTGCAAGGTATTCGTCAATAGTTCGCGTTAAATAGATGTTGACCTTAATATAATTCATTAAATAGGGTCAATATCTTTCCGTATGTTCAAGTGTTTAGATCAGACAATTCATATAATAGAGTAATACTACTATAGCACTATTCGATACACTTGAAATGTTTTCAATTATATTTTGAACTAATTTCACCTCACCTTGATAAATATGTAACAGTCATAGATCACATATTGAACTTTTAATAACCTAATTTCGAGCGAGCTGCAGCTCGCTCGAAATTTGTTTATTAAAAGTTCAATATGTGATCTATGACTTACTTATTGTTTACACTGCCCATTCGCGAAGCTCCACCCCTAAACGTGATTTCGAATCGCTATACTGGTATGTGATTGGCGGTGTGACACGTAGTGAGCGCGTGTGTGTGCCGTAATATGCTTTGCGTCATTCATGTGAACTGACGGCAGCAACGCGTACAGTCAGCTCTAAATATAGCGGTTGAACATTTAATGATTAATTTAATAGATCTTGGCGAAAGCGTCGCAATATGCGATTAATTGAGACGTAATGCTGTTCTTTCATTGACCGAGAAACTACGGTAAATACAAAAACATGTTTAGGTAATTGTGGTCAAGCAAAAGAGACCACGTACTGAACCGATCAAGAGGAAATATCCAGCCAACGTTACATGCAGCACGCAGTAGGTTATACTATAGTTATACAGATACTTTTGTATATTCTGTACGTATGACATTTTCTGGCAAAATAAACATTCATTCACCATTACCCCACGTATTGATTGGCATTATTATACATTTATTTTATACGAAAATGTTCACACTGCTATCAGGGGCGATAACCGTGTTTCCTTAAAATGTTAACGGACATTACTATTTATTATATTTTTTGATGTGCAATGATCATACTTTATAGTCTGTCGAAAATATTATTTGTTCAGGTGACGCATTTCATTAGTATAACTAAGTAAAACATATCATGCCTCATTTGCATATGAAAATAGCATGATACCAACGCGCGTCACTATCAGTAAACTAAATATTACTTAATGATTATATCTGTTTTCCGGGCACTTGTACTTTTTAGAACTGGTGGAAGAGTGACACAATTATACACTTATTCAATTCCTATAAAGAACAGTGTGTGCCTACTGAGTGGGCATGTACCTTTAACCCTGTGAACCCGAAATCCCGCAATATCGGTTTATGCAAAAAGTGCAGATCCAGATGAGCCGGCTCGTAACGAGCCGTCTCATCAGGATCTGTACTTTTTGAAAGTAATTTTAATATTTCTTAGAACAAAAACACCCCCTTTTCATAAATGGACGAATCTGAAAATCATTTTGTGACCATTGGATTGGTCGGAACAATAGCATAGAACAGTCCATTCCAGTTCCTTAGGGTTGAAAGGGTTAACACTATCATACATACCTTTAATAACCAGGGACCCGTTGCAGTAAACTTCGTACGACTAAGAAGTTTGTAAGTGCGAACTTGGAAATTAGAAGAACATTTACACTGATAGGCGAAGTTGGTATTTTATTAGCGGATGTGTTCACATGTAATGATCAGAGCTCCAGATAAGCTGCGTATTTGCTGAAATACCCAATTAGAATTGCCAAAAAAACAACAATTGAAATCAGATGTAGCGAGTATCAAAAAGCAATAACAATTTTGTGGTACCTTTATCGTGCTGCAGACAACATTAAACATACCACAAATATAGCATCTTTTTCTTATTTTCCATCAAACACATCTTGGTATTTCATTAGAATTGTCTCCAAGGAGACAATTCTAATGAAATGCCAATATATGTTTTCATTTCGAAGCAAACTATTAAATAATTGATGTATGTCGATGTGTAAACAGTAGTGTGATTTTATTTTACCCAATTTAAATTTTGAAACACCCAATTGCTTCAGAAATGATGGAGTGAAACTACTCAATTACTAATTCCTTATCTGGAGCCCTGAAGTGATGCGTGCATGTAGGCGGAAAATGATAGTATTAAATAGCCATTTTAATGTAAAAAGCAAATTAATAAAGATCTAATAAAAACATTTTTACCATACAATTAGCTCCTGATTAAATACATATAGCAGACTCATGTAGCCTGTTTTATTGATGAAATAGCGAACATTGCATATCATGATCAGACTGTGAAGATGTACAGGCTGATATGGATCTGCACTAGTCGCAAAACCAACAGCCCCGTTTCTCTAGTCACAGACACATATTTATTACGTTTCGAATGAATAAGTAAGTCGTCGGCGTGCTATTGTGTACAAAGTTGTTTGAACAGATGGTCAGTATGTTGTGTCATATGGATATTTCGGGTAGATTTGGGTGGATTTCGTTGGTTTTGGGAAATTTACATACTTATTTGTGCAACTGCTAATGCTCAATAATTACACACGACAGAACTCGTCATGTATCCTCACATTCACCGGTCCGAACTTGCGGACACCATTTATACTGTCAAAATACCCACAAACTTCTAGTTATATGTGTAATACGCGTGAGGTGACGTAAATTTTATGTTGGTAACAATGCAACCAAACCACCAGATATATCGAAATAACCCATACAACACCGAACTATGAACCGTTCTTCAAGAACCTGTGATTGTCAATAGACGATATTCCAGGAAGACAGACAACTCCTACACACAGCTACAGTAGACCCCATTCAGCAGTTACGTCCCTTGAACTGTGTAAATCAAAATACACGTTTATAACGGTATATTTCTCGGTCGTGGTACAACAACATTTCCAGTTCCTGGTTCCACAAACAAACGTTTGCCAATCGTTTACACCTCGTTTTCACATCGTTATTCATTTTCTTTTATAATTGTTTCGTTGGAAAACCGTGTGTCACGTTTACAATTAAAACATCATTTTCTAATTATAAACAAAGAAAACGATGTCAAACGATGTGTTTAAAGAAACGATAGACGTTTAAATAGATGAAAACGACCGTTTTCACTTCGTCGTCGTTTCATTTTGAAACCATCAACATATGTTCGCTGTAACAGTGTTGATTTCTGAACATCTATTGGCGATTTAAACTCAATAAAAACATGGTTTGGCAGCATTTTAGAATCATTTCCAATGGAAATGATTCTAAAGTGCTGCCAAACCATGTTTTTGATTCTGGCAATCAATCAGTTTGATTGTTTGAACCTGGGCTGTAGCACAGTGAAGGCACAGACAATACAGCTGCTTGATTTCAAACAAAATCATTATTCAAGTATTTTGAAATAAAGTTACAATTGACAAATACATGAAATTGTGTATTGGTAAGATTAGCGTGGGCGGTAGTGTATGCGAGATGGCTATTGTCTTTGTCACCGTATTATGGAAGCGTCCTGGGGCCCGTTTCACTAAACTTCGTACGACTAAAATGTTCGTAAGTGCAAACTTATGATAGTCTGTAAATTGCACATCAACACTGTTTTCTTGTAAACAATTATTGGATTTACATTTATTGAGCATAGGCTGCATATGCATGGCTGGTGCCAATGCTAAAATATAGTTAGGAGATACTAAGTCCTAATTAGGAGATAGTAACATCTAATCAGGAGATAATTATGAGTTAGTATCTCCTAATTATGGGATAACACATTTTTTTAGCATCGGCACAGATAGTAAGTCCTAATTAGGAGATATTAAGTCCTCATTAGGTATATTATCGATATTATCTCCTAATTAGGAGTTGTTATCTCCTAAATAGGACGTATTATATCCTAATTAGTAGATACAAAATAGGTTAGCATTGGTACAAGGGAGCCGTTTCACTAAACTTCGTACGACTAAAATGTTCGTAAGTGCAAATTTAGGATGGTCTGGATGTTTCAATTGATGGATTTACATTTATTGAGCGTAAATCCACTTACGAATGTTTTAGTCGTACGAAGTTTAGTGAAACGGCCTGTGTGGTTGACATATTAACTGCATAGATACTGGTATGGTTGAAACAATAGGAAACTATCGCACCCATGGTTGTGAAAATGTTTAGCCGCTATATTTAGAACCGATTTTACGCATTGCTGTCATCAGTTCACGAGACGCAAAGCATGTTACCGCCCACATACGCGCTCACTCCAATCACATGCTAGTATGGCGATTCGAAATCACGTTTAGGGGCGGAGCTTCGCGAGTGGGCTGGTAAACAATAAGTGCGTCATAGTTCACATATTTAATTTTTAATAAATTAATTTCGTAGCGAGCGCAAGCACTCGGTACGAAATTAATTTATTAAAAATTCAATATGTGAACTATAACTATCGTATTACATATCGTACGATCTGTGCATACTCCGTTTATCAACACAGCTGCCTGTGTTAATATTGCCCAGATTATCAACGTTGCTGTACACCTATTGGCAATGTCAACTCGCAATCAAGCAGCTTGATTTTCTCAGTCTGAGATGTAGTACAGCTCAGACTCAACCAATAAAGCCACTTGATTTCAAGCACAATATTCAAGCATTTTTAAATAAAGAAACGGACAAATATTGTCATCTGTTGCAATGCCAGCAAATAAATGCTTTTTCATCAATAGCAAAATGGTAAAATTTCCAATTCTGGGGTTGTAATTTATGAGCCTTATAAGGGACATGAGAATAGAAAAAAATGTTCTGACAAATTTGATTATTTCGTTAGAACGCATTCCAATTCGTTCTAACGCATTCCAATTCGTTCTAATGAATTCCAATTCGTTCTAACGCATTCCAATTCGTTCTAACGATTTCAATTATTTCGTTCTAACGAATTCGAATTCGTTCTAGCGCATTGCAATTCGTTCTAACGCATTCCAATTCGTTCTAGCGCATTCAATTATTGCGTTCTAACGCATTCAAATTCGTTCTAACGATTTCAATTATTTCGTTCTAACGAATTCGAATTCGTTCTAACGCATTGCAATTCGTTCTAACGCATTGTAATTCGTTCTAACGCATTCAATTATTGCGTTCTAACCCATTCATATTCGTTCTAACGATTTCAATTATTTCGTTCTAACGCATTGCAATTCGTTATAACGCATTGCAATTCGTTCTAGCGCATTCAATTATTGCGTTCTAACGCATTCAAATTCGTTCTAACGATTTCAATTATTTCGTTCTAACGAATTCGAATTCGTTCTAACGCATTGCAATTCGTGCTAACGCATTGCAATTCGTTCTAGCGCATTCAATTATTGCGTTCTAACGCATGCAAATTCGTTCTAACGATTTCAATTATTTCGTTCTAACGAATTAGAATTCGTTCTAACGCATTGCAATTCGTTCTAACGCATTGCAATTCGTTCTAGCGCATTCAATTATTGCGTTCTAATGCATTCAAATTCGTTCTAACGATTTCAATTATTTCGTTCTAACGAATTCGAATTCGTTCTAACGCATTGCAATTCGTTCTAACGCATTGTAATTCGTTCTAACGCATTCAATTATTGCGTTCTAACGCATTCAAATTCGTTCTAACGATTTCAATTATTTCGTTCTGACGAATTCGAATTCGTTCTAACGCATTCAAATTCGTTGTAACGTATTCCAATTCGTTCTAACGCATTCAATTATTGCGTTCTAACCCATTCAAATTCGTTCTAACGATTTCAATTATTTCGTTCTTACGAATTCTAATTCGTTCTAACCCATTTCAATTCGTTCTAACGCATTCCAATTCGTTCTGACGCATTCAAATTCAAAACTCAGTGGCTGGATTTCAAATAAACAGTGCAGTAACAACAACAACAACAGTGCCATTGCCGCCATTGGCATGACGAAGGTATCACGGGACAGTGGGCGGCTAGCTTTAAAAAGTGGGTGGACGATTTTCTATATACTTCACTACCGACCATGCAAGTTACACAAGTGTTTCTAGAAAAATAGGTTTATGAATATTTCTTGACTTTAGGAGGCTTGACTAGGTGTATGTTTTAGTGTATTTCATAATTCTACGAAACTGAATGTTAGCTCCGGTTGATTTTGACATCTTGGAAAATGGCGCATGCTATGCTGTCTCGCCGGTACGGTTTGGCGTCAGAATTTAAGGTATTTTTCTGGCATTTGTAGCGAAAAAAATTTGAGGTGGTTATGACCCCGCTTTGGAACCATTTTCAGGAAATGGTGTAGTGTTACAAATGATAGAACAAGACATAACAAAGTCTCTGTGCCTCATGTTTTCATGAAAACAATTCCAACAAATTCAGTCGTGTTGCAATTTCTGGCCAAAAATAGGTGGGTGGGGTAACTTTGTAAAAATAATTAAACACATCTGGTGCGTTTACTGCATTTGTATTGTGTCGCGCGATTTGTACTTCATCTACCATCCCGAAATTAAAATGGCATGACGGCTAGTCAAACAAGCCAAGTTGCCCAATGTAGACATATACTGAGTTGTAGTATACATGCACGTCTGCACCGTCTGATTTGGGCCTGAATCCCATTTACAAATATGGTGGTCAGTTGAAGTCAGAAAACCAAGAAAATGGTCAAATAGACCACCCCCCTGAACTAAAATGGCATGACGGCTGGTCAAACAAGTCCAGTTGCCCAATGTAGACACATACTAAAATGTAGGACTATGTCCCGAGTATGCGTCGGCACCGTCGGATTCGGGCATGAATCCAGTTTTCAAGTATGGTGGTCAATTGAAGTCAGAAATGCACGAAAATATCGACCACCCCCTACAACAAAGTCCCGGGTATGGAAGGTGTTCGAGCCAATTCCCACCCTTAAATATGAGCCGAATGAATACAACAAAGTGCTATAATGAAATGCGTTAGAGCGAATTGCAATGCGTTATAACGAATTCGAATTCGTTAGAACGAAATAATGAATGCGTTAGAACGCAATAATTGAATGCGTTAGAACGAATTGCAATGCGTTAGAACGAATTCGAATTCGTTAGAACGAAATAATTGAAATCGTTAGAACGAATTTGAATGAGTTAGAACGCAATAATGGAATGCGTTAGAACGAATTGCAATGCGTTCTAACGAAATAATTGAAATCGTTAGAACGAATTTGAATGCGTTAAAACGCAATAATTTAATGCGTTAGAACGATTTGCAATGCGTTATAACGAATTGCAATGCGTTAGAACGAATTCTAATTCGTTAGAACTAAATATTTGAAATCGTTAGATTAGAACGCAATAATTGAATGCGTTAGAACGAATTGCAATGCGTTATAACGAATTCGAATTCGTTAGAACGAAATAATTGAAATCGTTAGAACGAATTTGAATGAGTTAGAACGCAATAATGGAATGCATTATAACGAATTGCAATGCGTTCTAACGAAATAATTTAAATCGTTAGAACGAATTTGAATGCGTTAAAACGCAATAATTGAATGCGTTAGAACGAATTGCAATGCGTTAGAACGAATTGCAATGCGTTAGAACGAATTCGAATTCGTTAGAACGAAATAATATAAATCGTTAGAACGAATTTGAATGCGTTAGAACGCAATAATTGAATGCGTTAGAACGAATTGAAATGCGTTAGAACGAATTGGAATGCGTTAGAACGAATTGCAATGCGTTAGAACGAATTCGAATTCGTTAGAACGAATTCGAATTCGTTAGAACAAAATAATTGAAATCGTTAGAACGAATTCAAATTCGTTAGAACGAAATAATTAAAATCGTTAGAACGAATTCGAATGTGTTAGAACGAATTGGAATGCGTTCTAACGAAATAATCAAATTTGTTAGAAATTTTTGTTCTCTTCTCATGTCCCTTATAAGGCTCCGTAGTAATTGCTTCAAATATTGATTTTATTGCGATAAAACACACTTGTTCTAATTAAGGGATATTAACATACAATGTAGGAGCTATTGTTGGGGCTAATCTATTTTGTTTGAATGATTTGGAATTGGTGGACCGAATTTTAAAATCTAATTGTGTTTGCTTAGTTAAATCATCTCCAAGCTATCTCGCTAGGGTTTGGGGTCACTTTCCAAAACTGTTCGCTTATCGACGCCATTGGGCGCTCTCCAGCTCCGTTTGGCCCTATGTCCATTTCCAATAGGAAAACTTGTTATTCTCGCAATAAAATCAACATTTGATTGAATGTCATTAAATACAAAAAGGGAGGTGACTTTTTTGGTATTGATGAAAAGGTACATGTACTTACACTATTTTTAGCTCACCTGATCGAAGCTCATGTGAGCTATTGTTACCGCAATGTGTCCATCCGGGCCAACATCCAGGAGTTAAGAGTTAAGGGGCGGAGCCTAAGACAATAGATTCCTTTGGTTCATTCCGTAAGCTCCTAATTCTATTGAAATTTAGGAGCTATTCCTTTGATCTTTTAAAGAACAAATAGCTCATAAACCCGAAATGTTAGAATGTCCGTCCGTCCGTCCGTCCGTCCGTCCGTCGTCCGTCGTCTGTGAACATTTTCAAACGGCTTCCCCTCGGTAACCATTGGGCCTATAGTCACCAAACTTATTGGTCATGGTCCTTAGGTAGGGGGATTACAAAATTGTTAAAATGACGTCATTAAGTAATCCAAGATGGCCGCCGTCTAAAAATAGCACGAATTCTTCAAAAATCTTCTTCTCAAGAACCGCCAACCGGATTTCGACAAAACTTGGTAGGAGTGATCGATGTACAATGCTCTTTCAAAGTTGTTAAAATGGTGACCCCAGGGTCAAAAATGGGCGTGGCCCGTGGGGTCAAATTTTATTTTTGACCGAATATGGTCATGTCATATATCAAATCGAAAGAATCAACGAGGCGATCACTCTGGTGCATTTCTTGTGGAAATCGGATGGGTATGTCATCCAAAATGGCCGCCAAAAGGTCAAAAGGTCGTTCTTTTATTAGATATTTCAAAAGTCTTCTTCACATGAACAGCTTGGCCCATGGTAGCCAAACTTAAAAGTTATGGTCCATGAGTGAAGCCTTTTCAGATTTGTTAAAATGAAGGTCATCGCTAATCCAAGATTTCGACGAAACTTAGTAGGAATGATCGATGTACAATGCTCTTTCAAAATTGTTAAAATGGTGACCCCGTGGTCAAAAATGGGCGTGGCCTGTGGTGTCAAATTGGGGTAAAATTTTATTTTTGACCGAATATGGTCATGTCTATATCAGATCGAAGGTATCAAAGCGGCGATCGCTCTGGTACATTTTTTTGTCGAAATTGGATGGTCATGTCATCCAAGATGGCCGAAAAAAGGTCAAAAGGTCGTTCTTTCAATAAAGATTCCAAACGTCTTGTTCTTGTGAACCACTTGGCCGATATTGGCCAAACTTCACGGTAATGGTTAATGGGACAAGCCTTTTCATTTTTGTTTAAATGGTGGTCATCGCGAAATCAAAGATGGCCGCTGTTGAAAAGTAGGTCAAATTCTTAAAAAATCTTCTTCTCGCAAACTGCCAGGCCGATTTTTACGAAACTTGGTATGAATGATCGATAGTTAACGCTGGTTCAGATTCCTTCAAATGGTGGACCCCGGGTCAAAAATGGGCGGGCAGGAGGGGTCATCGAGGGGTCAAATGTCACATTTGACCGAATATGGTCATGTCATATATAAAATTGAAGGTATCGACGAGACGATCACTCTGGAGCTATTTTTTTTAAAAATCAGGTAATTACGTCATCCGAGAATGCCGCCGAAAGGTCAAAAGCTTGATATGAATGATCGATAGTTAACGATGTTTTAGATTCCTTCAAATGGTGGCCCCCGGGTCAAAAATGGGCGGGGCAGGAGGGGTCAAGTATGGGTCAAATTTTACATTTGACCGAATATGGTCATGACATATATCAATTCGAAGGTATGGACGAAACGATCACTTAGGAGCATTTCTTTGTCGAAATCAGATAATTACCTTATCCAAGATGGCCGCCGAAATGTAAAAAGGCTTTTATTAGAACCGCTTGGTCATTGGTAGCAAACTTCGCAGTTATGGTCCATTGGTAATGGCTTTTCAGTTTTGTTAAAATGGCGGTCAGCTTTAATCCAAGATGACGACGGTCTAAAAATAGCACAACATTTTAAAAAATCTTCTTCTTACGAACCACCAGACCGATTTCTACGAAATTTGGCAGAAATGATCGATGTACATGTACAATGCTTTTTCAAATTTGTTAAAATGGTGACCCCTGGGTCAAAAATGAGGTCAAATTTAAGTTTTGACGGAATATGGTCTTAAAATATATCAAATCAAAGGTATTGATGAGGCGATCGCTGTGGTGCCTTTTTCATCGAATCGGATGATTACATAATCCAAGATGGCCAAACTTCGCAGTTATGGTTCATTGGTAAAGCCTTTTCAGTTTTGTTGAAATGGCGGTCGTCGTTAATCCAAGATGGCCGCCGTCTAAAAATAGCATAAATTCTTCAAAAATCTTCGCACGAACCACAAGGCCGATTTCGACGAAACTTGACAGGAATGATCAATGTACAATGCTTTTTCAAAGCTGTTAAAATGATGACCTCTGGGTAAAAAATGGGCATGGCCCGGGGGGTCAAATAGGGGTCAACTGTTTTACGGAATATGGTTATATAATACATAAAATCTAAGGATTGCAATAAAAAGTAGGCTGGAAGCATCCTGTTGTGGTCTCCAAACCTCTCAAAGTTGTGTAAGATATATCTGTACATATCGCGAGACAACTGCTACCTTGGTGACTTCTTAAGTTTGTCGC
This sequence comes from Conchocele bisecta, assembly GCA_029237695.1. Taxonomy (NCBI): domain Eukaryota; kingdom Metazoa; phylum Mollusca; class Bivalvia; order Lucinida; family Thyasiridae; genus Conchocele; species Conchocele bisecta. The sequence goes on along the minus strand of CM055276.1, from coordinate 56,656,696 downwards.
ATGGACATTTTGTGCCTGTCATGGGATTATTTTGATGTATATGTAGTGACAACTTTACATACCAGTATTTGCTTGATTTTTGTGACATTGCACAGGTGAGCGATATAGGGCCATCATGGCCCTCTTGTTTTAGATGTAATGTGTTTAATAGCCAATTGTAGGTAGGCAGAAAAGCGTGGAACAAGCAGTAGTAGATTCTCAGTCAAAAATGTAATACAATATATATTGCGGTAGGCTTGTAATTGTTATTATACTGAAATGAAATTATATGTTGCTATCTTTACAATGTATAGAACTTACACATAGAAACACAATCTGGTATTTGCAGGAAAGAGGTAGTATGCAAGAAGTTTTGCTTTTTCCACCATCCTCCAATACTAATGTGTTTTTATGCAATGCGCTTATTCAAATGAAATATAATACTGTTTAAACCAATCTGACATTTTGCTTGTGTGAGCAGATATAACCGTTTGCAGATTTGATTTATCTGTAGCCTATTTCACCAACATTGCAAAGTATACTTTTCTAGCAAAGTATACATGTACTTTGAGGGAGTAATCATTTATTTTTCATTATTTCATATAGAACTACATGTAACGAATGCATATATTTGATGATTAAATGTATGCAGAATTATTATACTGAATTTATTACATTATCACAGCCAAGATGGCTGTGATAATGTAATACATTCAGTATAATAAAAATTAATAAATGTATCCTAAATTATCCTATAATGAGCTATATTTATTGGCAGAAGCATGACGTGTGCTTCAGTGATGGAATGGAGAAAAGCACAGATCCTGATCAGACTTTCAGGCTGATCATCTGGATCCACATTGGTCGCACAAACCCACAATCCCTATTTCTCCAGTACTTGAACAGCCACACATCTGGAGTTCTGATTTTCTATCATTGACTGAATCATGATTTTGGACAGACTAAACCCTGACTACTATCTGTTTCACGAAACCTGCCCAAGGTTTACAGCCATATAAACAATGCAAAAACAATATTTAAGAATGAGTCTTTTTATTTTGTGAAATTTTCTTCAATATTGATTTTATTACGAGAACACTTTTTTTCCCCATGTTAAATCCCCATAGACATATTCAAGTTTCGAAGTTATAACATTTCCAAGCTATCTAGCCAGGTTTCGAAGTCAATTTCCAAAATCACCATACTAAGGTATTACGTTACGTAACGCCAAACGAACAAAATTAAGACGTTCCAAATGACGTTGCAAATGGCGCGACAAAGCAATGATGTTTTTAAGTTGACGTCGACGTCATCATGTTTGAAACATCATTGTCAGTGACTTAAAATAGCTGCAATTATGAGAATATGTTTCTGTTTGGTAATATGAATAGCTTACAAAGAACGGGAACCTATAATATAGAATCTTTATAATAGATTTATTGCTGGTACATTGTATTTTATTGCTACTATTTTTTCTCTGTGAAGATTTTCAACTAGATGCGAAAATAGTCAATGGCGTCTGTTCACATAAACGTATTGTATATCTCCAAGTTATCTGTTCTTTAGCGTGGAAAATTATGTGATAAACATAATATCAAACTCGTTTCCATTTGATATGAGATTTATGAAACTCGTCAGCAATTTTATGCACCTCGCCAGAGGCCAGGTGCATAAACTGTGCGTGACTCGTTTCATAAATCTCATATGAAATGGAAACACGTTTGTGATCCTCTATTTATGGAAACGACAGTGAATCACAGAACAAACGAAATATCTGTTTTACGAGGCAAACCCCATTGTCCATTAGCCAGGTAATTACCCCGACACGCTATACACTCCGGCGCTGAACAACGTCATGTAATGGGACAATGCACGTCACTCGCAGACCTAATATAAGTGAAATATACTTACCACGTCCATATAATGTTAGTTGCGAACAGTAACAGTTACTATAACTTACAATCTACTCCCGTACCGTCTGGCCTCTGGTTACGGACGGTACGGGAGTAGATTACAATCACAATTACTGTTAGAAACTATAATATAATGTCACTCTGAAGCTGACTTCACCAACATCGCTAAGTACACTTATCTATATAGCGATGAGTGAGTAATTTTTTATTTCAGCATACGATTTTTATTTCAGGAAATAAAATAGTTTAAGTCCAAACAACCGCAATGAAAATGCAATACATATGATTATATGAACGCTGCGTAACTTACACAGCCACCTGTGTTAATCTTGCCAAGATGTCAACGCTTATGAACATACCGTGGGGTCAGCGTGTAAGTGCACACACGAACGAACACGACAGGTTGGAACCAACCTGTCGTGTTCGTTCGTGTGTGCACTTACACGCTGACCCCACTGTATGACGCCACACTGTAATCACACAGCGCAATTATAAAGAGCATTAGAAGTGCTGTCATTTAAAATGCTCCAGTGTTTTCTTGGAACAATTGGAGATGTGAAATCTGACAAATAACCCTTCAACCTTGCATAGATTTTTGTTGTGTTTGTCCTAATGAAATATTTTTTTGCAGAATTCCGTCGTCAATTCACACACTGCAAATGCGTTTGCGACAATATAAGGAGTCTTCAAAATGTAATTACATGTAATTTAAAATTTCCAATTTCGGTAGCTACAGCCAGCTTCAACTAATATAATTGTACTACAGTGGAACCTCTCCAACCCGGACGCCAAGAAAACGTCTGTGACCGTGGCCATTTATCTCAGGTGACAATGCCTGTTCATGATTGCATAGCACACACATGTCTCAGAATGGTCATATACCTGATTTACAACGAAACCTCTCTAAACCGGACACCCTGGGGACGTGTGCTCTGTGATGTCGCCATAGATACAAGTTGTATGATCACGTGGTTACAACAACAAGTACTGAAAGTCCCAGAATCCCTCCGATTCAAAGTACGATTTCTTTTATTTTGACCTTATTATGTTAGGGATTTCGATGAAATATGGCGCACCAAACGCGTCTTGTAAAGCTGTATTTGGTGGTCTCGGTACTTTGACCCAAACCTTTGTCGTTTTTGCGAAGAATTGATTTCCGTGTCTACTGACACGGAAATCGATTCTTCGCAAAAACGACATAAGTATGTGCCGAACTCCCGGCACCACCAAATGCAGGTCATCAAAGCGCATTTGCTGCGCCATATTTCATCAACATCCGTCAAAATCCGTTGTCTATTAAGGAAAATATAAAAGAATACTTATTTTGGAGTGGGCGTGCCTTCACTGCCAACACTTTCAGCCATTGTTGTTGTTGTTGCTGTAACCACGTGATCATGCACCTTGAGATAGTGTCAGCTCATGGTATTTAGCCACTCGTTCCCCAATTTATATTCCCTGTATAAGGCGATATCTCATCTGTCCACTGGGTCAATAATTGAATAACCTGTCACATAAACGTTGGTCCTACAGGCCGTTGATGGGCTTGTTGCGTGCAGACATTCATGTCACCCGTTAATGCTTGCCCAAGATGACACTCGATTTTCGCTTCCATTCCAGTATGATATGTGGCTGTGACTGGAGAAATGAGGCGTATGGGTTTTGCGACCACTGTATTCCATGAACACACTCGTGTAATTTGAAAATATGCGTTTCAAATGATCTGAGTACAAATGCCTTAAATGTGCATTGAATATTTTATGGAAAAATTAGAAATTTTTTTTTACAATGAAATGGAGTTTCATTATGCCGTATTTATTTTAACACATTCTCTCTCCCACACCCATGTCTCTGTCTATCTGCCTGCACGCCCGCCTGCCTACCTGCCTACCTGCCTGCCTGCTTCTCTCTCTCTGCTCTCTCTGTCTCTGTATGTCTGTATCCCTCTGTATGTATGTATGTACGTATGTATGTATGTATGTATGTATGTATGTATCTCTCTCGCACTCTCTCTCTCTCTCTCTCTCTCTCTCTCTCTCTCTGTATGTCTGTCTGAATCTCTCTCTCTCTCTCTCTCTCTCTCTCTCTCTCTCTCTCTCTCTCTCTCTCTCTCTCTCTCTCTCTCTCTCTCTCTGTCCCTATATGTCTCTCTCCATTTCCGTCATTCTCTCTCTCTCTCTCTCTCTCTCTATCTTCCTGTCTCTCTATCTCTCTACCTGTCTCTCTGTCTGTCTGTTTCTGTCTCTCTATGTAAGTCCTAATTAATAGTATCTCCTAATTTTTAGAAGATACAAACTATTTTAGCATTGGCACCAGGACGCTTCCATACGTTCTAGTGGTCACGATACAATCCAAACGTTACATAGAGCTTCATCCCATCTCCCCATGTGTGTGCATCGATATAGAGAATAGTAGGTTAGTGCAGTGAATGGGAAAACATATCTGACAAGGCTCAGGAAACTGGATGGGCGAGGCTCTGCCGAGCACATCCCGTTTCAGTGCCGCGCCAGACATTTTTTCCCATTCACGGCATTAACCTACTATTCTATTTATCCCGTCAACACATACAAATGGCTTTAAAATGCAAAAAAATAACCCCAGTCACCGCACATATTCTTACGCAGTGATTAGGTTGTAATGACAGGAATATCCAAAATGTTTCACGGCACCGTGTTTCACACGGCACATACGCACTTTGTTGATGGGATAAATACAGAAATGCGTTCACATTAACGTTTTAATACTAGCAAGCGAGTATATTTTATTGTGCATGCTCACTTTAAAGATGAATAATATATTAGGGTTTTATTTATGTGTTTTCGTCAGGAACATCATATACAGACGGGATTGCGACTGTATGAGGGACCCATGTACATTATACACTGCAAGTAAAGTATAACGACAGTATTTCAGCATAGACAGACAGTATCCGCATCGTGTACCAGGCGCCCCTACTGCACCGGGGGACCGTTTCACTAAACTTCGTACGACTAAAATGATCGTAAGTGCAAACATATAATAATATGTATATGCCACATCAATAATGTTTTCTTGTAAACGATTATTTGATTTACATTTATTGAGTATAGGCTGCATGTGCAGCCTATGCTCAATAAATGTAAATCCATTGCTTGAAATTTCCAGACGATCCTAAATTTGCGCTTACGAACATTTTAGTCGTACGAAGTTTAGTGAAACGGCTCCCTGATCACCACTTATCCACCAATATGAATCCTTAGGAAGCGATACATCGTTACAATATGCGCACCCTTCCACCGTCTCTCCAAAATACGTATTTATACCGCAACCAGCGCTGGTTGCGGTATAAATAGTAAATACATGGTTAGTGCCTTAGAATATAAAATATATTCGGTTTCGCCCGACAACTTTATTGGGGCTCGCTAAAGCTCACCCCAATAAAGCTGTCTAAGGCTCAACCGAATATATTTTATATTCTAAGGCACTAACCATGTATTTACTATATACACAACCGATTGTGTTAATCTTGCCATGTTGTCAACAGTTCTGAACATCTATTTGTAATGTCAACTCGCAAGCAAGACGCTTGTTGACTGAGCTTGAACTGTATTCTGGTATTCTGGGGCCCGTTTCACTAAACTTCGTACGACTAAAATCTTCGTAAATGCAAATTTAGAAACATTTGGAAATTGAAATTGATTCTACAATGCGAGGAAGAATATATGGATCCCCGCAGGGGAAGTAGAATTTTGTTTTTATTAATTCGTTCTCACGAAATAACAATTCGTTCCCACGAATTAACAAGTCACTACCACAAAATAACGATTCGTTCCCACTGGAACGAATTGTTAATTCGTGGAAACGAATTGTTATATCGTGGGAACGAATTGTTAATTCGAGGGAACGAATTGTTAAATTGAGGGAACCAATTGTGAATTCGAGGGAACGAATTATTAATTCGAGGGAACGAATTGTTATATCGTTGGAACGAATTGTTATATCGTGTGAACGAATTGTTAAATTGAGAGAACGAATTGTCATTTCGTGGGAACGAATTGTTAATTCGAGGGAACGAATTGTTATATCGTGGGAACGAATTGTTAATTCGAGGGAACGAATTGTTAAATTGAGGGAACGAATCGTGGGAACGAATTAATAAAAAGAAATCCATGTCCGCTGCGGGGTCCCTCCGTAACAGTCAAAGCTGTCATGGTTAATTCACGTTGATCTGCCGAGCGACAATGCGAGGAAGACTCACACAACACAGAAGCATTGATTGTAGAACATGGCTGGTGTTGCGTCAATGGCAATAAATGAGTGCTGTGGGCCGCGTCTGATTTAGGTTATTGTATTGCAATCTAATTACGCTTAAATAATTAATCGCCATTTCACGGCCTAGTCTGGCCTTATCGGGGTTCATCCTTACCGGAATCCCGACCAGAGAGCTGTAGCCGATTACACCAACATAGCAAAGTATACTTAACTTGATAGTAAGTACACTTTGATGGAGAATTTTTCAATTTAAGTATAACTTTATTAATTTTTATTATACTGAATTTATTACATTATCACAGCCATTTTGGCTGTGATAATGTAATAACTTCAGTATAATAATTCTGCATACTTTTAATCATCAAATAATATGCAGTCGTTAGTTCTACATGAAACAATGCTTTCGGAAAAAATAATGATTACTTCCTCAAATTATGCTCGAGCTAGATAATTATACTTTGCAATTTTGGTGAAATAGGCTTCTGATATCATCGCCCAGACGCTGTGGATTTCCTACGTCCCAGGGCACACAGTATCGGTGGTCTAAATGTGTGGCAGACCTTAAGGACCAGTGGGACACCGGATCATTATATGATGCATGCATAATAGCTTCGTAAATGTGATGGGATATATAAATAACTTGCACGTGAACAGTGCATCAGTTTGACATTTTACACATTGCAAAATTGTCCATTGTATATTTTGTAAGTGATGGTAGTAATGCTCACATATCTAGCTTTTTGAGTAGTCTGCTGATATAATATTTATAGGACGTTGTCGTCCTATATATGTGGGACATATTGCACCAAATATTATTAGATTTTCGGCCATGTTATTTGCTGTAGGTGTCAAACCCTCCAAGTGGTGACACTTCCCGATAGCATGTACAAACTAAAATGGCAAAGTTGGCAACTCAATGCTCTGTATAATATACTCTGAGAAGAACACGGTCAGATATACTTTATATAGATATTCAGTCACATGTATGCTTCCACTACATTTGAAACAAACGGTCATATTCTATATAGTCAGTCCTTAAGCAAGCTGAAAGACACCGTGACAGATGACGATCCATGTGGCAACTGTTTCTAAACAAAGGCTACCAAAGAAAGACAGCATGGGCATAGATGCAACTCCAGATCATACTGAGTGTATTAAACGTATCACAATTATATTTATTGCGCAACTTTATCGCGATCACGTACACATAATATGATTGGATTGTTGTGAAAATTGTAGTAGTTGCGAATTGAAACAAGGAGTTTTCTGATCCGAAAAAAATGGCACAATTCCAGGGGGCCGTTTCACTAATCTTGATGGCTTTACATTTATTGAGCATATGCTGGATCCGCCCCTGTCATTTACAGAAACAAATGCACAGTTTCTGTAACTAAATACCTTTCCTGAAAAATCGCACATCTTCGTAGGTACAAAGTCACATGTCTTGTCTCATATGAACATGTGCCATTTTTCATGAAATATATTTACAGAAACAGATATTTTCTGTAAATGATGTAACAAGATGATGAAATTTTCATAGCAAATGCGGAATTCTATTCAGCATTTGCTAAGAACATTTCTTCAACTTCTGACCTGATTTATGGAAAATATCTTAAATTTTGTAAATGATTTTCACGAGATATCGCACATGTTTTTAGGTACACAATCACATGGCGTGTCTCATATTAGCTGGAGTAATTTCGTACTGGAGATTAGTTGCGGGAAGTAACTCTGCAGAATACTCCCGATACGGGAGTATTCTGCAGAGTTACTTCCCGCAACTAACTAGAGCTGACCACTGCTGTTGTCGGCCCTTACTCTACATTGACTTCAGTGACTGGAGCTTCAGTGAATGAAGCCCCAAAGTTGGCGACACAGTAAATCACGTTCAATCGAAAGTACATTGTATATGCAGTTTCTTAAAGATGGGGCCCTGCACATCAGGATGTATTGTGTAGGGGTTATATTGTTTTGGTTCAGCATCTAGATATGTCATTTTTATTACCGGGTACACATGTTCGTACTATTTTGTGTTATTAATTTTTTTTGTATGACGGAAATAAATAATCTTGAGGTCAGGGGAGATAACCGCGTGTTCTAAAAATATTAACACAATTCGATATTTATTCAATGGAAGTTGATATGTATTTATCCAATGCAATTTCTGCTGTATACTAACTATACTTTATAAGATATCGACAGCAGTGTTGTTTGAGTTGATACACATACTTGATTTAAATAATTAAAACTAATCACGCTGTCTTCACATGCACATAGACTGGTGATCACCACTACTAACACACAGTATTTAACTATTAGTTGATACTGCGTAAACACGAACTAAAAACGTGTGGAATAGTTATACATTTAGGAACACATTTAATTTCCGCAACAATATATGTTTACATAATTTGAGGGCCACAATCTTTAATTTAACCATATACATGTATTGCTCTTTTATTGAATGCGTAAGTCTTGATCACGCACAGACAACATAAATGTTGATACTGTGTTTCATCCACTTTTCATGGACTTATGTACATTTATAAAACGGGTTGCATATATATACTATAATGTACATAATGTATAAACTTTCCTGACCAATGATGCATATGCAGCTTGTTTATGCATGTAACATATAATACAGTTGAACATCAATGCCTGCTCGCCTATCTACAACAAACCCCTACATTTTTACATGTATCTCAACAGCCAGGGCCCGGTTGTTCAAAACACCAGTTAGCATAACGGACTGTTAAATCCTTAACAGACTGTTAAATCCTTGACTGAATGGTTAAAATCTCTGTTTTAACAGAGATTTTAACATACAAATCCTTAACTGGCAATAACTTTTCATATACAAATTCTTAACTGAATGGTTAAAACCTCTGTTAAAACAGAGATTTGAACCATTCAGTTAAGGATTTAACAGTCCGTTAAGCTAACTGGTGTTTTGAACAACCGGGCCCAGTATTTAAAAGTACATGCCCACTCAGTAGGCACAAGCTGTTCTTTATAGGAATTAAATAAGTGTGTAATTGTGTCACTATTCCACCAGTTCTAAAATTACGAGTGCCGGCTATACAGATATAATCATTTAGTAACATTTATTTTACCGATAGTGACACGCGGTGGTATCAGGCTATTTTCATATGCAAATGAGGCATGATCTTTTTTAATTATGTATACTAAGTTAATGTGTCACCTGAAACAATAATATTTTTGACATATTATAAAGTATGAACATTGCACAGAGAACAATAAATACAGATAATACATAGTAATGTCCGTTAACATTTTAAGGAAACAGGGTTATCGCCCCTGATATCAGTGTGGAAATTTACGTATGATATTAATTGAAAAATAATGCCAATCAATACGTGTGGTAATGGTGAATGAAAATGTCTCAGAGGATGTCTCTGATATAAAGAGCTGTTTGTACCTACTGAGTGGGCATGTACCTTTAACATCCCAATTGATACTGCAGTGAAACCTCTCTAAACCGGACTCCGACGTAGAGATGTTCCACTGTAAATCAGGCATAGGACCATTCTGGGACATACTTATGTCTTTCAAAATCATAAATATGCAATATTATCTGAGATGCATTACCAAGAAACCTCTCGAAATGATACCATATACATTTTCTTGGTTTTCGGTTTAGAAAGGTTCCAATGTAGTTGCGAACAGTAACGCTTGCAATCTACTCACGTATAGTACGGTACGTAGCCAGGTGATGGACGGTACGGGAGTAGATTGCCAGAGCTACTGTTTGCAACTAAATTTAAACATGAACATACGGACGGTATGGGAGTATATTGTTACTGTTCGCAACTCAATTTATACGTGAACATTTAACCTCCCTACAACCGTCACCTCTCTTCAACAGTCGGTGTGTGGCTCCCATGTGCGACTATTGAAAAGTCAGTAAATCCATACTGTCTTTCTTTCAGTTACACGTACAAGTGTATATAGTTAACTTCCTGTAATTGATTACCCCCTACCCCACCTTAACTCTTTGCATGTTGGGAAATTTGTGGGCTATAAATAGTTAAAAAATAGCAGATGACAATTAATTATATTTTCTTTTATTTCTCCTTATAAATGTCATGAATATGTCTTGGAATTTCATTAGAATTGTGTCCGGAGGACACAATTCTAATGAAATTTCAAGACATATTTACAGAGAGAAATAAAACATATGCTCCTAATTCTGTTGGCGGATATTTTCGCCGCTAGCATGCAAAGAGTTAAGATTACGCCGTAATGGGTATGGCTTGAAATCTAGTGCCGTTGTGTCAATTATGAAACAATGGGCAGATTGCGATGTAGCACCATTTTCTTTCCTCTAGTTGGGAATTATACTTTCATTATACACCTATACATGGCTGTGACTGGAGAATCTGGAGAACTTGGTCTTATGGGATTTCTGACCAGTGTGGCTCCTGATCAAATAGCACACTCATGTACAGTGGGGTCAGCGTGTAAGTGCACACACGAACGAACACGACAGGTTGGTTCACTACCCACCCAAAGTGTATGTTGTTACCACTCAATTGAACCGTCTCGCCGAGACGGTTCAACTGAGTGGTAACACCATACACTTTTGATGCGAAATAAGAAAACATGCAGACAAATATTTACATTTTTTTTATACATGAATTACAGTTCCAACCTGTCGTGTTCGTTCGTGTGTGCACTTACACGCTGACCCCACTGTAGCCTGATAACGATCTATATTGATTGTTAGAAGTATGCCGCGTGTTTCATTGATGGAATGACGAACCGTGCAGATCATGATCAGACTGTGCAGATGCACAGGCTGATCAGGATCTACACTGTTCGCATAACACATATGTGCCATTTCTCCTGTCACAGCCACATATGAAGGCTTGTTACATGTATGAAGGCTTGAAATGCTCCAACATTCCCGCCATAAGAGGCGTTAATATGTTCATTGCGTGTCTGCATTGCTCCGAAACAAATACGTCACACTACATGTACATATCCCCCGTTTTGCCTCATTTGTTTAAAGGTATAAGCCCACTCAGTAGGCACAAACTGTTTTTTTATATCAGATGATCATCTGAGACATGTTCTGGCAAAACAAACATTCATTCACCATTAGCCCACGTATTGATTGGCATTATTATACATTTTATATCAGACGTAACTTTCCATACTGATATCAGGGGCGATAAGCTTGTTTCCTTAAAATGTTAACGGACATACACCAAGTCACGGTTTGGGCGCCATCTTGTCACGTGATCGAACTGCGAGTAAACAAAGGCTCGTAAACCCGGCGTAAACATAGTTTGACAGACCGCCTGTCACTTTCCAGCAGTGCAACGAAGGAACGTTTTCGATTAAACTAATCAACTTATTGATAATTATCGATGTCATAACATATGTTGGCGATCTTCTAATTTAGTAAGTTGTTTGTGATCACATTGTCACTGTTATCACGAAAGAACATACGATTTTTAGTAGTTCGGTGAGTGAGCAGTTGTCAATTAGTACCAGTAACCGTCATTCATACGACGGGATATTATCATAGTATATGCCGATTAGTATTATTATATGCACATACGGACATGCAATCTCTCAATTATTTGCACCATTCACTGACACAGAAATTACTTTAACTAAAAGTTTATAGGCCTATAATGCTATATGAGAGTATAATCTATGTAGTGTACAGGTGCGTGCATATTCTGAACTGGTCTCCCAAGGACAAAACCGTATACATATATGTATATGTTATTGTTCTCAACATAATATTACCATATATTGTGATATTGTACGATATTTCAAATTTGGCTATGTTATGTGAGAAATGTTACTCCTTTACATAGGAATTTCTGACCTTTACCATGAACACAGAAGCAACAGAAGTGAAGTTTATATTATTTTGACATTATATTATTGTAACATACAATATATTCTAATCTATGATGTGAGTAAGTAACGTGATTGTTCCAGCATTTAAAACCTATTTCAATCCTAACCACCTGATATACAGTATGCTAATTTACAATACTACTCACCGTAAATGTTGACAATACAACATGCAACTCCTGCTAACATTGTACATTTTCTAATACTAACTTCGATTGACCATCTTTAACCATTATTTATTTGTTCACATGCACTGTACCACCGTATTTACTGTTATGCCACTTTTAAACATAATATAGTAACTAATTTTATCTATAATACACCCTATTATACATATTTGGAACAGTTGCGTTACGGGTTCACTTTTGTGATGTTTTTGTTTTACAACTAGAAATGTAATTTAAATTATTGTACTCAATACCTCATGTGACAAATATGATATTGGCAGCGAAGTGGTTTTGGTTTGTTTTGTGCATGTGTTGTTGAGTGGGTGCTATGGGAACCTAATATAATTCATGCGCAGAGCTTGGCAATTACACTGGCTGATAATACATATTTTTTATTTTTATCATATAGCCATGCACGTTTGATTTGTTATTGAGTCACATTGCATATATGTAGACAGTTTTATGTTATAAATGAATTATAATATTAAATTTCCATAATAAAGTTGTCGGTATAATATTATTACACACCTATTTGTTGTGTTAAAACCCTTTCTGTGGTCGTATGTACAGACTGTAATGTTTTGATAATAATTAAAATATTATGATTTCAACTATTATTGGTAAGACAAGGGAAACGACTTTCCTGGGCTTGTCAATAGCAGATACACTCATTGACTTGCTTTGGGTAGCGCATAGGTACTATCGCCGTATACCGGCTTAAAGTTAATTAATATACGATTGTGCCGATGCTTGCTACGTGACACAGGTCTGGCTGAAGTCCGAGACAATTAGTTAGCCAAAAAATAAAAACACAACAACAGCAAGTACACTAGAATTCCATGTCTATATATCGCTGTATGTAACGGTAGTGAAAGCCATATAGAGCTATGTCTAGATTAGTTGCCACGTAACTGCTGCATACTATTGTAAGCAGAGTCACGAATCCTTCCATAGGCTTTCCTAGCATAGTAGCGAATCAAATCTGATTCGCACTTTGGCTGTTAATTACAGCATATTTTCTATATGTTTCCACAAAATTTAAGGTCAGTATTATGTTAGAACCATATTACAACAGTTTTGTAATAAATTTAAAGAAATAGATGGCCTGGTGTGTAAAATTAACCTAGCATCTTAAAATGACCCGGTCACCGGCAAGCACAATCTAAATGTCAAATATATATTGGGGTCCAGTTACTGAAAAGGCAATATTTAATCTTCAAGACATACCACAATGATCCGGTTTGTTTCAGAATTACCAGTTTGTTTTACTGTTATAATGCAAACAAAAAATATGTTGAAAAGTGTAGACAATATGCTGTAATTAACAGCCAAAGTGCGAATCAAATATGATTCGCTACTCTGCTGCGGAAGCCTATGGAAGGATCCGTAACTCTGCATTCGGCAGTATGCAGCAGTTACGTGTCGCAACTATGTCTAGACAGCAAGAACTACAATACCCCACCCACAAATAATACACATGATACATGTTTTTGGACGTCCAGTATTGTAGTTCACTGGTTCATGCAGCAGTCATGGACCATTACAACTGGTCTTATGGTTATTTTCTAATGTATGCACTAATGTCGCGAGTGAAATCGTATCTAAACTTACATTAAACACAACGAATAGCACTGCACAATTTCTTCTATTTTCGCTATCGTGTGGGTTTGTTTACCCGCACCCTCGTTCTGGCGAAACCGGAAACAAGATGGCGCATGACCATATTTGGCAGACCGTGGCTTGGTGTATGACTATTTATACTCTGAATTATTTTTTGATATGCAATTATCATACTTTATAATCTGTCGAAAATATTATTTTGTTTCAGGTGACACATTTAATTAGTATAAATAATTTAAAAAATACCATGTTTCATTTGCATATGAAAATAGCCTGATACCAACGCGCGTCACTATCAGTAAAATAAATGTTACTAAATAGAGGATATTCATATTTTTGCAACGAATATAACATTATATGTTCATCGAGTGGTGTGAAATGTCCATATTTCACGAGTGCCGTTAGGCACGAGTGACATATGGACATTTCACACCACTCGATGAACATATATGTCATATTCGATGCAAAAATATAAAGATTCTATTTATTATATACCGCTTCATGGAAATTAGCAGTTTTTTAGACTGTATACGGTAATGCATGTGTATTTGCAGCCTGTTTGCGCTGTTTTACTGCCGATGCGCGTTATGAATATAGATAGCAGAAGTACATGTAGTCGTATTTTCACCGGAAGTTGTTTATTTCATCGATGAGAACATATGACTTTTATTTACATCGTATAACTATGTATTTCATGGGTAGGTATATACTAAATGATTATATCTGTATAGCGGCCACTCGTAATTTTTAGAACTGGTGGAATAGTGACATAATTATACACTTATTTAATTCCTATAAAGAACATGTTGTGCCTACTGAGTGGGCATGTACCTTTAAGGCCAGCCACAAGTACATTACGGGATGTGAATTGTTGTTGACATATATATACGTCATCCATAGACGGCTCAACACACACGGATAAAGAAACACTCGTATTGTACTTGCAATTATCCGCAGACAGCGAGCCTGTGATGTGAACATCCGTCCTCAGCCACGAAGTTTAACCCTTTCACCAATATGTAACTGAAATGTACGGAGTTCCCACGAAATAACAATTCGTTCCCTCAATTTAACAATTCATTCCCACGAATTAACAATTCGTTCCCACGAAATAACAATTGGTTCCCTCAATTTAACTATTCGTTCCCACGAAATAACAATTCGTTCCCACGGGAACGAATTGTTAATTCGTGGGAACGAATTGTTATATCGTGGGAACGAATTGTTAATTCATTTTTGTCTTTCTTAAAGGTACATGCCCACTCAATGGGCACAACATGTTCTTATCTCAGAGACATCATCTGATACATTTTCTGGCAAAATAAACATTCATTGACCATTACCCTACGTATTGATTGGCATTATTATACATTTTATATCAGACGTAAATCTCCACACTGATATCAGGGGCGATAACCGTGTTTCCTTAAAATATTAACGGACATTACTATTTATTCTCTGTATTTATTTTGTGGATGTGCAATGATCATAATTTAGAATCAGTCGAAAATACTATATTTTCAGGGGACGCATTTAATTACTATAAATAATTAAAACATATCATGGCAACATATGAAAATGTATATGAAAACATCCTGATACCACCGCGCGTCACTATCAGTGAAATATATATTACAATTCGCAATTTTTAGAACTTGTGGTATAGTGACACAAATATACACTTATTTACAGTGGGGTCAGCGTGCAAGTGCACACACGAACGAACACGACAGGTTGGTTCGAACGAACACGACAGGTTGGTTCCAACCTGTCGTGTGTGTTCGTGTGTGCACTTACACGCTGACTCCACTGTAATTCCTATACAGAACATGTTGTGCTGAGTGGGCATGTGCCTTTAAATTAGTTTCATATCCAGCCGCCGATCCACCAGCAGCGTAATCATGAGCTTAAACTTATATTTTAATTCTTGTAGATTCAGGTCAGAATAAATGCAGATTATACGGACACGTGGACTCCACAACATACAAACGAAGAAGGAAACTAGCGAAGAATTGTCAAATATGTGGTAAACGGTTAATTTGCCTATACATGTACAGGTGGCTGTGACTGGAAATGACGGAGTTTATGGGTTCAATGTAGTCGTGGTTGCATCCCCAAAGTCTGATCAGGATCAGCACTGTTAGCCATTCCATCCATGAAACACCCACCATACTTCGAACAAACACTATAGATCGTTATCAGGCTACATGGGTGCTATTTGATCAATAGATGCACACCGTCTGGTCACAAATCTCACAAGTCCCTAAATGGGACATGTGAGATTTGTGACCAGACGGTGTGCTTCTATTGATCAAATAGCACCCATGTAGCCTGATATCGCCAATCGCACCCATATATGTGACAAGCTATACGATTATGTACCTAAGAATATGTGCATATCTCTTGTTACTGTTCGCAACTACGATATTTGATGAAAGTTGGTGTGATCCAGCCATAGCGAAAAGTGACGCCCATCCCGGTGTCATTGTTCAGATTGTCACGAACTACTGCGGTGGTATTCCGCCATACAAAACGTATAGGGAACAATAGCACGGACAATGGCAGTATCGGTCCACTCAGAAGTGGCTTATCAAATTATGCTATATATTCACGGAGATGACTGGGCAGCACTGATTCGTGCGGAGCCCCGCAGAGGACATGGATTTTTTTATTAATTCGTTCCCACGAAATAACAATTCGTTCCCTCAATTTAATAATTCGTTTCCTCGAATTAACATTTCGTTCCCACGATATAACCATTCGTCCCACGATATAACAATTCGTCCCCACGAAATGACAATTCATTCATTCAATTTAACAATTCGTTCCCTCAATTTAACAATTCGTTGCCACGATATAACAATTCGTTCCTGTGGGAACGAATTGTTAAATTGAGGGAACGGATTGTTATTTCGTGTGAACGAATTATTAAAAAAAAGAAGAAAAGTATACGTCCCCTGCGGGGCTCCGTAGATTCGGCCATTGTACATGTATATATGTGACGTCACGGCGGTCGATCAGCTCGGTACGACAAAAAGCTGGACACATCTAAACAAGTCATTCCTCTTATAGTACATGTACATGTATGCCAGTGCAAATGAAAAATAATACCCCGTTACCCACATCTTAGCACATTGAATATTTAATTTAAAATGTATGATCACGTGGTAATAACAACAACAACAACAAGTAGTGAAGCTTCCAGAATCCATCCGATTGAAAGTACGTATTATTTTATATTGTCCTTATTACGTAACGGATTTTGATGAAATATGGCGCATGAAACGCGACTTGTTAAGCTGCATTTAGTGGTCTCTGTATTTTCGCCCAAACTTCTGTCGTTTTTGCGAAGAATCGATTTCCGTGTCTCCGACACGGAAATCGATTCTTCGCAAAAACGACATACACGTAAGTCTGTGCCGAACTCCATGGACCACCAAATGCAGCTCATGAAGACGCGTTTGCTGCGCCATATTTCATCAAAATCCGTTGCACATTAAGGAAAATATCAAATAATACTTACTTTGGAGTGGGCGACGTTGTTGTTGTTGTTGTAACCACGTGATCATGCACCTTGATCAACGAGTATTGGCCATCAACGATGACCATGTGGTGTTCATTTCAACCATAAACCCGTTTCTTTTTTATGATACACCTTTTGAATGACGAACAATTTCAAATAATGTAGGTATTTCAGAAGCCTATATATCATGACCGCTATTAGAAGCGTCTCTTCGTCGAGATGAGTCAAATGACCAGACACACTGACAGCCTATTCTTTAAGAATACGAGACAATGTTTCAAATTATGCGCACGCCTTCAGTCGTATTCCAAATTAGCAGTAAAACGTGTGTGCATTTCACCATGGGATAACAGCAATGCATACTTATAAAGTTTGCGACCAGTGAAGGTTAGGAATACCATACGCATGCGCACAGTCTAATCAGAACCTACACTGTTCAGTGCATGTACATGTAGTACTACTGTCTGTTTCACGAAACCTGCCCAAATGTTACGGCCATATAAACGATGCAAAAACAATTATTTTTTTCCATAAAATTAAATTTTATCATAATTTAAGACTGATCCTTCTTTTTATTTCGTGAAATTTGGTCAAATATTGATTTTATTACGAAAAATGAGTTCTCTATGGGAATTTAATATGGGGAAAAAAGAGGTGGAGAACCTAGAATTTGAGTCGAAAAACGAAAACAAAATGGAAATTGATTCTGAAATCTAGCTAGATGGCTTGGAAAAGATGTAACTAAGAAAACAAAAGTTACATTTTGAAAATCGGTCCATATTTCTGTAAGTTCCCTATGTTAAATCCCCATATAGACATCTTCACTCTGTGAAGATGTCTATATGGGGATTTAACATGTGGAAATGTTTTTCTTCGCAATAAAATCAATATTGGACCAAATTTCGCGAACTAAAAAGTAAGCTCATTCTTAAATTTTGCCTTAATTTAATATCATCGAAAAATATATTGTTTTTGGATTATTTATATAGCCTTAATAGTCGCGCTGGTCACATGTCACGTGGGAGGAGCATGGAGGTCAGTGATGATGGATAGCTCGGCGCCATATATCACATCAGTTGTGCCGCGCAGGGAAGGCATGCCACTCTATATTGGTCCATCTGCCTGAGAGAAAGTAGAAAGGAGACAGTAAATGACACCGGGATCGTGTTATATTCACGTCACAACAACAGAGGGATCCTCAGAGCCCTCGTGTATTGGCTGACTTAGACATGAACCGCCTCCTGTTTAGGTTTCACCACACTAAATCATCAGATATTCATGCGCAAAAGTAGACACAAATAAGCCAGATGTGTTATGCCAGAGACACCCTTCGCTTGCAGAAAATTGTCAATTGATGTACCAATCCACTTCACAGACATGTTAGTGTATCATTTACATCAGTCTCCAGCATATGCATTGGGAACATGTTTGTCATGTGAGGCGGTTTCAATTCCAGCCGCTGACTTTTTACACCACCACCAGGGTGGCAAATTTATGTAACAAATTAAGAATTAATTTGGTTTTAAATTTACCGACTAGCAGCAGTTTGCGTTGTGACTGTGTGTCTCCACATTCCAGTGGATAGACACACAGACACGCATGATTTTATAGTCGTTTTATTACCCTTGCAGTATATGAGGTTTATATCCGCCATATTGATTACCGTTTCCTGGTTACCGGGAAATCACGTTCTCGTGAGATCTTATTGGATGATTTTATTTTTTATCTATAAACATTGGAGATTATCGAAATTAGAGATTACCTATTAGCGATCTACTAATCAGAGTGCAGCATTCGCTGTGCTTATCGCTCAGCATCGATTGACCCATCGAAAACTTGTTTATCGCTGGACATCCAATGAGATAAGATCAATTACCGATTCCTGACAATGCCAGTGAATATCGCCACTCTTTAGATTTCACTCGAAGGTTTAACATCTCGTTGTATTATCTTTCCCTCCCACCCACCCTGAGATTAAAGGATAATAATTGCTTTGTCGTATACATGTATTAGTTAGTCGTAGATTAGTTTTGAGAACCATGTATCTATTAAGGTCTGTATCTACATCATAACTATTACGATTTACAGGCAGGGCCTAATGCGGTCAGTTAACTCCATACATGCAACTATTAACACAGGCAATTAATAGCACCTATCAGTACATGCATATGCACACGTATTACGTGCATTCCTCTGGTAGACGTATGTATCATTAGTGTGGAGGTATACTGAATAGTCTGATGTTCCCAACATGTGGATGGACATGCAGCTATCACATTGGAAATCATTATTGATTCCCATGCATGTACAACCACGTGACTCATTACGTATGTTACGACTGATTACGTCATTTTATGTCACATGTCAGACTTTCAAGTATATATGGTTCATTTCCCAAAATCTTGTGTTTGTGTTACTTTAATTTCTCCATGGTTTAGAGATGCATGCACCATGCTTGGTGGCCCTAGCACAACTGAGGTTGGGGGTGGCTTCTCAGTTACTGAGTTGGTTCCCCGAACGCCAGTCAGGCTGGGGTGACCAGTACCGGTGACACCAGAGATCATAGGGGATGGCACCCTAGCCTATGTTACTGTAGGAGGGAATAATTTAACGTTTTTAACAATAACTAAAGCTATATTTTAATTACTGAATATCGAAATATGTAAGTAGCAGAGAATAGCAATATAGGACAAATCAATGGTGGTGGTGGACCTGCCATTGACGTTCTCAAATAGTGTACACACACGCGTTAATCTTGCCAGGATTATCATCGTTTCTGAACATCTATTGGCAATGTCAACTCGCAATCAAGCAATTTGATTGTCTGAGCCTGAGCTGTTGCACAGCTCAGGCTCAGTCAATCAAGCTGCTGGATTTCTAGCACAATATTCAGGTATGCGGAATTTTAGGAATTTAAAAAAAAAATGGCAAGATTAGCGCAGTGGGTTGTGTATCGTCGGCTCAGATCCCACTATTGGGATGTTTCCCCAGTCCATTCCCACCACAACATGGCATTGAACACATGTATATGGTTATCACTGGTGCTGAGCGTAATATGTTTCGCGTTGAAATAGGCACCAGGGGACCGTTTCACTAAGCTTCCTGCTACTAAAGACTTCGTAAGTGCAAATTTAGGATCGTCTTAAATTGATGGATTTACATTTATGGAGCATAGGCTGTATATGCAGCCTATGCTCAATAAATGTAAATCCAATCATTGTTTACAAGAAAACAGTGTTAATGTGAAATTTACAGACTATCATAATTTTGCACTTACGAACATTTTAGTCGTACGAAGTTTCGTGAATTGGGCCCCAGATTTCTAACGAATTTCCATTCAACTGCATGCACACGCTACTGCATAAACACATTTTCGTCGAGTAACCGGCGCAATTCTTTTTTTAAGCAATGTATATAAGGTGTATGATCACGTGGTACTAACAACAGCAACAACAAGTACCGATTCACAGTACGTATTCTTTTATAGTGTCCTTATTACGTAACGGATTTTAATGAAACATGGCGCATCAAACGCGTCTTGTTAAGCTGCATTTGGTGGTCTCTGTATTTTCGTCTAAACTTCTGTCTTTTTTGCGAAGAATCGATTTCCGTGTCTCCGACACGGAAATCGATTCTTCGCAAAAACGACATAAGTCTGTGCCAAACTCCATAGACCACCAAATGCAGATCATGAAGACGCGTTTGCTGCGCCATATTTCGTCAAAATATCAAATAATACTTTCTTTGGAGTGGGCAACGTTGTTGCTGTTGTAACCACGTGATTATGCACCTTGATATACATGTACTCGACTATAAACTTTATTTTAACAATTGTATTGCTTTCTAGTATGTGTTTTTACAACAGTTAATTGTTTTTCTTCATTAAAGATCCGTTGTATACCTGATCATCCTTCGATTCAAAGATAATTGCCTCGTAAATGTGAGGGAATATAATGTATAACATATGTATGTGTGAACACTGCCTCGTTGGTGAATCCTATACGGCACAATGGAGTGGCCATTTTTGTGTGTGCCAACCATCAGGCAGTTTAACCTCTTCTGGTATTTGGCAAGACACTAACAATGCGAAGTAGAAGATATGATATAATGTAGCTAATCAAACACAGAAAAGCCAGGACAACGACAAATACGATGTTAGATTGCATATAAACGCATTACACGTTTCTAATTACATGTATTCAAAATTATTTGTTATGAAATAATATACATGTAACATATTCTATGGCGCTCGATTATACATATTTCTGATAACAGATTTCCAAGGTGTATGATCACGTGGTACTAACAACAACAACAACAAGTACCGATTCAAAGTACGTATTCTTATATAGTGTCCTTATTACGTAACGGATTTTGATGAAATATAGCGCATCAAACGCGCCTTGTTAAGCTGCAATTGGTGGTCTCTGTATTTTCACCCAAACTTATGTCGTTTTTTCGAAAAATCGATTTCCGTGTCTCCGACACGGAAATCGATTCTTCGCAAAAACGACATAAGTCTGTGCCAAACTCCATAGACCACCAAATGCAAATCATGAAGACGCGTTTGCTGCGCCATATTTCATCAAAATCCGTTGCATATTAAGGAAAATATCAAATAATACTTACTTTGGACTGGGCGACGTTGTTGTTGTTGTAACCACGTGATCATGCACCTTGATTTCGTTCTCATGGCTGAGGTTGGGCAGGGAGATCAGCTGATGTTTCACGAAACCTGCCCAACTTTTACGGCTATATAAATTATGCAAAAACAATATATTTTTCGATAATAATAAGCAAAATTTGAAAATGAGTCTACTTTTTATTTCGTGAAAGTTGGTCCAATATTGATTTTATTGCGAAAAAACATTTCCACATGATAAATCCACATAGACATCATCACAGAGTGATCAGGTTTCGCGAAAGAGACGATGATTCGCGACAGTCATACGCTCGATAGTGCCCAAATGACCATGTGATTGGTATAATTATACGATAACCGGAACGAGATGTGCAACGTGCAGAATGTATAATTAAGGAATAAAACAATGCGTTTACTGTGGTTTTACAATACATTTGGTCTGTTTAAACTTTAAACAGATCACATGGATTTTGTGCCACAGTAAACGCAACAGCCCAAAAATGTAAATAAGCAAATATGGCGCTAAAATTAAGAATAATCTAGTTTTACGCCATTGCCACATAGACTGTATTTATGGCAATTCGAATGCACAATAATTCCTTAAACCATGGCTTGGAGCTTAAACCCTAGTTTAGGCTCATCAAACACTAGTTTGGGCTCGCCAAATGCACAATCATTCCCTAAACCCAAGTTTAAAAGTGCATGTAAACCATGGTTTAGGTGCCCAAACCCCAGTTTGAGCAATTATTGTGCATTTGACCAGAAACTGCCGTTTGAGATCGAAATGCAATAAAAAGACTGAACCCTATATTGTTTGGACCTAAACCATAGTTTAACAAAAAAACTGGCAATTATCGTGATCCCAAACGGTACTTTTCTTAAACCCTGGTTTGGGCAATTATTCGGAAGAAACCACCGTTTAGACTGTCAAACTAGGGTTTCTGATAGCTTATACCACGGTTTGAGCAATTATTGTGCATTTGATCACGTGTATGATCACGTGGTACTAACAACAACAATAACAACAAGTACCGATTCAAAGTACATATTCTTTTATAGTGTCCTTATTACGTAACAGATTTTGATGAAATATGGCGCATCAAACGCGTCTTGTTAAGCTGCATTTGGTGGTGTCTGTATTTTCGCCCAAACTTCTGTCGTTTTAGTAGTATAGAGGGAGTCAAAATGATACCACCTCCCAATTGTGGATACAGATTGCACACAGACACCCCTTTTGAGACATTATACCATCGCCCAATTGTGGATACGAATTGCACACACATCCCTATTTGGGAAAAGTGTAGAAAGAATTCGTCTCCCAAGAGACAAACAGAAATGGCAGACGACAATGTTCCACCGCCCAATTGTGGATACGAATTGCACACACATCCCTATTTGGGAAAGTGTAGAAAGAATTCGTCTCCAACAGAATGGCAGACGACATTATACCATCGCCCAATTGTGGATGCGAATTGCACACACATCCCTATTTGGGAAAAGTGTAGAAAGAATTCGTCTCCCAAGAGGCAAACAGAAAGGGCAGACGACAATGTTCCAAACCCAATTGTGGATACGAATTGCACACACATCCCTTTTTGGGAGAGTTGGTATCCACATGTGGGACGAAACATCCACAATCGTACTACCACCACCCAATTGTTGCGGATTGCTGCGTATTGCTGCGTATTGCTGCGTATTGCGCTGCGTATTGCTGCGTATTGCTGCGTATTGGTAGGCAATCCTAGAAAACATGCTTCTCCTGGGAGAGCCCCAAGTGTCCCGCACGTCCCAAGCACTTCGAGGAATTTTGGGAATTCCATGTTGGACACATGTTTCCCTGTGTGTAGCCATGCCGAAAACCTACTTGTCCCCGAAAGCCATCCGAGAAATTGTTTCCAAACATATCTTCAATTGGGCGTTCGATTGTGGATGTGGCGAGACCTCCAAGACTCTCCGTGCGGAATGGTCCAGAACCCCCATCCACTATTGGACCAAACGTCGTCTTTCGTACTACCAGTCCAGTTGTGGATACTCGTGTCCCAATTGTGGGTTTCTCGACCCAATTCTAGAGAGGTTTTCCAATTTGTCTTTGTTCGAGTTGTCTTTTCCCCAAATGGGTGGTAGGATATCTGTTTGCCTCTTGGGAGGCGAATTTCTCCTACACTTTTCCCAAATACACAAATGGGTGGTAGGATATCTGTTTGCCTCTTGGGAGACGAATTTGTTCTACACTTTTCCCAAATGTGTCCAAATAGGTGGTAGGATTTCTGTTTGCCTCTTGGGAGACACTTTTTCTACACTTTTCCCAAATACACAAATGGGTGGTAGGATTTCTGTTTGCCTCTTGGGAGACGAATTCTTTCTAAGGCACCAGTGCAATTGTGGATGGGGGTTCTAGTTGTGTATACTCGCGTCCCAATTGCGGATTTCTCGACCTTTTTTTCCCCACTCTCGTATGCCATGGGTAGGTGGTAGTACGATTGTGGATGTTTTCGTCCCAATGTGGATATATACGACAGAGAAAATAGTGGCTCCGTGCGGAATGGACTAGAACCCATCCACTATTGGACCAAAACGTCGTCTTTCGTACTACCAGTCCAGGTGTCCCATTGGAACATTGTCGTCTGCCAGTTCCAAAAAGGGATGTGTGTGTGTGCAATTCGTATCTACAATTGGGTGGTGGTAGTACGATTGTGGATGTTTCGTCCCACATGTGGATACCAACTCTCCCAAAAAGGGATGTGTGTGCAATTCGTATCCACAATTGGGTGTGGAACATTGTCGTCTGCCCTTTCTGTTTGCCTCTTGGGAGACGAATTCTTTCTACACTTTTCCCAAATAGGGATGTGTGTGCAATTCGTATCCACAATTGGGCGATGGTATAATGTCGTCTGCCATTCTGTTGGAGACGAATTCTTTCTACACTTTCCCAAATAGGGATGTGTGTGCAATTCGTATCCACAATTGGGCGGTGGAACATTGTCGTCTGCCATTTCTGTTTGTCTCTTGGGAGACGAATTCTTTCTACACCTTTCCAAAATAGGGATGTGTGTGCAATTCGTATCCACAATTGGGCGATGGTATAATGTCTCAAAAGGGGTGTCTGTGTGCAATCTGTATCCACAATTGGGAGGTGTTATCATTTTGACTCCCTCTATACTACTGTTTTTGCGAAGAATCGATTTCCGTGTCTCCGACACGCAAATCGGTTCTTCGCAAAAACGACATAAGTCTGTACCAAACTCCATAGACCACCAAATGCAGATCATGAAGACGCGTTTGCTGCGCCATATTTCATCAAACTCCGTTGCATATTAAGGAAAATATCAAATAATACTTACGTTGGAGTGGGCGACGTTGTTGTTGTTGTAACCCTAGTTTAGGCTCACCAAATGCACAATAATTGCCAAACCATGGTTTAGGCTCAATGTGTGGTTTTCATTGGACGAATGTTTCTCAATGTCTAATTCTGATTAGGCTGACAGAAATTCCTTCCCCATGGAAGTCGAGTTATCATTGGTCGGATTAATTTGAAAAGTCGGGTTTTCATTAACTGACGCGTTAACTAACGACAATGTTTTCTTACTCTCTTACCTGTCATTATCAGCATATTTTCCCAATTTATGAACAGTAACTGCATACTAGGTGCTAAAATGTGACTTCAGTTAAGAAGAGTGACATAGAACATGAACATATGTCTCATGTGCAGACCCTACTCATAATCATTATTGTACTTTTTCATACTAATTACTATAGTCTGTTTCACGAAAGCTGCCCAAATTTTACGGCCATATAAACAATTCAAAAAACATATTTTTTTTCGATAATATTAAATTAAAGGAAAATTTAAGAATGAGCCTTCTTTTTATTTCGTGAAATTTGGTCAAATATTGATTTCATTGCGAAAACAAAATGTCCCCATGTTAAATCCCCATAGACATCTTCACTCCTATGGGGATTTAACATGGGGAAATTTTTTAGAATTTCAGAAATACTGGACCGATTTTTAAAATTTAACTTTTGTTTTCTTAGTTAGATCATTTCCAAGCTATCTAGCTAGGTTTCGGAGTCAAGTTCCAAAATGTTTCGTTTTTTTGTCTCCTCCCACACTCCTCTACCTCTTTTCACCCCATGTTAAATTCCCATACAGAAATCAATTTTTCGTAATAAAATCAATATTTGACCAAATTTCACGAAATAAAAAGAAGGCTCATTCTTAAATTTTTCTTTAATTTAATATTATCGAAAAAAATATTGTTTTTGAATTGTTTAAATGGCCGTACAATTTGGGCAGCTTTCGTGAAACAGACAGTAATGAACATAACACATGGTGCATTGACTCAACGGCTGATACTGGGCTATATTTGGGGCTATATCGTAATGCACTTGCTGTATACAGTGGGGTCAGCGTGTAAGTGCACACACGAACGAACACGACAGGTTGGAACCAACCTGTTGTTTTCGTTCGTGTGTGCACTTACACGCTGACCCCACTAATCACCATGTCTAGCTAGGTTGCTCAGACTATCAGTAATCTAAACACCAGTGTAGTCCCTGAGCAGCCGACATATCTAGCTTGGTTGATCAGACTACAATATATCGGTAATCAGTACCGGTGTGTCTGATCAGGCGGAATATCTAGCTTTATCCAGTCAACACAGTGCGTATGTGCTGTGAAACACGGTGCCGTGAAACATTTTTGGTATCCTGTCAATACGACGTAATCACTGCGTATGAATATGTGCGGTGGCTGGGCTTATTTTTATTGCATTTTAAAGCCATTTGTAGGTGTTGACGGGATAAATAGAATATTAGGTTTGTGCTGTGAATGGGAAAACATAACTGGCGCGGCACGGAAACGGGATGTGCTCGGCAGACCCTCACCCATCCCATTTCCTAAGCCTTGCCAGATATGTTTTCCCATTCACGGCACTAACCTAATGTTCTAGTCGATATGCTGATTAGTCAAATGCACACAAACTGGGTGTTCCCTGGACCACCAAATGCACCTCATGAAGACGCGTTGCATATTAAGGACAATATCAAATAATACTTACGTTGGAGTGGGCGACGTTGTTGTTGTTGTAACCACGTGATCATGCACCTTGAATATAGCGAGTATGCTCATAACGAAACAACTAAACAATAAAACATACATGTAGCAACACAAACACCGTTACCTATGATGGTTAAGGGGAAACACATGTAACTACATGGTCTGTTTCACGAAAGCTGCCCAAATTTTACGGCCATATAAACAATTAAAAAACAATATTTTTTTCGATAATATTAAATTAAAGGAAAATTTAAGAATGAGCCTTCTTTTTATTTCGTGAAATTTGGTCAAATATTGGTTTTATTACGAAAAATTGATTTGTCTATGGGAATTTAACATGGGGGAAAACGTGGTAAGGAAGTGTGGGAGGAGTAAAAAAACGAAAAAAATTGGAAATTGACTCCGAAACCTAGCTATATAGCTTGGATATGATCTAACTAAGAAAACAAAAGTTAAATTTTAAAAATCGGTCCAGTATTTCTGAAATTCTAAAAAAGTTCCCCATGTTAAATCCCCATAGACATCTTCACTCCGTGAAGATGTCTATGGGTATTTAACATGGGGAAATTTTGTTTTCGCAATAAAATCAATATTTGACAAAATTTCACGAAATAAAAAGAAGGCTCATTCTTAAATTTTCCTTTAATTTAATATTATCGAAACAAATGTGGTTTTTGAATTGTTTATATGGCCGAAAAATTTGGGCAGCTTTCGTGAAACAGACAGTACATGGTATTCACATCGTGGGCCAAAGATAATGTAGATGTATGATAGTTTGGCACGCAAGTTGAATATGAATCAATGTACTAGTGAATCAAAACATACTTCACCTCTGTGTGTCATCTTGTTGTAACGTTGTTGCAATGTAACGTAATGTAACGTTGTTGGAATCACCATCGTTACAATGTGATAACTATTTTGTTGTATGTTCATGTTGTTGCATGCTCAAGGGCCAGTAGGCCTACTGCTGAATAAAACATTGGAGTACATTATTATTTAGCACCACAACATGACGCATAAGTACACAATAGAAAACATATCAACGCTTGCCTTCTTGGTGGAAACTACGGAACCTCGCAGGGGACGTAGCAATTTTTATTTTTTTTATTAATTCGTTCCCACGAAATAACAATTCGTTCACAAAATTTAACTATTCGTTCCCTCAATTGAACAATTCGTTCCCACGAAATAACAATTCGTTCCCAAGAGAACGAATTGTTAAGTCGTGGGAACGAATTGTTATATCGTGAGAACGAATTGTTAATACCTGGGAACACATTGTTAAATTGAGGGAACGAATTGTTATTTCGTGGGAACGAATTAATAAAAAAACACCCATGTCCCCTGCGGGGCTCCGTAGGAAACTAACTTTACATTGCGACTTGACTTAGTAGAAATAACGATGCGGAACATATACGTAGTATTTATAGCAGTAATTGTCGAGTGTATCGAAATCATTACAAGGCGTACGGGGCATGGTTCGTCCGCATGTACATTGTATGAGGATGTATCCCGTCAACACAGTGCGTATGTGCCGTGAAACACGGTGCCGTGAAACATTTTTGATATCCTGTCAATACGACCTAATCACTGCGTATGAATATGTGCGGTGGCTGGGATTATTTTTTTGCATTTTAAAGCCATTAGTAGGTGTTGACGGGATAAATAGAATAGTAGGTTAGTGCCGTGAATGGGAAAAATATCTGGCGCGGCTCGGAAACAGGATGTGCTCGGTAGAGCCTCGCCCATCCCGTTTCCTAAGCCTTGCCAGATATGTTTTCCCATTCACGGCACTAACCTACTATTCTCTATTTAATCAGCGAGCTTCAGCGAGCGGATTATCGATCGTTCATGCGGACAACCGTGCTGTAAGTAGTTTATCCCACCCCTATATATACACCACGTGCCATCAATATGAAACAGCATTTCTGCTTTCTGTAGACTTACATGCAAAACATGTGTTTGGATTTGGAGTTCATGTGGAAATGAAATACACTAAAACCGTTTTGGACACGCAGCTCTGCTAAACTTACGAGATATCACTCGTCAACTACACAAGTGACAGTTATATATGTCAATTTCAGCACTGTTTAAAGAACATAAAACATACTTTGGTTCTCAGATATCGCCGCGTCAGAAAAATCTTTGGGCATCGAGCATTGTATTGTCACAGAGAAATAAAATCGTACATCTCACACGATCAATAACATGAATTCCGCCACAAAAGCGGTGTCGTACGGAGCCCCGTAGCAGACATGGATTTTTTTTATATACAATTCATTCCCACGAAATAACAATTTGTTCCCTCAATTTAACAATTCGTTCCCTCGAATTAACAATTAGTTCCCACGATATAACAATGTGTTCCCTCGAATTAACAATTCGTTCCCACGAAATGACAATTCGTTCCCTCCATTTAACAATTCGTTCCATCAATTTAGCCATTCGTTCCCTCGAATTAACAATTTGTTCCCACGAAACGGGAACGAATTGTGATATCGTGGGAACGAATTGTTAATTCGTAGGAACAAATTGTTCAATTGAGGCAACGAATTGTTATTGCTTGGGAACGAATTAATAAAGAAAATAATCCTACGTCCCTTGCGGGGCTCCGAAGTGTCGCGCCTGCCGAGGTATTTGACCGTAATATGATCATGGGCACGTGCTAAAGTAAGCATCACAAAAACCGTCAGAGAAATCCATGCTTAAAACACGAAAAAAGGTCAATATTGAAGAACCTGTTTGACATAAACAAATTGGCTCATTGTTTCCACAACCATGTGAAGATAAAACAGATAAAGGTCATATTAATGGCGGCATGAGTGTGTTCCAAATGCTTACATGTACCAAGTGTCCAACCACTGAAGCAATTCATCAAGTAACATTAATGTTATATGATGATGAAGAAACTTGTACACACTTTTTCACTCAAAAAATACAAAGTCTTTCCGCAAAAATTGGGAAGGTACAAAGGTCAAGGTCATATGAATGGCGGCATGCGTGTGTTCCAAAATGGTCACATGCATCGAGTGTCCAAATATTGAAGCAATCGGTCAAGTAATATTAAAATTATATCATAAAAAATGACTAAGTGTTTCCGAAAAATTGAGAAGGTAAAACATGTAAAGCTCATGTTAATGGTGACATGAGTGTGTTCCGAATGATCATATGTATCAAGTGTCCAAATATTGAAGCAATTCGTCAAGTAATATTAAAGTTATACATTGATGAATAAGCTTGTACAACATTATTGACGCAAAATATGGTTAAGTGTTTCCGCAAACAATATTAAGGTAAACAAGAATTCCGCCACGGAAGCGGTGTAGTGCCTGTCCAGACATTTGACCGTAACATGATCATGGGCATGTGTCATAGGCAAGTAAGCATCACAAAAAACGTCAGAGAAGTGCATGCTTAACAGACGAACAAGGTCATGGTTCAAGAATGGTTTTGACATACAAATAATGTGTAAGAGATTCCACACAACGATGTGAAGGTCAAAAAGGTCAAGGTCATATTAATGGCAGCATGAATGTATTCCAAATGCTTACATGTATCAAGTGTACAACTATTGTCTCAATCCATCAAGTAATATTATTGTTAGACGATGATGAAGAAACTTGTACAAACGTTTTGACACAAAATAGCTAAGTGCTTCCGAAAAAATGTGAAGGTACACAAGGTCAAGGTCATGTTAATGGGGGCATGTGTGTGTTCCAAGTGTACACATGTATCAAGTGTCCAAATATTGAAGCAATCTGGCAAGTAATATTAAAGTTATGTCATGATGAAGAAACTTGAACAAACTAAGTGTGTCCGCACAACATGTGAACGTACAAAAAGGTCAATATCATGTTAATGGCGGCATGAGTGTGTTCCAAATGCGTACATATATCACGTGTCCAAACATTGAAGCCATCCATCAAGTAACATTAATGTTATACGATGATGAACAAACCGTTTGACGCAAAACAAATGGCTAAGTGTTTCCGCAAAACATGAAAGTACAAAAGGTCAAGGTCATGTTTATCGCGACATGAGTGTGTTCCAAATGCTCACATGTAGCAAGAGTCCAAATAGTAAAGCAATCCGTCAAGTAATATTAAAGTTATACCATGATGACAAGGTTTTACGACTTTTTGACATTTCGGACGACGACGACGCAAAAAGCGGCGACTATAGTCGCGCCTTCTGCTAAAGCATGCAGGAAAAAAAACACTACCATGCAAAAATGTGTTCAACCCAATCATGTCTGATGAATAGTTGATGATTTGCCATGTCTAAAGAGGTTATGGTAATGTTTTTGAACATATATGCGTCTGACAACTTGGAAATGAACAGACTTGAATATCTCAAACAAAAACTGTGAGGTGGTTTATGGGAAAGACATTTAACATCTGGTAGTTGTACTGATAATGCACCTAAATGATCGACAGAGTGATGGCAGGAGGTGACGATACATTAGACCCCGGCACCTTCCCAAATTGGTGACATTACCAAATGTCAAGGATTGCATCGTTCTAATTCAATCCCATTGGATGCTATTCTTGATACTCCCTAGTCGCTCAGATACTATTGGTTGCTGACGACGTATTCAGATGGCGCTGATCAATGTTAGGATGAGCTTGACCAAGGTTATACAAGGCTGTTTCATTAGGACAGCCACACACAATGTGAAGTATTGGAGCACAACACGAAGTAGGGAACTACAGTAAATGTAAAAGTAAGAATTGTAGTTTCGTTAATTAAATCCGAGCAACGCTACAACTGTATGCATTTGTAGATTCCGAATGCCGGTGTAGGAATTTCAAAGTACTCCCCATTTTCAAAGTACTCCCCTCAGGTACACAGACGGGAGTAGTTTGAAAATGGCTAGTCGGCCCATTTTCAAAGTACTCCCCTCGATACACTGACGGGAGTAGTCTGAAAATGGCTAGTCTGCCTATTTCCAAAGTACTCCCCAAAAATATACTAAGCTGTGTGTTTAAGAAATGATTTTAGACTTTTGAATAATCTACGCATTTACATTGTCATCATCATTTCTCCTTTTCAAAATGATAACGAGTGGGGTGTATAATTATGTATATGGCTGTATGAGCCCAGCATATGAAACGAGGCTTAACTTATGAACGGGAACTAAATGACTAGCGCGCTAGTGTGTGTCGGTTGGGAGGGGTGTGTGGGTGCAGTGGGCTGTCAACATTGTTTAGTCTTCCAACTTGTAGTATGCAATTTCCTGTCGATCTCTTACTTGTGTTTCTTTGATTGTTGCTATGGCGCCTGGCACCAGATACTGATCTGATGAATGCAGATAATACCGTGTTTCAGTCACACAAGTGCAGTCACAAAGTCATACCTGTGTAATTATTCTAAAAATACCAAGTCTACAGTGTGGCGTGGCACCAGCTTAGGTAGCAAGCTTTATGATGAACCAGCATGTACTAGAAGTCCGCAAACCATAAACCAACAACTTGGTTTACGGGTAAAATTTGGCGTATGCTATTATATTATTTACATGTACCTGTCCTTTTATGTGACGTCAGTGTGAATATACATGTATCGGTGTGTATTTGAAACGGAGACTTGGGTGGCGTAATATACAAAATACATATCTCGCTAAACATAGTTTAATGATAAATGGGAACAACATGCATCACAAATAAAAAATCAACTAATACTTTTTCAATAATACTAGTTCGTGTTCGTGAGTGTTATACGATATTAGACTTATGTAGATGTTCCCTTATTGGAGCTGCAAAGTCGATGGAAATCAAACAAGAAATCTAGCTAAAAAAAATAATGTTACCTACACAAATATTCCATATCCACGTTTAATGTAACTATATGTATATGTATATAAGTATCATCCCAGCAACGAACCGAGAAATGCTGCAGTAGTTTGCGAAAAAACAAACACAATTTGATGGCAACACGTGTAAACACACTGTGCAAACAGGTGTGTAATGATAACATGTGTACATGAAAACACCTCATTGTGCCTATTATTTCCTAACTGCAACATAATGTGTAATTTTCATGCTAATAAGACAAGCACCAATATATAATAAACATGTAGATATAACTTATTTGTGTAAGTAACTTTTTGTTATGCATTTTTTCGTTTGATTTCCATTGACATTACATGGGGCTCCAATAAGGGAACACCAACCTTAGATAGTCCGCTCCTGGTAGTACCTTTATTTCATTAGTAAACATCTTTGGATAAAACAAGTTCGCACAGGTTGTTGCATTTGTTTCCATCTGCAGACGTCCCATATGTAAACATAAGGAATGGCATATATCCGTTCTGTGCACATGTACTGTGTATTGCGAAAATATCCACACCATTAAAATTGGCCAGTACATTGCAAGGTTATCGCTCCACAAAACTGGGAGGCTGCACCCAATTTCGAAAAAAATATCATCAAGTTCATCATGCGAAATCTCCGAATCGCAGTATCTTCCCCTGCTAGGCTGCTACTATTCGAGATTTTGCATTATCAAAACATAAACACCAAGCATACCAATTTTGAGGAAAGTAGGAGATTTTTCTTTGCTATAGTTAAATTTGTTTAATCCTAATGGTAATTGGCACTATTAATTAAGCACGCAATCAATTTAAAAATTAGTATGATTTATTTGATATTGTCTAGTACTGATAACCAATTCAAATTGTTAATGTACAACTAAATGTGTGTCTTTAAGCCCAGCAATTGAGCTAAAGTAAGTCAAAGGTGTGAAAGTTGCGAAAGTGAGATACAACCCTGTGGGAGATTCAGGAATAAACTGTATTTGTCCACGTGCCTTGTCTCTGATTACGCAACATCACGTAAGGTGATTAAGAGCTCGTTGTCACAATTTATATATACAATAACTAAAACACCGGTAAAGCACCGCATGACTTAGCTGATGTGATTCCAACGATCACCGACGTGTGTTTCCACCAGGGTACACATTAGTTGTAACATTCGACCATACTGACACAGGAGACATGCCGAAATGGGGTAGATGCTGATCGACATTATCACAGTCATTGTCAGCGGAACAATGATGATTCTTTGGCGAATGATGATTATTTGGCGAATGGTGTAGATACTGATCAACATTATTACAATGATGATTATTTGGCGAATGGTGTAGATACTGATAAACATTATTACAGTCATGGTCAGAGGAACAATGATGATTCTTTGGCGAATGATGATTATTTGGCGAATGGTGTAGATACTGATCAACATTATTAGTCATAGTCATGGGAACAATGATGATTATGTTATCATGCTCGTTCATTTTGTTTAGGGGAGTACTTTGAAAATGCCAGTGTTTACCCATTTTCAAACCACTCCCTCTCAGTATCTCATACATGAGTACATGCACGGCGGAAGTATGCACAACATCGACCAACACTGTAGACGCTTATCTTATACCATAAACGCGTAGTCTGATTCTATGCGTCACATCGTCATGCTCGTTCATTTTGTTTAGGGGAGTACTTTGAAAATGGCAGTGTTTACCCATTTTCAAAGCCACTCCCCCTCAATATCTCATACCTGAGTACATGTACGACGGAAGTATGCACAGCAATGACCAACGCTGTAGACGCTTATCTTATACCATAAACGCGTAGGCTGATTCTATGCGTCACATCGTCATGCTCGTTCTTTTTGTTTAGGGGAGTTCTTTGAAAAAGGCCATGTATACCCATTTCCAAACCACTCCCCCCTCAGAATATATCAGGACATATGATGAAAGTTGCACTTAATGCCCAACAATGTAGACACAGATCCTATATACTGAACGCGTATACAAACTGCGTAGATTGGTCGAAACTTTAGGGGAGTACTTTGAAAATGGGCCGACTAGCCATGTTCAACGTACTCCCGTCTGTGTATCGAGGGGAGTACTTTTATCAGGGGGAGTACTTTGAAAATGCGATACCGGTACACCAATCTGGTTGTGGGAAGTAACTGCAAAACTCCCGTACCGGCCGTAGCATCTGCGGGAGATCTGCAGAGTTGTAGCCCGCAACAAACATCAGTCTTGATTGACATACCGGCCGGCGCCTCGTGATGGTAATCACAGGCCGTAAAACACTCCTGCCGCCGAGTCTGACACCACTGTCAAACACAAGCCGTTACACAACCATATTTGGTTAACGGTATATAATTGAAGACGTAAAAACGATAAACGCCTTAATTTACGACCTGATGCCATCTTTCGAGGGACGTTCAATAAGCTGGCTCAGTTCAACCCTCACGTATAGCAATCAGACATACATGTAAGCAAGTACTCCGGACTTAAGTTATAACTTAACAAAAGTACTTACTTAGTTCGTTAGTGAAACGGGTCCAGGGTTCTTAACCCTTAGACCGCTACACACAACAAGTGTCGTCTGCTGTTGTTTTCATATCTTGCCTTATTTCTCAATAAAAACATGGTGTGACAGCATTTCAGAATCATTTCCAATGGAAATTTTAATCGGTCAGCGAGTGTTTGGTCAATGCTGAGCGCGTTACATTTGAATTTAGGTACTAGGGGATGGGTTATTTCTCTAACTTATCTCGAATTCTAAATGTCTACGCAAACTGACGATCTCGTCTCGCGGTTTCGCATTTTCATGTATCGCAATTTGTCGTGTATACGTCGAAAGTGCCAGAATGTAATGTCACTCACATGTTGAAGTAACGGACCGAGGTCTATAAATACATTGAATATGCATAAAAGCATCAATAAATGGAAAACAAATAAGGTAAACAAATGTATTTATATACCTCGGTCCGTTACTTCAACCTGTGATGGCACTGTGGCCTTAGCAGGACTTTATGAAACTCGGTTGCGTCATTCCGAATATGCGGGACTAACTGCTACTGTAACAGGCATATATATTACGGTTAACTGGTGACACTCGTATGTCGTGGAGCGCAGTGGCCTGGTGGTTAGAGCGTCAGACTGCTGATCTAAAGGTCGTGGGTTCGAGCCTCACCGGAGGCGCTGCGTTGTGTCCTTGAGCAAGACACTTTATCCACACTGCTCCAGTTCACCCAGCTGTGAATGGGTACCGATAATTCGTAGTTGCTCTGTAAATACGAATTACCGGCTTCTCTCAAAAAATCTCTACCTCTGTTCTTTCTCCCATTCTTGGGAGACGGCATGCAAGGTCCTAGAGCCAGTGCCGCCGTTAAATATAAGCAAAAAAAAACAAAAAAGACTCGTATGTCCTGCTCTACCAGCTGGGTCTAGACTACCCAGGTGAACCATATAGCTGTTTGGTCCGCGGGTATTTATGTCTCAGAGCCAACTGGGACCATTGAATCAAGGAACACACACACTCAACACGCCGGGCGATAGTTATCGGATATTAAGATCGCGTACTATTAAGATCGCGTCTAGCACCAAAAATACTTGACTGCCGTCTCGACCCGTGAAGTGAACACGGTCTACGAGACAGTGACATCCACTGTTAAATGAGAGAGATATGTCATGGTCGCGTAGATCATATGTAATGTGACGAAAATAGCCTTTGACTTGTCACCGCTGTATTGTGCTGCGGAAATGGTGACCGGACCATTCCGTGCCTCCCCATAACTTACACGCTGTTAGAGGACAGTAAATGGTTACATGTAAATGTGGCTGGGGCTGGAAGAATGGTTTTATGATATATGTGACCAATGTTGCTACTGATATCACACTTAGTCTCATATGTAGCCTGGTATTAAAATAAATTGCTTGTTAGAAGAATAGAGGGTGTTTTATTGATGGAATGGCGAATAGCTCAGATCCTGGTGATCTGGATCTACACTGGTCGCAAGAAAACCATAAGCCCCGTGTCTTCAGCCAAAGCCACAGATACGCAAACATTATTCTGCTCTATGTTGCTTGTACTACAGCTAACAAGGCCAGTAGCAGTAGCACGTGCAATAGCCATCTACAATGTAGGCGATGTTGGTACAGTGGAACCCCTCTAAACCGGACACTCCAGAAAATATGGATATTTAACTTGCATGTGTTTCGCTGTTATGTATCTCTGATTACAATGACTTTTCATGATTGCAGAACATTAAAATCCTCCCTGTACACAGACGCCTGCGTTAACTATATAGACTATGACCTTTTGTTTCAAATGTAGTAGACTCATACACGTGACTGAATATCTATATAAAGTATATCTGACCCTGGGGCCCGTTTCACTAAACCTCTTACGACTAAAATGTTCGTAAGTGCAAACTTATGATAGTCTGTAAATTTCACATAGCAATATTTTCTTGTAAACAATTATTGGATTTACATTTATTGAGCATAGGCTGCATATGCAGCCTATTCTCAGTAAATGTAAATCCGTCAATTTAAATTTCCAGACGATCCTAAATTTGCACTTACGAACTTTTTAGTCGTACGAAACTTAGTGAAACGGGCACCTGTTCTTCTTAGAGTATATTATACAGAGCATTGAGTTGCCATGTCCGCCATTTTAGTTTGTACATGCTATTGGACAGTTTCATCACTTGGAGCGTTTGCCATGTACATCCAATACTACAGCAGCAAATCTAATACTATTTGGTGCAACACTTCTCAGATATATAGGACGACAACGTCCTATACATATTCTTTTTCAGCAGACTACACAAAATGCTAGATATCTGAGCTGTTTTACCATCACTCACAAAATATGCAATGGACAGTTATTCAATGTGTAAAATGACAAACTGATGCACTGACTATTATTAGAAGTACATCTGACACAGGTAAAAGCCGTATTTACTCGCATAGCAGGCACGTAGACAGTAGTGACAATACACTCGGATAACTGCTTGCAAGTCTCTGGAATCGATGTAGTATGTATGGTAATACAGGTATATATCTACATCACTGTGTCTTGTTCTTACTGTTACACAGTATTTATTTAATTCTGAAACATGTTAACAAAGGGTCAACACACCCTTCAGATATCAGACTATAAATTGTATATAAATTATATATAAATTGGATGAAAACAAATCATAGCACGCTGTTTTCCGATGTATCCCCATCATGTTGCATCAACTTTTATTCATGTGTTTGTCATATTGTTAGTGGTATGTGTTAG
This sequence comes from Conchocele bisecta, assembly GCA_029237695.1. Lineage (NCBI taxonomy): Eukaryota > Metazoa > Mollusca > Bivalvia > Lucinida > Thyasiridae > Conchocele > Conchocele bisecta. Next base: position 56,618,567 of record CM055276.1, on the reverse strand, counting down.
AGGTAAACTGGCCGATGGCTTGTACACACTAAGATGGCCGACATGGCAACTCCTTGCACTGTGTGGGATATAGTAAGAAGAAAATATTCAAGTGTATGTTATGGATATTTCTCGCATACCCAGAGTCCATTTCAATGTTATTTCCGAAGCCACGCCCATGTGGGATTTTTCTGTCTCACACGGCTATCTCACACGGCTAACCTGTCACTCACTGCCGGAACTACTTTTTGTGTATTGGCTTCCAAACGTCGTCTGCATTGTTTACAAACACACACTCTCTACACAATACTGTCAGTAGACACCAATGTCAACAACGTCGCTCTGGATTTGTTATGTAGGCTATTATTTATTTCATGTTTTATCCAGTTTTATAAAATTTGCGTAAATTTGTGGGTCGAGTTGTGTAAGGGGCGTCTGTTAATCAGTTGGCCGAATACTGAATACATGATTATTATTAAAAAACACACATGTAATTGACAGTAAAATATTTACCTGGTATGTTGTTGATTCTTATACAAACATATGTACAGTGACAGTTGACAGTGATTGGAATATTTGTTTAATAATCCAGTGAGCAAGAATTTCTTGAAAACGGCAATGTGTTGAAATGACAAATGTCCGTTGGAGTGAAACTTTCGGCGGACTGATATTTGCGTAATTGAAGACAGCGTCTCGGAATTGCAATACATACTCAAAATAAAAACATAAAATGATTCTGTAAAGATTATTGTACAAATTTGAATCGAGGTTATATGGTCTATTTTCAATATTTATATGAGTTTGTCGTACTACATCCTATTTATTTTGTGTATGTAGTAATGGGGTTTACACATGCTGTCATGGGCGTCTTCAGACCGTATTTTTATTGGGCCGTTAAATGTTAAATGATTCGATCCAATTTAAGAGACTCTAATTTGTTGGTGTAAACTTTGCACCCATACGGGTAATGCGATTGAGTGGTTGTATTGGAGATAGCATATAAAGAAAAAAAGTTAGTATTATACTATGGTGTTTCGTTGATGGCGTACTATGGCTAAACATGATTCTGGACTTAGTAGGTATGCGAGAAAAAGTATTCCATATATACTCCGGTGTGTGACTAAGGATATTCCACCCTCGTGGTCAGAATATGTCGTCAGAAACTCGGCAAAGCCTCGTTTCTGACAACATATTCTGACCACTCGGGTGGAATATCCTTTTCTCGCATACCCAGAGTCCATTTCAATGTTATTTCCGAAGCCACGCCCATGTGGGATTTTTCTGTCTCACACAGCTATCTCACACGGTTGGCATGTCACACACTGCCGGAACTACTTTTTGTGTATTGGCTTCCAAATGTCGTCTGCATTGTTTACAAACACACGCTCTCTACACAGTACTGTCAGTAGACAACAATGTCAACAACGTCGCTCTGGATTTGTTATGTAGGCTATTATTTATTTCAGGTGTTATCCAGTTTTATAAAATTTGCGTAAATTTGTGGGACGAGTTGTGTAAGGGGCGTCTGTAAATCATTTGACCGAACATTATTATTAAAAAAAACCACATGTAATTGACAGCAAACTATTTACCTCGTATGTTGTTGATTCTTCCCCAAACATATGTATAGTGACAGTTGATAGTGATTGGAATATTTGTTTAATAATCCAGTGATCAAGAATTTCTTGAAAACGGCAACGTGTTGAAATGACAAATGTCCGTCGGAGTGAAACTTTCGGCGGACTGATATTTGCGTAATTGAAGACAGCGTCTCGGAATTGCAATAAATACTCAAAATAAAAACATAAAATGATTCTGTAAACATTATTGTACAAATTTGAATCGAGGATATATGGTCTATTTTCAATATTTATATGAGTTTGTCTCGTACTACGTCCTATTTATTTTGTGTATGTAGTAATTGGGTTTACACATGATGTCATGGGCGTCTTCAGACCGTATTTTCATTGGGCCGTTATGTGTTAAATGTTTCGATCCAATGTAGGAGACTCTAATTTGTTGGTGTAAACTTTGTTTACACCCATTTGTTGATACGGGTAATGCGATTGAGTGGTTGTATTGGAGATAGCATATAAAGAAAAAAAGTTAGTATTATACTATGGTGGTTCGTTGATGGCGTACTATGGCTAAACATGATTCTGGACTTAGTAGGTATGCGAGAAAAAGTATTCCAGATATACTCCGGTGTGTGAATAAGGATATTCCACCCTCGTGGTCAGAATATGTCGTCAGAAACTCGGCAAAGCCTCGTTTCTGACAACATATTCTGACCACTCGGGTGGAATATCCTTGTCACACACCGGAGTATATATGGAATACTCTTAGTCACACACCGGAGTAAATACGGAATACTCTTAATCCCTTCACATTTACAAAGCAAGTATGCAAGAATCATTTAATCTGTCCCAGAATATCATCTTCTAAATATCTATTGGCAGCATCAACTCGTAATCAAGCAATTTGATTGTCTGAGCCTGAGCTGTAGCACAGCGCAGGCTCGGACAATCCAACTGCATGATTTCTAGCCCAATTTCCAGTATTTTACAATAACGAAATGACCAAAATTTTAATGTTTACAAGATTACATGCAGCGCAGCCGGTAGCGTACACGTATCTGTACGGAACCCCACAGGGGACATGGATTTATTTTTATTAATTCGTTCCCACGAAATAACAATTCGTTCCCTCAATTTAACAATTCGTTCAGTCGAATTAACAATTCGTTCCCACGAAATAACAATTCGTTCCCTCCAATTAACAATTCGTTCCCTCGAAATGGACAATTCGTTCCCGCAATTTAACAATTCGTTCCCTCGAATTAACAATTCGTTCCCACGATATAACAATTCGTTCCCACGAATTAACAATTCGTTCCCGTGGGAACGAATTGTTATTTCGTGGGAACGAATTGTTAAATTCATGGAACGAATTGTTATTAAATTGAGGGAACAAATTGTTATTTCGTGGGAACGAATTGTTATTTCGTTGGAAGGAATTAATAAAAAAAAAAGAATTCTACGTTCCCTGCGGGGCTCCGTATATCCGCGCATGTCCTCGTTAATTTCCATCACTGTACCGTAACAACTTGACTGATAATCCGACAGGTTATTTATATAACAATACACTGCTCTATTTTAATATTGTGTCCATTGAATTTTATCTCAAGTGTCTTTGATTTCTGTAATTAACCATGTAAAATATCCTACGCATGGGAAAACCGTCAGTTGCCACAATTGTGAATATTAATCCTCTTATTGTTGAACTTCCTGTGCTGTCTGTACTGCATCCTGTATCAGGTCACGTGCCACATCCCCAGTGCAGTGATTTCATTCGTTCATTCATTCGGTTTATATTCAAGGGTGGAAATTGGCTCGAACACCTTCCATACCCGGTCCCAGTGCAGTGTTCTCTATCAGTCCATTATTCCATTGGACATTTGGATTACCCAGCTGCGCTACAGCTCAGGCTCAGACAATCAAATCCATGACAACAATTATTGTATTAATTTTACAGCTGTGAGAACGGTGTGAATGGCAAGTGACGTTAAACAAGGTTCCGGTGTTCTTCATTCCACACATCACAATAATTTCTCAGTGTGTTACTGATATCATTTATCACATTACAAGGGTTCCAGCTATGAGGACGGCATCAACGGCATGTGATGTCGAACAATGATCCGGGATATCTGGGGCCCGTTTCACTAAACTTCGTACGACTAAACGGTTCGTAAATCAAAATTATGATAGTCTGTAAATTTCACATTAACAATGTTTTCTTGTAAACAATTATTGGGTTTACATTTATTGAGCATAGACTGCATAATATTTTTCAGTCAATGCTCAATATATGTAAATCAATCAATTGAAATTGACAGACGATCTAAATTTGCATTTACGAACATTTTAGTCGTACGAAGTTTAGTAAAAACGTGCCCCTGATATACAGTGTGAGAAAGCGATACGATCTGATATTAGCCCTACCATCCCACGATCTACCAAGGACACGTCGGCAGGCCGTGGGAGGTGTAGCTGTCAATACTGTTAAATGTATTTGCAGATCTCTGTAGCATGTGTAGTAAGTGTTTGATGGTGTCTGCTATGCATATGCACGGTGTCCTGTTTGGGCCTTATTACATTCTTACGTTTTCGTGATCTCAATCTATGCCCCGGATCACGAGATTGCGAGATCGCGAAAACGCGAGGCGAGAAAAATCCCAAGGCAAAAACGCGATACACTATTAATACAGTCAATGTCGCGTTTTGGCCTATGCTTATCTTTTTCGCGATTTCGCCACGCGATATCGCCTTTCCGAGATCTAGCCTAGCGTTTTTTACGTTTAGTTTTTTGAAAATACGTTTTTGCGCATACATCTGCAGATGTTTGAATTGCTATCTCTTGTATAGCTCGAAATCGCAAAAACGCGATATTGTAACATGGCCCTAACAAGACCCCGTGCATATGCGCATTTTCATCAATTCATTATATGCACGAATGTCTTCTATATATCATCGAAAGTCTACAACACATTATTCGCACCATCCCGCGATGCAAATTTCGAGTGTGCTTTGAAATGTCTCAAATATCATTTACGCGAAATATATTTGTTGTTCATTTATCAACAGGAAAAACCACGAAACACAGACATTCGTAAGGTGGCACACAGGGGACTTGAACATATTTCATTGCTATTGCGTGCGCACGCGATAGATATTGCTTGCGCACGCGATAGCTTAACCAATGAAACCTTATCGAATGCGCACGCAAAACCTATCTCGTGCGCACGCGATAGCTATTGCGTGCGCACGCAATAGCTATCGCGTGCGCACGCAATTATAGTAAAATATACTTCCATGTCCCCTCTGTGCCACCGTACATTCGATAAGGCAGTTGGTGTCATACACTGACCCATCCATTTCTGGCTGAGAGTCGAGAAATTGTGCTTAAAACTCAGATCGCAATTTGGCTCATATAGCACACTATTGCGGTCCGATATTACGGAGCCCCGCAGGGGATATGGATTTTTTTTTATTAATTCGTTCCCACGAAATAACAATTCATTCCCACGATATAACAATTCGTTCCCACGAAATGATAATTCATTCCCTCAATTTAACAATTCGTTCCCTGGAATTAACAATTCGTTCTCACGATATAACAATACGTTCTCACGATATAACTATTCGTTACCGTGGGAACGAATTGTTATTTCGTGGGAACGAATTGTTATATTGAGGGAACGAATTCTTAATTTGTGGGAACGAATTGCTAATTTGTGGGAACGAATTGTTAAATTAAGGGAACGAATTGTTATTTCGTGGGAATGAATTAATAATAAAAGATCCATGTCTCCTGCGGGGCTCTGTACGATATAGACCTATACATGTACGGTTGGTTAGAAGCATCTCGAATTCCGTGTCTGGCGAACAGTGAAGACCATGATCAAACTGTGCAGGCTGATCGGGGTCTACATTGGTCGCAAATGTCATGAGAACTACTTCTTCCACCACAGGCACAAATCTCTCGTCAGACACGGCCCGGAACATGACATGAACATCCAATTGATATTCATGCTAACGTAGGCGGAAATAAGCGACCGGCTGGCAGAAAGTTTCAAGAGTCAGTTATAAATTCGATATCAATGGGGCGGGGCATATTGCTTTGCTCTTGACATTCCATACGTGCATCCGTCCGAAAACACGTTCTGTGTCTGAGGTGGTTGTAAGTGCGGCCTAAGACAATAGAAAACAAAACAATGGCATCGTTAAACGAAGCTTATGCCCTCGTTGACATGGCCGCCTTGATAATGAAACAAAACAGAAAAAAAAGTCCTCAGTGACCTTGGTATTTTGTCGTCTACTATTTATTATTCAAAACCTTAGTTTTGACAGCACTGGAAATGATTCTAAAATGCTGCCAAGCCATGTTTTGTTTAAGAAAAAAAAAATAGCAGACGACAATATTCGTTTGCCGCACTCTAAGGGTTAAAGGTACTTGCCCACTCAATAGGCACAAACTGTTCTTTATATCAGAGACATCATCTCATACATTTTCTGGCAAAATACATTTTATATCAGACGTAAAGTTCCACACTGATGTCAGCGGCGATAACCGTGTTTTCTTTAAATGTTAACGGACATTACTATTTATTCTCTGCATTTATTTTTGATCTGCAATGATCATGCTTTATAATCTGTCAAAAATATTATTTTTTCAGATGACGCATTTAATTAGTATTCGAGACGTAAACATCATCTGAATAATTACGTAAGTAACATGTACGATGTGCATATGGAATGGGGCAAGTAGTGTATCTGTCATTTACATCAATTTCAAGCATAAGCTTTGGGATTATATTTATCAAGTCGTCGGATCATCTTTATCATGTGAGGTGGTTTTAATTCCAGCCGCTGACATTTTGCGCCACCACCAGTGTGGTCACATGAGATTGAATTTATATTTCTTGACAATAATTAAACCTATATTTTAATTAGTGAATATCCAGAGCAGAATGGGTGCATATTATGGGAAAATAGGTCCAACAACATCCATACGAAAAATGGAAGTAGCTGAGAATAGCGAAATGTGTGGTCATTTGTTAGTTTATATAGGAAATTTCAATGGTATTGGTGGACCGCTAAGACACATGTTCCAACTTACCGGTGTACCATAATACATTGGGGTCAGCGTGTAAGTGCACACACGAACGAACACGACAGATTGGAACCAACCTGTCGTGTTCGTTCGTGTGTGCACTTACACGCTGACCCAACTGTACACAATGTTCCTGTACCACTGGGGCTGCACTCCGCACCGGTGGAAAATGTTTGACGTCGAAATAGGCGCCGGATTCCTGACGATTTCCCTCCCATTCAGCTACATGCAGAAGATGGGCTGCCGAAGATAGTGCATAAACACAAAATATGCGCAGGTTAATAGGATACAAATGTATGTATGCGATATCTCGGAGTAGCATCTCGTGAGGAAACCGGTGCATTTTCGACGTGAAACGTTTTATGCCGGCGCGCAATGCAGCACCAGCGATTACCGCAGTCGTAGTCTATCGAGAAGACTCTTGGTTTCAGTAGTGTATGTTTTTAACATTTGATCAACAATTTACATTTGCATTACACGTGCTGATTGGCATAACACACGTGTAGGCTGGCGGGTGTGGACTGGAACATTTCGACATCTTCGACTAGCGCAACCCCAGAGTAGACTGCGCATGGGCACAGCGTCATTATGGCATGCGCGGTCCGCCATTCGGACACAGTCGTATACAGCTGTGTTGTTACCAATGCTTTATTGCTATAAATTGTGATGATTTCGGTGGCGACTGGAGAAATGGGGCGTATGGTAGTTACGACCAGCACAGACCCAGATCAACTTGCGTATCCGCGCAGTCTGTCCGGGTCCGCACTGATCGCAATCTCCGTCATTCTTCAAACAAACAACACAATGTCCAAATCTATATCAATGTATGAGATGGCCGACCAGTAGCCGATTTCACCAACATTGCAAAGTATACTTTTCTAGCAAAGTATTCATTGAGGGAGTAATCATTTATTTTTCCCGAAATGCGTTATTTCATATAGAACTAACGACTGCATATATTTGATGATTAAAAGTATGCAGAATTATTATACTGAATTTATTACATTATCACAGCCAAAATGGCTGTGATAATGTAATAAATTCAGTATAATAACAATTAAAAAAATTACCATTAAATTAAAAATTTCGCCCTCAAAGTATACTTTGCAATGTTGGTGACAACAGAACCATGAGCCCAATTTCCCCTGTCACGGCCAGATATGTGGCTCGGCCGGTAGAAAATACCCACATATAGTTTTACGACCAGTGTAGACCCAATTCTACGGAGCCCCGCAGGGGACGTAGAATTATTTTTGTTATTAATTCGTTCCCACGAAATAACAATTCGCTCCCTAAATTTAACAATTCGTTCCCACAAATTAACAACGGGAACGAATTCGAGGGAAAGAATTGTTAAATTGAGGGAACGAATTGTCATTTCGTGGGAGCGAATTGTTAATTAGAGGGAACGAATTGTTAATTCTTGGGAACGAATTGTTATTTCGTGGGAACGAATTAATGAAAAAATTCCATATCTCCTTCGGAGCTCGATACAATTCAGCATGCGCATTGTCAAAGTCTGATACGAATGTCTACACGGTCCGTTATTATCCCCTCGCCGATAGGCAAGAGTGGATATAGCGTTATTATCACTTATATATCAATTTGTGCCTAGAAATTGCCTGTATTTGCTTGCATACAGCAATAACATACACAGTCCAGGCTGATACGGCGTGTTTTCCAGTCTGATACTGAAACTTCTAGTCTCATACTGCCATTTCTAGTCTGATACCATCGTTACTAGTCTGATACCGCCGTTTCCAGTCCGATACCATGTCTCGCGCGTGTATTAAAACAGTTCCTTTGGGCATGCGCATTGCGTATGTTTACTTTATCGGCTGCGTAAATTTTGACAGATGCCGGGAATTTAAATTTGTAGGCTCTGTATTTCATCATTCAATCATGGCTAACGGTATATATTTTAATATAGGATTATCACAACTGCCGGATGATTGATATTGAAATTGATATCTAAGTAATTTAAGTAATAAAGACGTTAATATGTGTCTTGTTTGATATCGGCCTAGGTATCGTCCCTCGGTAACTTGGTATCAGCCTTCGACCTTCGGTCTCAGGCTGATACCAAGTTACCTCGGGCCGATACCTAGGTACCTAGGCCGATATCAAACAAGCCACGTATTAACCTCTAAGTATACGTACATGTACGTACATTAGTAATACATGTACCTTTCATTTTTCAATAACTCATGAACAGCTTCGCCGATTTTGATAATAGGCCACAGCGTGTGTCTAGAGACGGTGCTTTGTTTTGCATACGACACACGCCCGACCGTCCAAGGTCAAGTTCACGGAGGACTTGTTGTCACCTTGTTTGTAAGTCAAATTAGTAAGGCAAAACTGTTAATGTTTTGTTCAATATCCCATAACCGCTTTACCGATATTGATTATATTTGGCCACCGTGTGTGTCAATGGATGATGCTTTGTTGTGCATAGGACCAATGTCCGAGCGTCCAAGGTAAAGGTCACTGAGGACTTGTGTTCACCTCGTTTGTAAGGCAAATGTGTAATGCAAAACATTTTTTTTTTTTATTATCAATGCTGCCAGTACAACCCGCGGTCGACCGCCCAATGTCAAGGCCACTGACGACTTGCGTTTTTTATTATTATTATCAAGGCTGCCAGCGAGGGGATAAGCTTCGTTTAACCATTTATTGTTGAGATATTGAACTAATCCTGGTAGTTCTGGCGGCGAAATGCTGAAAATACTAAGAGTGTGTTAGTTGTCAGGATTATGCACTATTCATTAAATCCCATTTTCTCACGACTGTCACATGGCTGTGGCTGGAGAAATGGGGCTTATGTGTTTTGCGACCAGTGTAAATCCAGATCAGCCTATGCATCGGCACAATCTGATCAGGATCTGCACTGTTCGCCATTTCATCTATAGCGATATTGATCCAGATCAATCTGTGCATCCGCACATTCTGACCAGGAGCTGCACTGTTCGCCATTCCATCAACGAAACACCTGTCCTGCTTCTAACAAGATCAGGAGCTACACTGATTACAAATCCCATAAGCCCCATTTCGTCAGTTATAGCCACATATATGGCTGTGACTGGAGACATTGGGCTTACGAGATTTGACCTTCACATGCAGGCTGAAATTGGTAATATTTCATCGTACTCCACGCACTTTAAACAGACAGAATGTATTATTCATCCCAGTAAACGCAACAGCCCATGGTTTTATTCCTTAATTATTAATGAACCACATAACATGAAAAGCATATCCATACACATTTTCGTACAAACATTTGTAACGTACATAGTTTAGTTAAACGGGTACCCCTGGGGCCCGTTTCACTAATAAATATTAGTTTGTTCATAAGTTCAAACTTACTTTATAACGACCGACCGACACTGATCTCCACCGTCCATCTGACACCGACTGACACTGATCTCCACCGTCCATCTGACACCGACTGACACTGATCTCCACCGTCCATCTGACACCGACTGACAAACAGAGACCGAACGACACCGACCGACCGAGATTGACCGACTGACCCTGATGACAGACCGACAAAGACCGACGACACATACCAACCAATACCGACCGACACCAATCGACGGACACCGACCGACACCGACTGACACCGACCAACAGACTCCGACCGAAACCGACCGAAACCGACTGACCGACACCAATCGACACCGACCGACACCGACAGACAGACAGACAGACAGACCGACAGCATACAGACGGTTCGCTACGAGCCGGCTCATCTGGATCTACAGTGTTTTGTAAATGTTGTCCATAACTGGGCATACCGAATACTGGTCACGCAATGACCTACATCGCAAATAGCAATACACTGGTAACTAGCACAGGTGTGGCCATCTATATGTAAGCATATATGGTTTATATGGCAGATACTTGCTAAAATAGTAATTATGAAGTGAACATTTACCTGCTATCAATGAATTGTTTTCTCCACCACGGCTCTACGGGGCGCCATGCAGGACAGGTTAATTATGTGTACAAAATTGAGTTTTGTAACACTAAAAATCACAAAATTCAATTCTGTGTCACAAAATTCAATTCTGTCAATTCTGTGTCACACAATTCAATTCTGCATACGTTTCGTATACAAAATTCATTTTTGTTATAAAGGATTCAATTTTGTAAGACAGAATTGAGTTTTGTGAAGAAAATTCAGTTTTGTAGGACAGAATTCATTTTTGTCCACACTAATTAGTTTGCGTAGGATAGTCTATGTCATCTCTACGTTGATTGGTTGAGATCGGTCTTAGTCCATTTTACTAGATGGTGGAGTACACTTGCAGGTTTAAATATTTCAATGCGAAAATATAACCCAATATATCAATATTATACTTCTTTATGGACAGTTATTTTGGTTATATTATGATTACAAATGAGTGGTCACACCATATAAGCATATATACTTTGAAGGAGAAATAAGAAAAATATTCAGAATTTTCCCTCAATTATGTAAACAGGGTCAAACATAAAGTAGCCGGGACATAGCTAGACCTGAGAGCATGCCCATATATAGAGAATACCAGGCTAGTGTATTTTGATATCAAGTTTATCAGGCAAGGCTAGGAAACGCGTAGGAATTCCGAGGCTTGCCGAGGAATTCCTACCGTTTCCGAGCCGAGCCTGATAAACTTGATATTAAAATACACTAGCCTGGTATTCTATTTATCAGGTAACGTTTTATGCTCGAAAATGACATTAGATGACGTCGTATTCTAACAGTAGATCTAACCTTATGAAACAAATGGTATTGGATCTGTGTCTACTAGTTGCGAAGTTACGTGTTCGCAACTATGTGTCTACATGCATTATTTACAGTATACACCATCTTAGTACATGTATCCATGGTATCTACACAAATACTACAAATGGTTTCCTCAAATGGCCCAATACACACATTCTGTTTATAAAAACAGACAGCAGTCAGAACACAGGCCACAGCGCGTGTATTATTGATTTAACTGGGGCAAATGTACCTTGCGATACACACTAAATGACGTCAGTACTCGCGGGAGATCTACATGTACATGAATTATGTGTACAAATTATAACGCAAATGAGTTTAAATACGAATGGGTTTGTCAACGTTTGACCGTTTGGAGATAGTTGAAGCAAAATGGCAGAATGAGAAATGAATCATCGGCAGAATGAGAAATAAATCATCGACATTGAATGTGTAGATCGGCGACCGTGACCCATTTCTCCAGTGCAGTTTCTGACCAATGGTAGTCCTTCTTACATGCGTGTGCAGAATTGACAGAATTGAATTTTGTGGCACAGAATTGAATTCTGTGGCACAGAATTGAATTTTGTGGCACAAAAGTGAATTTTGTGACACAGAATTGAATTTTGTGACACAGAATTGAATTTTGTGGCACAAAAATGAATTTTGTTGACAAAATTGAGCCATGTCCCACTTGGCGCCCCGTAGGCTCACTTGGGGGCAGCCATCTTTGTTTATTTCATAAGTTCCGTTTCATAAGGGCCGTTTCGCTAAACTCCACAGGACTAAGAACATTTTTAAAAAAGTATTCACAGAAACGTACTAGCAATCGGTAAAGCAAATATAGAAACGTCAGACTAATGTTTGTCATGAGGAGTTTAGTGAGGCGGACCACATATGAAAACTAAATGATGTATTAATTGCATTTATATGCGGACGCTGTGTAAAACATCTCTATCTGTATTACATGTTTGCTTTTATTTCGCCAAATGTTTCGCTAAAAGCAAACATTTGTTAAAAAAAACAGTTATTATATATAAGCTAATATTGTGTATAACACACCCAAAATTTCTGCTCACGAAAAAGAAAACTATTAGCAGATATGGATGCATAAATAAAAAAAAATCGCAGAAAAGGACTTACATATAATATTGGCCTGTATGTGTGTGTGTATTATAATTGTTAAAGGTCAATATTATAAAAGAAAACACAGCTTATATTTTAAGTTATTGTGGTTCTGCACAGTCGGTTTTGTGTAGTATTGTCTCTGATCTGAATATATATCCATCCGAGGCGTAGCCGAGGAGGAATGTGGTTTCAGGTGGGCAATATGGCAAGATGTTGACTTTGTAGAACCACAATAACGTATTTGTCATACCGAAGATTATTGATATTACTCCAAAATTTATTTTTAACGTCATATAAATATGGCGCCAAATGGCACGACGTCATGACGTTGCAGATACTGCACAACGTCATCCAAACATAAATGATTAGAAATTCGTTAATAACTTTTGGCAATTTCTGGACTGAGTTGTATAATCTAACTAATGTTTTCTTAGTTAGGTCATTACAAATCCATATGACTGTGTATAGGGGGTGATTTCCAAAATTTTCGATTTCGACTCAGCCTAGACCTGCCGCAATTTTTTTATTCGAGCCATATTGACTGGCTTGACGAGCAATATGGGCTCATATTGCCCATCAAGCTGTCCAATCAAAACGCTAGAAATTTATCTGCGGTAGAAAAAAAAATACTTATACGTTTCCGTTCATAATTATAATAAAAGTCATGGATTTGTTTTGACAAGCTCGGTGTGTCTTCGAATCTCGACCGTGCACTCAGATCGAAATCCACTCTGCTTGACTCAGACATTTTACTATATTACTTTGGAATTGGAAACTCAACCTTCAATTCATATTGTTACTGGAATCATGAACCAGATATTGTATTAATTATAAAACTGTCGACACTCAATGTAAGCCTCAACTGAGTGAATATCGTGAGTGAGCTCTACACTGCCAGATAGACACATTTTTAGCTCGACTATTCGAAGAATAAGTAGAGTTTATGTTGTCACCCCGGCGTCGGCGTCGGCGTCGGCGTCGGCGTCGGCGTCGGCGTCGGCGTCGGCGTCACCGTCACGCCTTGGTTAAGGTTTTTAGTCAAGCTTGTATATGGAATACTACTGGCCCTACACCCACCATACTTGGACAACTTCATCTCCTAGTGATGTACATCAATAACCCCTGATCTATATTTGACCTTGACCTACATTTCCTCTTGAATTACTTGCTTAATTCCCCTTGGTTAAGTTTTTTACTCAACCTTGGTTAAGGTTTTTAGTCAAGCTTGTATATGCAATACTACTGGCCATACACCCACCATACTTGCACAACTTCATCTCCAAGTGATGCACATCAATAACCCCTCATCTATATTTGACCTTGACCTACATTTCCTCTTGAATTACTTACTTAATTCCCCTTGGTTAAGGTTTTTAGTCAACCTTGGTTAAGGTTTTTTTTCATGCTTGTACATTGAGTACTATTGTGCATCCAGACACCATACTTCGACAACCTTTTCTCATAGGTATGTACATCAATAACCCCTGATCTATATTTGACCTTCACCTACATTTCCTCTTCAATTACTTACTTAATTCATTTTGGTTAAGGTTTTTAGTCAACCTTCTATATGGAATACTACTGGCCCTACACCCACCATACTTGGACAACTTCATCTCCTAGTGATGTACATCAACAACCCTGATCTATATTTGACCTTGACCTACATTTCCTCTTGAATTACTTACTTAATTCCCCTTGTTTAACGTTTTTAGTCAAGCTTGTAGATGGAATACTCCTGGCCCTACACCAACCATACTTGGACAACTTCATCTCATAGCGATGTACATCAACAACCCCTGACCTATATTTGACCTTGACCTACATTTAACCTTGAATTACTTACTTAATTCCCCTTGGTTAAGGTTTTTACTCGACCTTGGTTAAGCTTTTTACTCAAGCTTGTACATGGAATACTATTGTGCATACAGACACCATACTTGGACAACCTTTTGTCATAGTGATGTACATCAATAACCCCTGATCTATATATGACCTTGACCTACATTTCCTCTTGAATTACTTACTTAATTCTCTTTGGTTAAGGTTTTTAGTCAAGCTTGTAGATGGAATACTCATGGCCCTATACCAACCATACTTGGACAACTTCATCTCCTAGTGATGTACATCAATAATCCCTGACCTATATTTGACCTTGACCTACTTTTAACCTTGAATTACTTAGTTATTTCCCCTTGGGTAAGGTTTTTAGTCGAGCTTGTATATGGAATACTCCTGGCCCTACACCAACCATACTTGGACAACTTCATCTCCTAGTGATGTACATCAACAACCACTGACCTATATTTGACCTTGACCTACATTTAACCTTTAATTACTTAGTTAATTCCCCTTGGTTACGGTTTTTACTCGACCTTGGTTAAGCTTTTTACTCAAGCTTGTACATGGAATACTATTGTGCATACAGACACCATACTTGGACAACCTTTTGTCATAGTGATGTACATCAATAACTCCTGATCTATATTTGACCTTGGCCTACATTTCCTCTTGAATTACTTACTTAATTCTCTTTGGTTAAGATTTTTAGTCAAGCTTGTAGATGGAATACTCATGGCCCTACACCAACCATACTTAGACAACTTCATCTCCTAGTGATGTACATCAACAACCCCTGACCTATATTTGACCTTGACCTACATTTAACCTTAAATTACTTACTTAGTTCCCCTTGGTTAAGGTTTTTGTCGCGCCCGCTTGCGGAAAGCGCGATATAGTCGGCACTTTGGCGTACGTACGTATGTACGTATGTTCGTACGTACGTACGTACGTGTGTCCGGTTAAACTTTTTGGTTAAGTTGTTTGGTTAAGTTTTTTGGTTAAGTTTTTGGTTAAAGTTTTTCGTTATACTATATCTCTGCAACTGCTTTGCCCATTACCTTGAAACTTCACATGGGTATTTATCATCGTCTATATTTTCATTCTACCCCCTCCCGTGCGGCCCCTGTGCCCAATGTCAAGGTCAAATTACTTTGAAGTTTTTGGTTAAGTTTTTTTGGTTAAAGTTTTTGGTTAAATTTTTTGGTTAACTTTTTTGGTTAAAGTTTTTCCTTATACTATATCTCTGCAACTGCTTTGCCCATTACCTTGAAACTTCATATGGGTGTTTATCATCATCTATATTTTCATTCTACCCACCTCCCGTGCGGCCCCTGTGCCCAATGTCAAGGTCAAATTACTTTCAAGTTTTTGCTTAAGTTCTTTGGTTAAAGTTTTTGGTTAAGGTTTTTTGGTTAAGTTTTTTGGTTAAAGTTTTTGGTTAAGTTTTTTGGTTAAAGTTTTTTGTTATACTATATCTCTGCAACTGCTTTGCCCATTACCTTCAAACTTCACATGGGTGTTTATCATCATCTATATTTTCATTCTACCCCCCTCCCATGCGGCCCCTGTGCCCAATGTCAAGGTCAAATTACTTTGAAGTTTTTGGTTAAGTTTTTTTGGTTAAACTTTTTGGTTCAGTTTTTTGGTTAAAGTTTTTCGTTATACTATATCTCTGCAACTGCTTTGCCCATTACCTTGAAAACTTCACATGGGTGTTTATCATCATCTATATTTTCATTCTACCACCCTCCCGTGCGGCCCCTGTGCCCAATGTCAAGGTCAAATTACTTTGAAGTTTTTGGTTTAGTTTTCTGGTTAAAAGTTTTTGGTTAAGTTTTTTGGTTAAGTTTTTTGGTTAAAGTTTTTGGTTAAGTTTTTTGGTTAAATTTTTTCGTTATACTATATCTCTGCAACTGCTTTGCCCATTACCTTGAAACTTCACATGGGTGTTTATCATCATCTATATTTTCATTCTACCCCCTCCCGTGCGGCCCCTGTGCCCAATGTCAAGGTCAAATTACTTTGAAGTTTTTGGTTTAGTTTTTTGGTTAAAAGTTTTTGGTTAAGTTTTTTGGTTAAATTTTTTCGTTATACTATTTCTCTGCAACTGCTTTGCCCATTACCTTGAAACTTCACATGGGTGTTTATCATCATCTATATTTTCATTCTACCCCCCCTCCCGTGCGGCCCCTGTGCCCAATGTCAAGGTCAAATTACTTTGAAGTTTTTGGTTTAGTTTTTTGGTTAAAAGTTTTTGGTTAAGTTTTTTGGTTAAATTTGTTCGTTATACTATTTCTCTGCAACTGCTTTGCCCATTACCTTGAAACTTCACATGGGTGTTATCATCATCTATATTTTCATTCTACCCCCCTCCCGTGCGGCCCCTGTGCCCAATGTCAAGGTCAAATTACTTTGAAGTTTTTGGTTAAAGTTTTTTTCGCGCCCGCTTGCGGAAAGCGCGATATAGTCGGCACTTTGTCGTACGTACGTATGTACGTACGTACGTGTGTCCGGTTAAAGATTTTGCTTAAGTTTTTTTGGTTAAAGTTTTTCGTTATACTATATCTTTTTTTTTAGTGTCCATGCCTCGCCACAAGGCGCGACATGCAGGCCGCGGCCATCTAATTACTCAACCTTGGTTAAGGTTTTTAGTCAAGCTTGTAGATGGAATACTATTGTGCATACAGACACAATACTTGGATAACTTTTTCTCATAGGGATGTACATCACTAACCCCTGACATCACTAACCCCTGACCTTTATTTTACCTTCACCTACATTTAACCTTCAATTACTTGGTTAATGTTTATAGTCAAGCTTGTATATGGAATACTTCTGGGCCTACATCAACCATACTTGGACAACTTCATCTCCTAATGATGTACATCAATAATCCCTGACCTATATTTGACCTTGACCTACTTTTATCCTTGGATTACTTAGTTATCTCCCCTTGGTTACGGTCTTTAGTCAAGCTTGTATATGGAATACTCCTGGGCCTACTGCAACCATACTTGGAAAACTTTATCTCCTAGTGACGTACATCAATAATCCCTTGGTTAATGTTTTTAGTCAACCTTGGTTAAGGTTTTTATGCAGGCCGCAGCCACCTTCTTTGTCAAGCTATGTGTACATCGACAACCCTCGTAGTCGAGCTATGCTGTTCTCCTACAGCTCTTGTTTTATTTAATTTTTTCTAAGCTAGTTTATTTTCAAATGTCAGAGACAATAGTGCAGTCAGATATGGTTCTACACTGCCCTCCTCATACTGTGTTCTTTTTACATTTTTTGTCATACAAAAATTATCATTACAGCTTGGTACATTCAGCGATCACCCAACCAGTATGTGTTGTTAAATATGGATTATTATTATTTCTCCAACGCTTTAGATACATGTAACATACGAGTCGCGTGTCACAACCCTAATATATACATTTTGAGAACATATATAGTGTAGACAGACAATGTGGGCCCCAATCAGTATGCGCATCTGTGTAGCCTGATTGAGGAACACGCAGTCAGCTTTCGTATTATAGTCCAAAACATTGACATCACACAATTATCGTTAATGAAAGCCAACTATTATTGAATTTGGAAGTTGTCAGTAAAAAATGCATTTTCCTCAATCCGAATGAAACTATTTAAAATATTACTACACCCTCACCATACCGACCTCTTCCCTATATATCATATCCCCGCCTATATAAAGATAAAGCTAACAATCCTACATATGATACCTCATGGAAAAGACCCCTATTCATTGGAAGTGAATATACTAGTAGGTATGAATGTCATGTAGTTTGTGAAAATAATAAAAAATATGAAAACACCATAACCAATGGATTCGAAATTCTGTAGCTTCAATGTAAACGGGCTTGGGAACAAAACCAAATGCACAAAACTATTTTCGTGGTTGAAACAAAATAAATTTGCTGTCTGCTTTCTACAAGAGCTTCATTGTACACATGGATGTATAGACCAATGGAAAAACGAATGGGATAATGAAATATTTCTTTCTGGTAACAGCTCAAATAGTATAGGAATCGGAATTCTACTCAATTTAAACTCTTCATATAATATTATAGAATATAAAGATATAATTCCAGGACGACTGCAATTGCTAAAAATATGTATAGCCAGTACAACACTAACATTAATAAACATTTATGGACCTAATATTGAAGATATAGATTTTTTTACTACATTGGAACATTTAGTGATTGAGAATAATAGCGAATCTCTAATATTGGGAGGCGATTTTAACAACGTCATCGATTTCAATTTAGATAAGATAAATGGCAGACGAGATACAAATAAAAGATGTTCAACAAAAATAAATGACATTATAAGTGAAAATGAATTGTATGACATGTACAGACTCAGACATCCAGACCACAAACGTTTTACTTGGCATTCTAATCATAGACCACCAATATTCTGCAGACTGGACTACTTTCTTATATCAGCTAATTTACTAAATGCAGTAACACATTGTGATATCTTACCTGGGTTTTTGTCTGACCATTCAGCAGTATTGCTAAAGTTAAATTTATGCGAACTAATAAGAAGACCAGGATATTTTAAGCTAAATAACAGTATTTTGCTACAAGAGGAATATAAACAAAAAATAAAACATTCAATTGAGGAACTAATAAATCAAAATGTAGGTTGTAACCCAAATACTATGTGGGAACTAATAAAAGGAACTGTAAGAAATGAATCAATAAAATATTCGAGTATGGTGAAGAAGAAAGAGCAAATGAACAAGAAATAGAACTTAATATAAAAAGGTTAGAACAAAACTTAGCAAATGCCCCAAACAATCCAGATATATTAGACGAATTAAATGTCGAACAAAATAAACTTAGTGAAATCATTAACGAGAAGATTAAAGGCATACTATTAAGATCAAAGGCTGAATGGGTTGAAGGGTCAGAAAAAAATACGAAATATTTTACAAACTTGGAAAAGAAAACAAGTGAAGCAAAAACAATTAAACAACTAATTATAAATGGGACACTGGAAAACAACCAAATAGATATTCTAAACCATGTACAACACTATTATATGCATATTTATGAAGAAGATAATAATATAAATCACACTAACGACACATTTTTCAACTTCATTGACCACAAACTAAACGAAAACGAAAAACAGTCTTGTGAGGGTTACATTAATGAATATGAATGTGTAACAGCAATAAAGGAAATGAAAAACATGAAAAGCCCAGGATCAGATGGTCTAACTGCCGAATTTTACAAGCTATACTGGAATGACATAAAAAAGCACTACATAAAATCGATTAATTACTCATACGAAAATGGATCTCTAACTGAAATGCAAAAACAAGGAATCATTACGTTACTGCCAAAAAAAGATAAAAACACACTTTCAATCGATAATTGGAGGCCAATTTCGCTATTAAATGTAGACTATAAAATTGCAACAAAAGTTATAGGTAATAGAATAAAAAAGGTATTAAATACAATAATAAACATGAATCAAACTGGTTTTATAAAAGGTCGATATATAGGAGAAAATGTAAGAACACTTATGGAACTAATAAATGAAGCAAATGAAAACAATACACCAGGTCTAATATTTTTTGCAGATTTCCAGAAAGCGTTTGACAGCTTAGACCATAGACTTATAAGTAAGTGTCTCAACAATCTTAACTTTGGTAATTCACTAATACAATGGATATCTCTATTCTATAAAGATGCAAAAAGTTGTGTTTCGAATAATGGTAATCTATCAAAGTTTTTCAGTATTAAAAAAGGTGTCAGACAAGGTTGTCCGCTATCAGCATATATTTTTATTATTTGCATAGAACTTTTATCTAGACAAATAAACGCAAATGTAGAGATTAAAGGTTTATTTTTAGGTGAAAATGAAATAAAACAAACATTATTTGCAGACGATGCAAGCTTTACGCTGGATGGATCGGAAATATCATTTAAGGAACTAATACATACACTAGACACTTTCGCACTAATATCTGGTCTAAAACTAAATAAGTCAAAATGCACAGCACTAAAAATCTGGGGGCTTAGACATAACCCAAGTCCATGGTGTAACAACAAGCAATATAATTGGTCAAATGACCATGCATCAACCCTTGGAATAATATTCACAAACAACTAAACACGGCTACATGAATTAAACTTAATACCAAAAATTAAGTCATTTCAAAACTGTTTAATAAACTGGAAAAAATGGAACTTGACATTAATTGGCAAAATAACTGTTTTAAAGACCTTCGCGTTACCTAAATTAATATACCCATTAACAGTGCTTGAGAATCCCGCTGAAGAAACAATCAAACACATCAATGAGTTGATGTATAACTTTCTCTGGGACGGTAAACCTGATAAAATAGTACGAAAAACTATTATTCAAAGCTATGAAAATTGTGGATTGAAAATGATTAATATCCATGCATTTATCAATTCACTAAACTGTTCATGGATAAAACGTTTAAAGGGTAAACAGAGTCAGTTAAAACTTGCATACAATAAGGAACTAAATAAATATGGTGGTGATATACTATTTAAATGCAATCTAAATTCAAATGACACCAAACATCTTGTAAAACAATATACGTTCCTAAACAATATACTAACATCTTGGTGCAAAGTAAATTTTAATCATTCATGTGCTAACATATCACATGAAATTTTGTGGCATAACTCAAACATAAAAAATGAAAGAAATATAACTATATTCTATAAAGAATGGTATGATAAAGGTATTATGTATTTAAAACACATATATGATTTTAGAATAAAAGACTTTTATAGCTTCGACGATATGAAAAATATATATAACATAAATACTGGAGATTTTTTTGAAGTATTACAAATTATTAAGTAAAATTAAAACCGAATGGAAACTAGAAATGAAAACCGAGCCATTGACTAATGAAACGCCCAAATATGCAATAAATTTATGTTTGCCATCGAAGCATATAAATAAAATAGTATATAATATACAGATTAGAAAATCAAGATTCGCACAACAAAAACATATAATCAAATGGGAAAACGAACTAAATAAACAAGATATAGAATGGAAATACATTTTTTCTTTGTCATATAAAAGCACAATAAGTACAAAACTTAGAGCATTTCAGTACAAATATTTGATGAGACTAATTCCAAACAATGCATTTCTATTCAAATGCAAATTAAAACCATCTAACTTATGTGAATTCTGTCATATGAATGTGAATTCTAATAAGCATATGTTTTGGAAATGCAACGTCATACAACCTTTTTGGTCGGATATCAACCTGCTATTGCAAACAAGTAGGTTAGACTACAACAGTAATTTAACATATGAAAACATATCATTTTGTAACGTGAGGGGTGACTGCAAAAATAAAACAATGCTTATCAGCTTTTTAATTCTTCTAGCAAAATATTTTATTTTTTAAGTGCAAATATGATGAAACGCAACCATCGATAGGCCGTTTTAAAATATATCTGAAGCAAACAATAATAATAGAAGAGACTATCGCCACTATCAAGGATAAACTAGATATTTTCCATTCAAAATGGAGTGACTTTATGGAAATTAATACGTAAACATTCACCTGCTATGTGTATCGATATATCTATATCAGCACAAAACATGTAATAAACGTCCATTCCTATATTTTATTTTTGTTATAACATTTTGATAACCTTTTTATTCACGTATTTTTTATTTTATTTTTTCATAAAAATACACGACCTATAACAGTCTCATTGCCCAAACGCCCTATAAAAACCCTATTATTTATTTAAAAAAACTCAATGTTACATGTAGACAAGCATCAATACGTTATTATTCAGACTGTTCATTGAAATGTAGCCATGCGTATGAACTGACATATATATGTACTTTGTTCATTGAACTGTTTTGTATATCTTGTGTTTGTACATGTACATGTAGCAAAGAGAATAAAAAACATTTAATTAAAAAAAAAAAAAAAAAAAAGTTCCGTCTTAAATATTTAAGTTATAACTTAAGACTGCTAGCTACCTGTCTTAGTTTTCCATCGTAAATTTCGATTGTCGTTCTTGCTATGATGTTTTGTGAAACGGACTAAGCACGTACTCCGGACTTAAGTTATAACTTATGACAAAAGTACTTGCTTAGTTCGTTAGTGAAACGGGCCCCAGGCTGGACGTTATGTAGTTAAGTTATTATTGATTAGGCACATGAATAACACCGTGGTCATCATTACATCATTTTCAAGTTTTGTTTCTGAATGTACACAACACATGGGTAATGTATGGACATGAGGACAACACAGTTAGATCACGTTCGTCCGCATATACGATGGATAATCCACTCGCTAAAGCTCGTGGATTCCATCACAGTACTGTGGGTATCATGGACTACATTGATCGCGCATTGTTACATGACGGCTTTTGTTCGACACCGCTCACATCCGTGTTCAAACGTGCAGCGCGTGCTGTTTGACCATGTATATAGACAATGCTTATTCCGGGGCCACGCCAAAGCCTACGTAATCTCATGACGTTACTAGAACGCGCCATTACGTCACCAGAAAAATTCACAACGGTCGCACTGAACCTTTGAAATTGATGCGGCTGAATCACGCGACGTGTACTGAGGCCCCAGAACATGCATGTGCACATCAGCTGTTTAAATATAATGGGTTATCAAAGTACCAAAAGTACTGCATATATGCTCAAATTGCATGGTATTTCCAACGGAAATGTAACAATAACGTTCGACAATGTCCAGCCGTGGTAAACGTTTGCCGTGACACAAGGGAACTGTTTGAACACGCGGCATACGGCCTTGGGGTTCAAACAGTTCCCTCGTGCAACGGCAAACGTTTACCCACGGCTGGACATTGTCGAACCTTATATTTATTAAGGGTCATTTTGTCAGCTTGCGGCCGATTTCATCTCCGTAAGTCGCCGATATTGAGTTTGAACAACAGACATACAATGGCACAAATAAAATGTATCTGTAATAAATGAGAGCGATTTTTTGACAGAACTGTTTTAGATGACACGGCAAAATTGAAAACACCGATCGTTGATGCTTGAACTCAATATCCCACTGTATGTCGATAGGGTAGATTTCCACGACATGGCCCATTCGTATACACAACCTTGCCCATGTTACGGTACGGATCTAGTATTATCCCGTCAACACAGTGCGTATGTGCCGTGAAACACGGTGCCGTGAAACATTTTTGATATCCAGTCAATACAATTTTTGCATTTTACAGCCATTTTACAGGTGTTGACGGGATAAATAGAATTGTAGGTTAGTGCCGTGAATGGGAACAAATATCTGGCGCGGCTCGGAAACGGGATGTGCTCGGCAGATTTTAATGTGAAAAAACAATTTCTCCATGTTAAATCCCCATAGACATCTTCACGGAGTAAGATGTCTATGGGGATTTAACATGGGGATTTTTTTTTGAATTTTAGAAATACTGGACCGATTTTTAAAATTAACTTTTGTTTTCTTGGTTAGATCATATCCAAGCTATCTAGTCAGGTTTCGGAGTCAATTTCCAAATTTTTTCGTTTTTTGACTCCTCCCACACTTCCTTACCACTTTTCCCCATGTTAAATTCCCATAGACAAATCAATTTTTCGTAATAAAATCAATATTTGACCGAATTTCACGAAATAAAAAGAAGGCTCATTCTTAAATTTTCCTTTCATATAATATTATGGAAAAAAATATGGTTTTTGAATTGTTCATATAGCCGAAAAATTTGGTCAGCTTTCGTGAAACAGACAGTAGTCCAATGCACCTCAAAACATCATATATTTTAAAAATAAAAATCCAAATCAATATTGAGAATAAGGTTTTGGAAAAAAATATTTTTGTAACTTTATTTTATCTGATCAGGTATCGGTACATACTCCTGCTAATATCAGATTGCAACAATATTCCGATTGTTTTTGTGTGTGCTATTTCAGGAGTTTAGTGCTAGTTTATTAATGCATGTAAATGCCTAGTTACGATTGATGCCCATGTGGTAAGGCCATAGCAATTTCTTTCTCCGTTAAGCGTCCGCGTGCGGGTAGGTTTCGAAAGTGGTTCTGCGAAAAAACAAACACGATGTGTATGCTAGCTATTTGACACTATTTACTGGTGAAAATAATATGATAAACTGATTGATTTGTCCAAGTATCAAATCGGTTTATGAATGTCCACTTAATAAGTTTAATAAGAGTATTTATTTTCTAATTTGTTCTAACGTTTGCTGGCTGACATGTACATTTATGCTAAAAACTTCCTCAACCCTTTGCAGGGTTGAGGAAGTTTTTAACATAAATTTACCTTCGTTTGTTTCAAGGCCTTATTTGCTTTTACCGGATACGAATGTTGGTTTCGGTCAACTTGGTGGACGCTTAACATAGAACAGACATGGTATGGCCTAATCTACCACATGGATGCAACATCAAACTCTACTGAATCAAACAACGATCTGTCTACAGTGCGCTTTGCATATAAAGTGTCTACGAGACAGTGCATTTGTTCCACAGACTGCCACGACGGCATCTCTATAGCCATGCACAATAACACGTAACATGTGCGTTAGCGTTCAATCAAGGAATGACTGCTACTGTATAGGAATAATGAATTATCTGCCTAAGCACTTTGTAAATGTCCGACTATGGTGAAACCTCTCTAAACCGGACACGCGGGCAGTCTGCGTATCATTAATTGTATGGGTTTCATTATAGGAATGAATGGCCTTTTTTGTGGAATGTATTGGGGTATAAAGTTGGAAAAGTCGCGGGAATACTGGATAAAGCGATAAAAAAATTACAATTTTTTTTTTCTCGAATTGTAATTTTTGAAGGCCTCGTCCAGTATTCCCGCGACTTTTCCAAGTTTATATCCCAGATAAATTCCACAAAAAGGCCATTCATTCCTTATAATTCCAGCATTTGAAATAAATTAATCAAGAAAATGTGTTTATTTTCCGTTTTCTTAAGAATTATTTTAACTGCGCCTCACGGTTACGGAAAGCAGTTCGGCGTGGGAGTTTACTGGGATATAAATTTTGGACAGAGACTTGTTACGTACCAATCAAATGTTAGGGAATTGTGTAAATATTTTTGTGCTGGAATTATTGTCACCTATCTCTGATGATAATGTCTTTTCATATTCGAAAATCACATCCGAATGCCGTGGTATAGTCACATGTCTGATTTACAGTGGAGCCTCTCTAAACTTGACACCATGGGGACCGCCTAAACCTACTAAACCTTATATGTCCGATTTAGAGAGGTTCCACTGTATTGTCGTTGAACGCTAGAAGCCGGCCATGCGGTGTCAGCAGTTTTGTCGCGCCCGCTTGCGGACAGCGCGGTATAATCGGCACATTAGCGTACGTACTTGCGTCCGAGGTTAACCCTTTCACCCCTAAGTAACTGGAATAGAATTTGATATGTTAATTTGCAACCAATACAAAGGTAATAAAATGATTTTCAGACAAGTCCATTTATGAAAAGGGGGTGTTTTTGTTCTCAAAAATATGAAAATACTTGCAAAAGGTGCAGATCCTGATGAGACGGCTCGTCACGAGCCGGCTCATCTGGATCTACACTTTTTGCCAATACCACTATACAGGCCTGGTGTTGAAAGGGTTAAAGTTTGTGGATAACGTTGTTCGGTATACTATCAAAGCTTCGGCAGGCGCGATATGCGGGCCGCGGCCATCCAGTAGTCTTACTGTTACAGGTTATACCATGTATACTATCGGATACCTTCTGACAGATGTCTCTTATTTTGCATTTCGAAGAGTTCTAAATTCTGTTCTTTTCTGTTCGAGTTTGACGTATGGGCATCCGTTCGGGCGATACTAGGTGCGGCCAATGAAAAGATCAGAATCGTGTAAATTCTTTGGATTCTTTGGATGTAAAATTATTGATTGACATATTACAAATACGGAAGGTAAATATGTGTATTTACATATATAATAATATCGATTTAAATTATATAATTTTTATTATATATTAAACGAATACATATAGAGCCCCGCAGGGGACATGGATTTTTTTATTAATTCGTTCCCACGAAATAAGAATAACAATTCGTTTCATGAATTTATTAATTCGTTCCCACGAAAGAAATAACAATTCGTTCCCTCGAATTGACAACTCGTTCTCACAAATTAACAATATATCGTGGAAACGAATTGTTATTTCGAGGGAAAGAATTGTTATATCGTGAGAACGAATTGTTATATCGTGGGAACGAATTGTTATTCCGTGGGAACGAATTGTTAAATTGAGGGAACGAATTGATAATTCGTGGGAACGAATTGTTAAATTGAGGGAACGAATTGTTATTTCGTGGGAACGAATTGTTATTTCATGGGAACGAATTAATAAAAAATAATTCTACGTCCCCTGTGGGGTTCAATAAATACCAGATGACATTGTGCGCATGAATGACTTCATTTAGCAAATTTCGAACGGCACATCGGACTCGTTGAAAAACAGCGCACCAAAATATGGCTGTGACTGGAGAATGGGGTTTAATGAATTTGTGACCAGTAACTGTGATCATCTAACTTTCATTATTGACCTATAATGATTTTAATATACACAACCCCCTCCGTTCATCTTGCCCAGATTCTCAACGTTTCTGAACATCTGCTGGCAATGCGAACTCGCAATCAAGCATATTGAATTGTCTGAGCCTGAGCTGTAGCACATCTCAGGCCCAGCCAATACAAGCTGCTTGCTACGAAGTATAATATTCAAGTATTTTGAAATAATTGATTGACAAATGTTGGCAAGATTAGGGCAGGCGGTAGTGTAGTACTGAAATCAGTGACGACATTGATTTATTATAAAATATTAACCGAAACATTGTCAACTGTCTTTGCTATTTGCCGTGAAATAAGGTCATAGCAAGTTCTTCCTCTGTTCAGCGTCGGCATGCGGGTAGGTTTTGTGTATGTAACTTTATCCCGTCAACACAGTGAGTATATACATGTATGTGCCGTGAAACACGGTGCCGTGAAACATTTTTGATATCCTGTCAATATGACCTAATCACTGCGTATGAATATGTGTGGTTACTGGGGTTATTTATTTTGTATTTTAAAGCCATTTGTAGGTGTTGACGGGATAAATAGAATAGTAGGTTAGTGCCGTGAATGGAAAAATATCTGGCCTTGTCAGATATTTTTCCCATTCACGGCACTAACCTACTATTCTCTATCTATTTTCCTTATTTCTGAACCAAAATATATGTTGTGACCACTCATTTGAACCGTCTCGGCGAGACGGTTCAAATGAGTGGTCACAACATATACTTCTAATGAGAAATAAAGAAATTCTTGAGCCTTGCCGGATATTTTTTCCCATTCACGGCACTAACCTACTATTCTCTATGTATATGATATTTTACACTAGTTACTGGTGACGTAATATGAGCATTGATTTGGGACTTGTCTAAGTTTAAATCCGTTCATGAATTTACACTTAATACGTTAAATAAGAGTTATTATTTAGCGGCAATTTAAATTTATGTTAAAAACTTCCTCAACCCTTTGCACATTGCAAAGCGTTGAGGAAGTTTTAACATAAATTTACATTCGCATTTATTTTTTCAAGGCCTTCTTTGTGTTTATCGGATATGTAAGTAGGTTTTTGAACATCTGGGCGGACGCTTAACGTAGAAAAGATATGGTATGGCCTTATTGTGTCATCAACCCTTTGCCCACTGCAAATACGTAAGTAGGTTTTGTCTATCCAGGTGGACGCTTAACAGAGAAAATCAATAATAAACACCCAGTGTTCACCCCGATCAGCCAACCTAACCGCGCACAATAATCTGGTTCAAAACGTTCACCATACAATAAATAACATATTTTATTACATCTAAGATAAGCATGATAAGTACGATTCAAACAAACAATATAACCGGGATTTTCACAGGCTGAAAATCATGTGCATGATAGTTATGTTTCTACGGAGCCCCGCAGGGGACGTAAAATTCTTTTTTATTAATTCGTTCCCACGATATAACAATTCGTTCCCACGAAATAATAATTCGTTCCCGCGAAATATCAATTCGTTTTCTCAATTTAACAATTCGTTCCCATGAGTGAATTAACAATTCGTTCTCACGAATGAACAATTAGTTCCCTCAATTTAACAATTCGTTGCCACGAAATAACAATTCCTTCCCACGATATAACAACATAATTTTTATATCGTAGGAACGAATCGTTAATTGGAGGGAACGAATTGTTAAATTGAGGGAACGAATTGTTATTTCGTGGGACCGAATTGTTAAATTGGGGGAACGAATTGTTAATTCGTGGGAACAAATTGTTAAATTGAGGGAACGAATTGTTATTTCGTGGGAACGAATTAATAAAAAAATACATACGATGCAAACAAACAATATAACCGAGATTTGCACAGGCTGAAAATGATGTGCATGATAGTTATGTGTCAGACCACAACGGATATATATGTACTACACTACCGCCTCTGAGAACCAAGCAGCTTGACTGGCTGAGCCTGAGCTGTGTTACAGCTGAAGCTCAGACAATGAAATTGCTTGATTACGAGTTGACATTGTGACATTGAGTTGACAAAATGGCTGTGATATAGAGAATAGTAGGTTAGTGCCGTGAATGGGGAAAAATATCTGGCAAGGCTTACATGAAGGAAACGGGATGGGCGAGGCTCTGCCGAGCACATCCCGTTTCGGAGCCGCGCCAGATATTTTTTCCATTCACGGCACTAACCTACTATTCTATTTATCCCGTCAACACCTACAAATGACTTTAAAATGCGGTGATTAGGTCGTATTGACAGATATCAAAAATGTTTCACGGCACCGTGTTTCGCGGCACATACGCACCGTGTTGACGGGATGAAATGTAATACATTCAGTATAATAACAATTTAGTAAATGTATCCTTACATTGAAAATTGCTCACTCAAAGTGTACTTAGCAAGATAAGTCTACTTTGCAATATTGGTGGCATAGGCTACACGTATCGATTGTGGAACCATTGCAGCAGCATATTCGTGTAGCAATCACACATTTGCCGGGCTAAATTACATGTACTTGTATGATTCTAGCCATTATTTCTGAAGCAATTGGGTATTTCAAAATTTTAATTGGGTAAAATAAAATCACACTACTGTTTGCACATCAACAGACAGCAATTATTGAATAGTTTGCTTCGAAATGAAAATATGTCTTGGCATTCTAATGAAATACCAAGAAGTGTTTTCATGGAAAATAAGAAAAAATATGCTATATTTGTGGTTTGTTTATTGTTTTCTGCAGCATGATAAAGGTACCACAATTTTATTATTGCTATTTGATACTCGCTACGTTTGATTTCAATTGTGTTTTTGGCAACCGCACATTTGCCGGGCTAAATGATATGTACATGTATAATGCTAGCCGTCAAGTACAAACTAAACTTCATGTGTATACCTGGGGGCCGTTTCACTAAACTTCTTACGACTAAAATGTTCGTAAGTGCAAACTTATGATAGTCTGTAAGTTTCAAATTAACAATGTTTTCTTGTGAACAATTACTGGATTTGCATATGCAGCCTATGCTCAATAAATGTAAATCCATCAATTGAAATTTCTAGACTTAAAGGTACATGCTCACTGAGTAGGCACAAACTGTTCTGTGTAGGAGTTAAATAAGTGTATTATTGTGTCACTAGTCCACCAGTTCTAAAAATTACAAGTACCCGCAATACAGAAAATCATATTTTCGACAGAATATAAAGTATGATCATTGCACATCAAACATTAAATACAGAGAATAAATAGTAATGTCCGTTAACATTTTAAGGAAAAACGGTTATCGCCCCTGATATATTATGTGGAAATTTCCGTCTGATATAAAATGTATAAAAATGCCAATCAATACGTGGTGTAATGGTGAATGAATGTTTATTTTGCTAGAAAATGTCATATTTACAGAACATACAAAACTTATTTGTCTCCTATAGTATAACCTATTGAGTGGGCATGTACCTTTAAACACGTTTTTGTCGTAGCGAGTAGCGTAACAAAACGGGGATTATATTACGAGTTGCGAGATCGTGTAGTCAGATTAACGTACATTACATACATGTATGCGTTCAGTACCGCCTGTGCTAATCTGGCCAATATTTGTCATTTTCTTCAAAATACTTGAGGTTTGTACTTGAAATCAAGCAGCTTAATTGGATGATCCAATCAAGCTGCTGGATTTTAAGTACAAACGTCAAGTATTTTGAAATAAAGATGACAAGTATTGGCCAGATTAGCACAGGCGGTGACAATCAAATTGCTTAATTGCGTGTTGGTATATGCCTAATTCGGGCAATATTAAGGCAGGCGGAATTGTATAACGTCGTTCAGTCAATCTGACGTTGCATTGACTACGTCACACACTGAACTATGTATATTCACCGTTATATAGTTACAGTATGATGACCAATACATGTATATACACTGGCCATATGGTTACTCAGACTTTTTGTATCAACCCGCAGCGCAAATATCTACGGAGCCCCGCAGGGGACATGGAGATATTTCATTATTTCGTTTCCACGAAATAACAATTCGTTCCCTCAATTTAACAATTTGTTCCCTCAATATAATAATAATTCGTTCCGACGAATTAACAATTCGTTCCCACGAAATAATAATTAGTTCCCTCGAATCGACAATTCGTTCACACGAAATGACAATTCGTTCCCTCAATTTAACAATTCGTTCCCTCGAATTAACAATTCGTTCACACGATATAACAATTCTGTTCCCACAAACTAACAATTGTGGGAACGAATTGTTAAATTGAGGGAACGAATTGTTTTTTGTAGGAACGAATTAATAAAAAAGAATTATACGTCCCCTGCTGGGCTCCGTAAATATCTACTGACTCGTCAAACACAGTCCCCTCAGCATCGTACTTCAGGTATACAAGTCATGCGTTCGATCCCCGTCTATTCATCCCACTGGTCTTTCAGATTAGACGTGAAACCGACGATCTATTTGTGGCTGAGATCGGAAAATGGGGCGTATGGATTTTACGAACAATGTAGATCCAGATCAGACTGTGCATCCACACAGTCTGCCCGCACAGTCTGATCAGGATCTGCACTGGTCGCCATGCACTCCCAGCAAGCTGGTATCAAACAGTAATGACCATCAGCATATAGGAGTCAGATAGTGAATAACGAGCCAGACTAGTCGCAAATTATATAAGCCCCATTTGTCAGGTGACAGCCACATACATACAATGTAGTACAGTGGGGTCAGCGTGTAAGTGCACACACGAACGAACACGACAGGTTGGTTCCAACCTGTCGTGTTCGTTCGTGTGTGCACTTACACGCTGACCCCACTGTTGTCATACATGTTGTTAAACCTTTAAACAATGCACATTTCACACAACACGGTTGATGTTGTCACTTCAACTGTTTCGAAACCGAAATAGGCGCCATTTTATGTCGTTGGCCATATGTGACTGTGAATGGAGAAATGGGGCTTATGTGATTTGTGACAGGTATAGCTACCTATCAAATAGCACTCTCCTGTAGCCGGATCAAGCCTGCTTGTTAGAAGCATGGCGGGTGATTCCTTGATGGAATGGCGAACAGTGCAAATCCTGACCTGGATCGACACTTATCGCAAAACTCATAAGTCACATTTCTCCAGTAACAGCCATATATAGTATTATCCCGTCAACACAGTGCGCATGTGCCGTGAAACACGGTACAGTGAAATATTTTTATATCCTGTCAATACGACCTAATCACTGCGTATGAATATGTGCGGTTGTCATACTAGTCGATTCTCCGATTTTGAGGATGCGGCTGGGTTTATTTTTAGCATTTTATAGATATGTGTAGTGTTGACGGGATGAATATAATAGTAGGTTAGTGTCGTGAATGGGAAAACATATCTTGCAAGGCTTAGGAAACGGGATGGGCAAGGCTCTGCCGTGCCCATCCCGTTTCCGTACCTACTATTCTCTATTTACGGCCTCATAAAGCACAGTCAACAAGGTGAACTCGGCGAATCAAGCGCGAAGGTCTCCGTCATCGTTTTGCCGTTTGACGTTGCGATGCTGTAGTCGGACATCATTGCGCGGTTGCTGATACCGCGCCGTTTGATCAGATTTCTGATCCGGAGCAGGGTCTGTACCTCACGCCGAAAGTAAGTCCCCGTGGCGTAATATATGATAAAATACGCAGCGTAGTTCGAGAGACAAATTTCCTCCACGATTTTGCGGATTGTCAGGTACGTAAAGTAGTTCCTCCAATTACGGTCCGTTGACCAATCAGAGAACGGCAGCGTCGGGTCGCCCTGGGCAACGGATGTTTGTACGGCGTAGACGACCGTTGCCGGTAGTAACGTGCAGATGAAGTAAAATGAGACGGCCAGTAACGTTGTTGTAGACGCCGCGTTTGACGTGGCCTGACCTTGACCCATGGCGACGCTCTGTATATTGATGCGCTTGATTTCCATGATGACGAAAATGTTGAGGACGAGGCAGGCAACGGGCATCACGCCGAAAATGACGATCTCAGTGAGCCAGGTCCACACCTCGTGGAAGTTCTCCGTGTCCGGCCTGAACACACAGCCAATCTGGTCGTGGTAGAACCAGAGATAGATCTGAACTAGTCCCAGAGCCAGCGCCACAAACGCCATACAACAGATGACGATCTTGGCGCGCCTCACCGTGCAGTACTTCTCCTTGATGAACGGGTGACAGACGGCGATGTAGCGCTCCACCGTGAAGCCGAGAACCAGCATGGGAACCATGTACTGCGGACTCATCAATAGGAAATTGAACACCTCACAGAAAACAGTCACGTGGAACGTGTTCACGCCCCACGCGTTCTCCAGCTCCATTATGATATGGAACACCAGGTAAATCGTTTGTACGATGGCGAGCGATCCGAAATACACGGCGGATGAGTTTGTTTTGCGGACCTTCCGGGAGAGCCATACGACGGCGGAGATCGGGTTGCCGAGTAGGCCAATGACGTACCAGACGGGCGACACGATGCGGTCGATGAGCACGATATGAGGGGCGACAATCTCGAGGATTTGTAGCTGGGTGTGGTGAACAAACTGGTTGTCGGCGTCGCCCACCGCCGTGCCGTTCATCGTGACGTTGGCCATCGTGCTGTAAGTAGAACGGTACTTGATTATACACATGATGTGGCATCACGTGCTTTCAGAACGGCGTGATATCATTTGCTAGATGTTTGTACAGAAGACTTAAAACATAGGTGTATGATCACGTAGTTACATCAACAACAACAAGTACTGAAACTTACAAAAGACTTCCAATTCAAAGTAATATTTTATTTTGTCTATAAAACGGATTTTTATGAAATATGGTGCATTTCATCAAAATCCGTTGCCTATTAAGGAACATATCAAATAATACTTACTTTGGAGTGGACGCGCTTTCAACACTTTCAGGCATTGTTGTTGTTGTTATAACTACGTGATCATGCGCATTGAGTTTGCTAATCAGATAGTATGTAACGTGATCATTGACGTTGCTAATGGAAAGACGGATCTTTATGAAACATACCGCTGCAAATTGTGAATCAGGTTGCCCCTTAGTGTATAATTTGTAAGATATAAACGGTAATCGAATATTCGTGAAACTGATATAAATAATTTGAATAACGGCCAAAAAAAACCTCATAAGTTATCGTCCTTGTTGAGCTATAATATACATCTGGGGCCCGTTTCACTAAACTTCGTACGACTGAAATGTTCGTAAGTGCAAAATTATGATAGTCTGTAAATTTCACATTAACGTTGTTTTCTTGTAAACAATTTTTGGATTTACATTTATTGGGCAGAGGCAGCATATGCTCAATAAATGTAAATCAATCAATTGTAGTAGTTGCATACAAGTACAGCCATGTTTAACGTTTACTTCTACACCACTCGTACCGTGCACAACCGCCTGCGTTAAAGGTACATGCCCACTCTGTAGGAACAAAATGTTCTTTATAGGAATTAAATATTAAGCAGGTCCGTACGCAGGGGGGGGGGGGATGCGTACGCACCCCTCTAAATTCGCCGAGGTCCGCTATTTTTCAAACAGTAATCTCAACAAATCTTGAAATGCATTAATATACAGGTAATTTTCATGAAAATGCCACCGTTAAAATCCGAATTTAAATGACATAAAATGCAGGAGAGTGCATTTCAGGCCATCTAGGTTTAACAAATTTAAGGGGGTGCGTCAGGGGCGAGCCCCATGTAGTGGCGCGAGTACGCCTAGCTTACTCGCGCCACTACATGGGGCTCGCCCCTGCCGCACCCCCCAATAGAAAATCCTGCGTACGGGCCTGTTAAGTGTATAATTGTGTCACTGTTCCACCAGTTCTAAATATTAATAGTGGCCACAATACAGGTATAACATTTAGTAATATGTATTGTACTGATAGTGACGCGCGTTGGTATCAGGCTATTTTCATATGGAAATGAGGCATGGTATATTTTTTAATTATTTATAGTAATTAAATGCGTCACCTGAACAAATAATATTTTCGACGCATTATAAAGTATGATAATTGCACATATAAAACTAGTAATGTCCGTTAACATTTTAAGGAAACACGGTTATCGCCCCTGATATCAGGTTGGAAAGTTACGTCTGATATCAAATGAATAAAAATGCCAATGGTGAATGAATGTTTATTTTGTCAGAAAATGTCTCAGATGATGTCTCTGATATAAAGAACACTTCGTGCCTATTGAGTGGGCATGTACCTTTAATCTTGCCCAGGTGTGCAACGTTTCTAACCGTCTATGGGAATTGTCAACTCGCAATGAAGCAATTTGATTTACATGTATGAGCACAGCACAGACTCAAACTGCTTGATTTCAAGCACAATATTCAAATTTATCCCGTCAACACAGTGCGTATACACCTTGTGTATGTTGGTACCAATTTATCATGCGGTACTATGAAACTCGTATACTAAGAATTCAAACGAGTATTGCGCGTAAACACGCTGTCAAAGACATGGTAGTACAGGTAACATGAACATGGTATGCCGTTACATTGTATCAAGGCTCCAGATAAGGAAGTAGTAATTGAGTATTGTCACTCCATCATTTCTGAAGTAATTGGATATTTCAAAATTTTAATTGGGTAAAATAAAATCACTACTGTTTGCACATCAACAGACAGCAATTATTGAATACTTTGCTTCGAAATGAAAACATGTCCTGGCATTTCATTAGAATTGTCTCCTTGGACCAAGAAGTGTTTTCATGGAAAATAAGAAAAAATAGTCTACTTTTGTGCTTTGTTTATTGTTTTCTGCAGCATGATAAAGGTACCACCAATTTGTTTTTGCTGTTTGATACTCGCTACTTCTGATTTCAATTTTGTTTTTGGCAATTTTAATTTGGTATTTAAGCAAATACGCAGCTTATCTGGAGCGCTGAAATTTGTATGACGTGAAAGTTGACCATCGGCCGCCGTAGTCGAGATATAAACACGTATTTGGTTTGGTCAATTATGTACTGAATGAGTGAAAATATAATATTAAATAATGTCTTATTTATTAGGTATATCATTGCCTACGCACATCTGAGATGCGATGTTCTTAAACAAAATTGTAAAGTGGATTTCAAGAAAAACACCGCAAGTTGGCTTCTGTACTTAAATGTGTTGGAGCATTTGTTAGTCTTCTGGAAATGTCAATGAACGTCTATGTTTTATAATGAGAATATTTGATCACGAATAATGCTCCTCATGTACCGAAGATTCTGTGATACATGTACGTCACCACGAAACCGACCTGACAACAATTCTACCAGTGTGTACCACCATTAGACATATAGATACAACGTACTTTCATTGCGATCAGTGTCGCCTCAGATCAGACTGCACATCCGTGCAGTCTGACCTGGGGCTACACTGTTCGCTATCGAGATACGGAACATACTTGTGCGTTTCATGAAAACCTTGGTTCAGTAACAGTGTGCAAGATTTGTCCTAGCTCGTCAGCATAGTCAGCTTATTGACACTCATGCAGACCCTTTTGTTGCACCAACACCCCTAACATAGTTCTCAAGTAGAGTTTGTAGTGGACGTTGACTTGCCGATTGATCTATTAATTGCGGACTGATTCTTTTTATAATGGAGCGAACCATCCAGGGCGAACCGTTCCGGGTCGAACAGTCGTTGGCATGAACAGTCTCAGGC
The DNA here is from genome assembly GCA_029237695.1 of Conchocele bisecta. Lineage (NCBI taxonomy): Eukaryota > Metazoa > Mollusca > Bivalvia > Lucinida > Thyasiridae > Conchocele > Conchocele bisecta. The sequence goes on along the minus strand of CM055276.1, from coordinate 56,581,962 downwards.
GCGAACAGTCATTGGGACGTACATGTACAGTACTAACCCGTAGCCGATTATCGCTTCATTTTACTGTTCGTATGGATGCATTGGAACGTATTTTTACATAAGGCCATGCCATTGTTTGTGACCAAAACCTACTTACATATCCGGTAAAAACAAACAAGGCCTTGAAAAAAACGATGTAAATTTATGTTAAACACTTCCTCAACCGGGGAAGTTTTTAACATAAATTTAAAGTGCCGCTAAATAATAAGAAAACACTCTTATTAAACGTATTAAGTTACGGTCATGAACGGATTTAAAACTTAGACAAGTCCCAAATCATGTTCATATTACTTTACCAGTAAATAGTGTAAAATAGATTACACAGTTTGTTTGTTTTTTCATAGAACCACGTTCAAAACCTACCCGCAAGCGGACGCTTCACAGGGGAAGAACTTTGTATGGCCTAGTTTGCAACCTGTATGTACTGGATCTGCACGAAGGAACTAATATACCCTCTTTTGGATAACAAATAGAGAATACCAGGCTAGTGTCTTTTGATATCAAGTTTATCAGGCAAGGCTAGGAAACGCGTAGGAATTCCGAGGCTTGCCGAGGAATTCCTACCGTTTCCGAGCCGAGCCTGATAAACTTGATATCAAAATACAATAGTCTGGTATTCTATTTATCAGGTAACGTTTTATGCTCGAAAATGACCACATATGACGTCGTTATCTATGGACAGAACGTAGACTTGTTTACATTGCGTCATTACACTGACGTCATTCGGTAACGTCACGTGAAGTCATTCGACCAATGGAACGTCAGTTTTCACTTCGTTGTAACCCGGAGGTTTATATCAGGGCAATGCCTGATACAACAATATGTTATCAGTCAGTACGTATTCGGTCAATACAGGGCAGTTTACCTGATACATACCCTCTTTTGCATAACAAAGAAAAATTCAACCTCTTCACGTTCCCCAATATTGTTTACCATATTTGTCCACTGAAACTGTGTTTATTTCATGTTTCGGCGAGCCTCGGAATTCCTACGCGTTTCCTAGCCTCGCCTGATAAAGCTGATATCAAATGACACCTGTCTGGTATTCTCCATATATCGGGCAATTCAATATTTATTTCGAAGGTATGCCGTGATATGTTTTGTCACTGACAGCAATAAAATGGTAAAAACTTTAGACCACACTCGGAATTGAATTCTGCGTGTGATGTTCTGTTTTAGATGCGATAAGAAACAGCATCCTATGGAGTAGCCCAAACGTATGTGGTTGCGAACTGGAGAAATGGGATTCACGGGATTCGTGACCAATGTAGCCCCTGATCAATTAACACACTTATGTAGCCTGTTAAAGGTCTACATTGTATATTAGAAGCATGACGGATGTTTCATTGATGGAATGACGAACGGTGCAGATCCTGATCAGGCTGTGCGGATGCACAGCCTGATCTGGATCTAGACTGTTCGCAAAACGGATATCCTCCACATCTCGCGTCAAAGCCGTGTATAATCGTTCTTCTGTATCTCTCCAGTAAGTACGGAGCATTGTACTTTAAATGCACATTGCTAATGGACCCATCTGGATAACTAGATTGCGTTAATTAACGCCTTTTTCAATTGGGCGTCTACATTATGGTTTCAATATGAAACGTCTGTAATCCTCGAGTGTCTTCACCACAATAAAGACGAGAGCTATATGTTATTTATATCAACATAATGGCGTAATGCACTTGTTCCCAGCTGAAATGTTTAAACGAATTCTCTTGGGGTTAAATTTGAGCGTGCGATGATGGCTTGATTCTACGGAGCCCCGCAGGGGACACGCACGCTTTATTCTTTACCCTAGTTTCTCGACCAATGAAAGAAATATGTACATAATAACCAAACTTTAACGGCGAGCATGTCAAATCATTCTCGGAAACGAACATATTGATTTAAAAACTCATTAGAAGTACTCAACATTTTGACCTTTGACGAAAGCGTATTTCTCCAAAAAGCTAAGGCTAGTATGTACAAAATAACTTATAAAATAGCCCCCCAATATATATGTAAGTTATTTGAAATGCGCACTAATCATTTGCAAAATACGAGTATGGTATTAAGGTCTGAAACAGATATGAATTACGAAGTTCCCAAACCTAAAAATAATCTATTTAAAAAACAGCTTTTCATACTCAGGCGCGCTGATCTGGAATAGTACTCCAATAGACATAAGACGTTCCATGTCGTTAAATACATTTTCCCGTAATTGTCTTAACTGGATGAAGGGTCGATAGCGGCTGAAGTAGCGGTATTATCAATTCAAATAAAATTGTTAACTGTGCCCCCCGCCAGCGTCACTAATCACGAACTTACGATGTATAGTATATAGTATACAATGATCGCGCGTTTGATTTGCCATGATACAATTGGTCTTGTGGAGCTTAGCAACCGTGTAGCTGTATATCATGCGCATATGAACACATTTAGCGTCTTATAGCAAAAACTGAAACTATCACTGAGAAATAAACGTCTTAAACCCAGTTCAAGCTGCGTGGATGCGCAGTCTGATATGGGACTGTCGGGACACAGGTACCACTTTTCGTCATGGCTCATCATTATTATTTCTTCATGTTACATTCACTTATGCATACATCATGTAATCATTGCAATATGTATTGTATATTTATGTATGTATATGCACTTCTTAAGAGGACCTCGGGGAAGATTGGTTCCGACCAACCGAGTCACCCTCTATAAATAAAGAATATCTATCTATCTATCTATCTATCTATATCACTATGATATTGAAATGTTGCTTAAACAAAACCTTATTGGAGTATCTGTAAACCACTTTCAACACTGAAGACCCCGATCCCTGCTGCTATCTCAGAACGATAGGACCACACACACACAATGAATGTACTCTTACATTACCCCTACAAGTATACAAGCACATTCAGCTCAAACAATATAAAATAACAATTTGCAGATAATCAAATGACACACAAGAGGAGTAAACGAGGTTATGACATAGTGGAAAGAATGTGCCTATATAATTACCGATGTTCTAAAATAGATCGTCGTCCGATTCGATGTAAACGACGTTAAGGCGGGCGCCAGAACCGCTGTCTACGTAATTACTTATGCCACAAACTAGATTTTGTCTTCTCCACCGTGTGCAACTCGTGTTTCCGATACGCGATAGATAGTCTACATTTAACTGTCGATACAGATAGCCGTCAAAGTGATTGAAATTTCACCCCGTTATGGAATATACGGGTTTACCGCCTGTCGGTACTGCATTACACAACCACCTGCGCTTATACTTGAATAGTGTACTTGAAATCAAGCAGCTTGATTAACTGAGCATGAGCTGTTCTACAGCTCAGGCTCAGTTAATCAAGCTGCTTGATTGCGAATTGGCATTGCCAATAGATGATCAGAAACGTTGACAAACTGGGCAAGATTAACGCAGGCCGTTATGTATAGAACTGCGTTAGGCTGAACGAATGAATATAGGCTCGTTATGGAGATTTCGTCTCTGTGTTTCTGCGCGGCTTGGACACACACATTAGCATGCCCGGCGTAGAAATGAAGTAACGAAAGTTATGTTATTAAAATGTCGTCACTACGCGGTGTAGACACGAAAGGATGACATATTGGTGTTTTTTCATATCGTCTCTCCGCGCCCTCAGCGTAGATACGTTGTAACGTTGTAACGAACGTTACCTGTCTCTAATGCGGGATCGTAGCTAGTTATCTCTCGTTGAATTTATTTATAGAAATCCGGTCCCAATTGTGTAGTTTAGGGCCTTATTGCTTGTAAAAAGGGCGAATGTAACATCTTATTAATCGTATTGTAAATAGTGTAAACTCAGATCAGATGTGCAGTCTGCTCTGGGTCTACTCTGTTCGCAAAACTATTTTTTTGTGTTATTCATTAAGAAATAAACGCTAAAATACAGCATAGGACCGGTTCTCTATAAATATATTTACAAAGGGACATAACTAGCGACGGTCCCTCATTGCCGTCTCTATGTGACGTGGAAACTAATAGACAAAATGCACATAACGAGTCACCATCCGAATACATGTACAAGTCACAGGCATTCGGCGTGTTTCGGCTTTCATCGGCTTTCATCGGCTTTCATAGGTATAACTCTATATATACATGTACATGAACAATGCTTCTAACTTTTGTTGGACACGACCTTGTATAATAACCAAATAACATGTTTAAAATGTTCTATGCATTCCATGTATCTCTACATGATAACGAGAATTTGTCAAATGAGCATATGAACTTGCCACTACAATATTGACGATAGAGCCTTAAACACATTATTTCATTTGTTATGATACAAGGTTGTGTCTGATCTAGGAAAAGCAACTGTAATTCGAGATTCTTTGCATAATTATGTTCTAACTGTGCTATTTTAGCAAGATAACAATAATTCTCAAATGAACATGTGCACTTTCTGCCAAGATATTCACATTAGCGTTAATAAAATTGCGGAATTTGTTATGATACGAGGTCGTGTCTGACCAAAGTTAGAAGCCTTGTTCATGTATATAGAGTTATACCGATGAAAGCCGAAACACGCCAAATGCCTGTGGTACAAGTGTGGTAGCGCTTCATGTGTTATTAATACTGGTAAAGAACGTAATCAGGCCGCTTTTGGCCTGATATGGTCAGACGTATTCAGGGGCGGATCTACAGGGGTGGGTGTAACTAGTTGGACCCCCGTACCCCGGAACTAGACAACCCCCCGTTCCCAAAATGCTGGATCTGCCCATGCGTATTATAAATTGATATTAGTGAGATAGGAAGATGCGATACGTTATATTATATCATTAATGGTTCATTTGTTACTTTGCGAAGCGATCTTAAAGCTGTTTTACATGATTAAATAAAGGGACAACACGTTAGAAAACTAAGACGTACATTCTATGCTTGTACAGCAACATCTTGACTTGGCGACCAGTGTAGCCCTGTATCAGCATGCGTGGACGCATGCTGATACGGGGTTACACTGGACGCAAACATGGCTTCCACTATCTGCGTGGATATGCATGCGTATACGGGGATACACTGTTCACAAACGGGATGTACATGTACATCATTCGCTGTACATGTGGAGCTACAAACACACTCTCAATGGCAGTATTGTATGCGTTAGATAATTAAGTTACACCAGTGACATACATCTGTAGTAGTATTTGCCTAAACTAATCAGGAAAATAACATTGGTGTTAACAATTCGAATAGTATTATACTGAACATCAAAAGAAGCGTATCACGTTGCTTTTTTCTTCTTCACATAAACTAAATTAATTTACTGAACAAATGGAATGAACTCTGTGAGTATAGTTATACACTACCGCCTGTGATAATCCTGCCAATCTTTGTAAATTCTTTATTTCAAAATAATTGTACTTGCAATCAAGCAGTTTGATTGACTGAGTCTGAGCTGTGCTATACTTTTAGTCTCGATGACAAACCGACGTCTTCAATAATCAGCGCCATCTTTGATATGGACACATGTGACCAGCGTGTGACATTGTGCCACTAAGTTTGGACGTCATTCCATATTCAGAAATCATTCCATATTCAGAACGTGCTGAATTCGCCCTCGTTCTAGGAAAGATTAGCCCCCGTTATGGGATTGGCTCCCATTCTCCGAGTTGACCCTCGTTCCGAAACTGACCCCCCAGTCCGAGTCCTACAAATATAACCTAACATTTGTGCTGCTTAAATATGATCACTGACTGAATCCGTAAGAAATTATGAAATCAGTAAACTCGTTTAATACATCTGTCATATTAATTTATCCCGTCAACACAGTGTGTATGTGCCGTGAAACACGGTGCCGTGAAACATTTTTGATATCCTGTTAATACGACCTAATCACTGCGCATGAATATGTGCAGTGACTGGGGTTATTTTGTTTGCATTTCAAAGGCGTTTCTCGTTCCTACCACAAAGCGCCCGTGTCAGTGATCTTCATTGATATTATACGAATACTAATTAGTTTACAAGGGCGTCACCACTGGAGGTTCGATGGGTTCGTATGAACTCCCTTTTTTAGACCAAGAAAATTTTTTGATATGTATATAAATGTGGTCCGCAATAGCCATTTTCAGTGCATTAATGAGCAGACATTATATTTTATTCCGTCAACACAGTGCGTATGTGACGTGAAACACGGTGCCGTGAAACATGTTTGATTCTGTCAATACGACATAATCACTGCGTATGCATATGTGCGGTGACTGGGGTTATTTTTATTGCATTTTAAAGCTATTTTAGGTGTTGACGGGATAAATAGAATAGTAGGTTAGTGCCGTGAATGGGGAAAATATCTGGCGCGGCATGAAACGGGATGTGCTCGGCAGAGCCTCGCCCATCCCGTTTCCTAAGCCTTGCCAGATATCTTTTTTCCATTCACGGCACTAATTAACCTACTATTCTCTATATCAGTCATGCAGCATCATCTCTATATACATGTCAGTTTTTAAGCATACTGAGTAGTCTTCTGTAAATGTAATTGAAAGTAGGCGACAATTAGAGAGTCTGTCGATGTTTACTATAGGCTTAACTGTATCGTAATTTTGAAATTTGCGGCGTATATCAGAAAATGATAGGTCGGAAAATCTGTTTTATGGCGAAGTGCGGCGTATATCAGAAACTAATAAGTCGGAAAATCTGTTTTATGGCGACGCCGCAATTTTCAAAGTTACAATGCGGTTAACCTCTTTCTAATGCACTCCTTAACGGTTGCAAATTGGATCGAGTCTAGTTGGAAAATCGTACCGGAGTGCCAGCTGGTTGCGCAGGTCATACTGGACTGATCAAACAAATAATTTTCTACGAAGAAAATAGTTCAATCACAATTACAAGATAGTAGCAATGTTTGCATGAATGTATATATATATTTATGTTGCTGCTTTCATTATATTTTAATAATAAAAGCAATACATACATCATCAGAATTATAATTGCCTCTTTACTACTTTGCGCTTTTATTGTTCCTCCGTGGGCGAGCTCTTAGCAACAAAATGACAGCTGCCTATCAAATTTCCTGATGTTGATAATTATCGTGATAACTTGTCTAAACATTCGTGTTATACTACATTACACAGGATACATACTTTCTGTTTGTGTGAATGGTGCATGTATATTTACGGAAGCCCATTAGGGCCACTTCACTTTTTTTTTATCTTTTCTTGAATTTTCGAGATGTTTTCTTGAATTTTCAAGATGTTTTCTTGAATTTTCAAGTTCTTTTCTTGAATTTTCAAGATCTTCTCTTGAAAATTCAAGAAAAGATCTTGAAAATTCAAGAAAAGATGTTGAAAATTCAATAATCTTGAAAATTCAATAATCTTGAAAATTCAATAATCTTGAAAATTCAAGAAAAGATCTTGAAAATTCAAGAACAAGAAAAGATCTTGAAAATTCAAGAAAAGATCTTGAAAATTCAAGAAAAGAACTTGAACATTCAAGAAAACATATTTTTTTTCAAGATGTTTTCTTGAATTTTCATGTTCTTTTCTTGAATTTTCAAGATCTTTTCTTGAAAATTCAAGACTTGAACATTGAAGAAAACATCTTGAATAAATGGAAATTAAAAAAAATTGAAGTGGCCCTAATGGGCTTCCGTATGTATTACTGCCAAGACACACGAAATGAAATAATAGAATTTAGTCTAGATTAATCGCATATTGCGACGCTTTAGCCAATATCTATTGAATTAATCATTAACTGTTCAGCGCTATGTTTAGAACTGATTTTACGCCGTGTTTTACGAGACGCAAAGCATATGACGACAGACGCGCTCACTTAGTGTCACACCGCCAATCATATACTAGTATAGCAATTCGAAATCACGCTTAGGGGCGGAGCTTCGCGACTTGGCGGGGTAAACGTTATAAGTACGTTATAATTCACTCGCTTGAAATTAATTTATTAAACATTCAATATGTTAACTATAACTTATACTATTTGTACAAAAGTGAATTCTAAATATGTCAATAAAAAGTCATAAATTTGTCAAAGTTATTGGTCGGACAGTCGCATGACGTGCCGGACCTATTCTGAAGCCCCATGGACCCTGGGGCGGGTAGAGGAATGACAACGCCGGCGATTAATAAAATAAATTCCTGTCTAATTCCCGCTTCTCGAGAGCAACGTTTTCAAGTAGAGCCAGTACGGGCGTACTTGTGGATGTATAACAGCTCCATCATTGGAGTCACGTGGTTGTACTTGAATAGTGTTCGTAGACTCAAGCAGCTTGATAACACAATGGAAATAACTTGGGTAATATAGAGAATAGTAGGTTAGTGCCGTGAATGGGAACAAATATCTGGCAAGGCTTAGGAAACGGGATGGGCGAGGCTCTGACGAGCACATCCCGTTTCCGTGCCGCGCCAGATTGTTTTCCCATTCACGGCAATAATCTACTATTATATTTATCCCGTCAACACATACAAATAGCTTTAAAATGCAAAAAAATAACCCCAGCCGCATCCTCAAAATCGGAGAATCGACTAGTACATGTATGACATCCGCACATAACCATACGCAGTGATTAGGTCGTATTGACAGGACATCAACAATGTTTCACGGCACCGTGTTTCACGTGACGGCACATACGCACTGTGTTGACGGGATAAATGCGCGTATTGTACCAATTTGAACAATTTATGTTTTTGTTGTAAAATTACCATATCGTTATGCCATACTAACACTCCTTTTTATGTTCTTTGATAGAATATGGTTATATTGTTGTATGTAATACGAATTTCTAGACATTTAATCAAATAAAACGCCGGGTATATTTTAATAATATATGCAATTTTCATGTAATGGTTAAATCTGAGTCATATACAATGTATGTGGTAGTGACTGGTGAAATGTGGTGGCTTAGAGCTTTTACAACCCGTGAATACCCAGATCAGCCTACGCATCCGCGCTGTCTGGTTAATGTACGCACTGTTTGTCAGTCAGTCAGTCAGTCAGTGAAACACCTATCACGTGTCTAGCAGGCTGGGCCCGGCGGTTGTTCAAAACATCCGTTAGCTTAACGGACTGTTAAATCCTTAACTGAATGGTTAAAATCTCTGTTTTAACAGAGATTTTAACCCTTCAGTTAAGGATTTAACAGTCCGTTAAGGATTTAACAGTCCGTTAAGCTAACTGGTGTTTTGAACAACCGGGCCCTGGCTGATTGCACTACAAGATGTGTAGCCTATTTCACCAACATTGCAAAGTATACTTATCTAGCAAAGAATACTTTGAGGGAGAAATTTTCAATTTAAAGGTACATTCCCACTCAGTAGGCACACAACGTTATTTATATCAGACACATCATCTGAGACATTTCCTGGAAAAATAAACAGTCATTCACCATTACCCCACGTATTGATTAGCATTATTATTAATTTTTTACCAGACGTAAATTTTCACACCGACATCAGGGGCGATAACCGCGTTTCCTTAAAATGTTAACGGACATTACTATTTATTCTCTGTATTTATTTTTTCATGTGCAATGATCATACTTTACAATCTGTCTAAAATAAAAAAAATTAGATGACTTATTTAATTAGTATAAATAATTAAAAAAATATCATGCCTCATTTGCATATGAAAATAGCCCGATACCACCGCGCGTCACTAACAGTAAAACAAATATTACTAAATGATTATATCTGTATAGCGGGCACTCGTAATGGTGGAAAAGTGAAATAATTATACACTTATTTAATTCCTATAAAGAACATTTAGAGCCTTCTGAGTGGGCATGTACCTTTAAGGATAAATTTATTAATTTTTATTATACTGAATTTATTACATTATCACAGCCATTTTGGCTGTGATAATGTAATAAATTCAGTATAATAATTCTGCATACTTTTAATCATCAAATATATGCAGTTGTTAGTTCTATATACATAATGCATTTCAGGAAAAATATATGATACTCCCTCAAAGTACACTTACATGTAGCTAGATAAGTATGCTTAGCAATGTTGGTGAAATCCAGATTGGGCCACAAATGCCATGTGCCACTTTTCTCGAGTCACAGCCACATGTTGCACTTAGGCCATACAAAATAGTAATGTGTTTCTGAGATAGCGCCGTCAGAAATCCATGCGCGTCTCGCATATTATCGCCATGGAGAATAAAATCGTACCGTAAATTCGCCACATGATCAATAATAAAAAACACTACCATAAACAAATATGTAAAATCCCATCATAATCTGGTGATTTTTCACGTCTAAAGAGGTTATATTTTATCGTAACTTCATAGGACACATATAATTATTATGCTTCTGGCGACTTGAAACAAAAATCAGAGACAAACGAAATCCGTCCTCCCGCGTCACATTCCGCAAATCCCGTGTCTGAGAACCAAACTACTTTTTGTATGGCCCTAACCACGTTGGAACAAACCATGTAGACCACCCAGGGCGCTGTCCTGTTGGAACAGGCTCCACTGTATGTAGCCAAGAGGCGCCATTAACTGACTGGGACCGCCGTAACTGCGTTATAGATATTATCATATAAATTACATCTGCTCTCGATATTGAATATTAATACCGCGACCGACCGATGTGGATCAGAAACTGACACACGTATCAGGTATACGATACCGTATTGTATAAAAGGGGCCACGACTGACAAAATGATCCCCGTACAATGTCCCGTGGACGCTGCTGTGCGTACACCCTAATGGTGATTTCGTGGAATTAGTGTTGTCGCTGAGTAACGTTAATGCGTCTGTTTCATTGACTGGGTTACGTACAGCGCATACCTAGACCAGACTGTGCAAGTGTTCGTCAACGTCACAAGGTACCTTTTCACACCGAAACTCTAGAAGTACGCGACATAATCTTATCAAACTGGTGCCATCTATTCGCTATAGATTTGCGTGTCAGACGCATCACATTTTGTTGCAATTATGCACGATAATTCACACCTAGACATCGCATTATGTTTGACGTCCAACATATCCGATGGTAATCGATATCGGTAACGTGGCCTCTGTCAACAAGGTGTATTGAATATGTTTTTATTTTAATTTTCCTTCTTAGTCATATTCAATGTGCATGATCACGTGGTTACAACAACAACAACGCCGCCCACTCCAAAGTAAGTATTATTTGATATTTTCCTTAATATGCAACGGATTTTTATCAAATATGGCGCAGCAAACGCGTCTTCAAGAGCTGCATTTGGTGGTCCATGGAGTTCGGCACAGACTTATGTCGTTTTTGCCAAGAATCGATTTCCGTGTCGGTAGACACGGAAATCGATTCTTCGCCAAAACGACAGAAGTTTGGGCGAACATACAGTGACCACCAAATGCAGCTTAACAACACGCGTTTGATGCGCCATATTTCATAAAAATCCGTTACGTAATAAGGACACTAGAACAGAATACGTACTTTGAATCAGATGGATTCTGGAAGTTTCAGTACTTGTTGTTGTTGTTAGTACCACGTGATCATACACCTTGACATTTAACCAAAGCGGATCTCACAATTACATTGTCACACAGAAGGGGGATTGTTTAAAGTATTGTTTATCGATCCATAATGGTCGCTGAGCATGACTATACTTTCGACAGTTATGAACATTTTACGTACTGTCTGTATTAATGTACATTGATTTCGCTTAAGCCACTGCTAGAAGGCGTTTGTGTATTGGGTTGCCACAATACAAGCGAAGGGAAGAACTAACATGGGATAACAGGCTTTGTGGGCAGCTTATTCGGTGGTGTCACGATGACCCCGATGCAACATTTTCTTTTCAGAAACTAGACTGGTGTCCTGTCTCCTGTAGCATGTTTCACCAAAATCTTGCTAAGTACACTTTGAGGGAGAAATGTTCAATGCAATGATAAATTTATGATTTTTCATTATACTGAATTTATTACATTATCACAGAAATTTTGGCTGTGATAATTCTTCAAATTCTTCATACTTGTAATCATCAAATATATGCAGTCGTTAGTTCTATATGAAATAATGCATTTCTGGGAAAATACATGATTACTCCCCCCTGAAAGTGTTCTTAGCTAGATAAGTATGATTAGCAATTTTGGTGAAATTGGCTACAGCTCCGTTACAGTGGTACCAGAATCGACACTGCACAAAGATTGTGCAGCCTGGAGAACTACCGAGAACCAGTTTAATTCCGAACTGCACCGGTCTTTAAAGGCTTAAAGTACTTTATACTATGAAACGACTAATTTGACGAGCAACGGCAGGTATGCCGCAATTTACAGTGGGGCCAGCGTGTAAGTGCACACACGAACACACACGACAGGTTGGTTCGCTACCCACCCAAAGTGTATGTTGTTACCACTCAGTTGAACCGTCTCGCCGAGACGGTTCAACTGAGTGGTAACAACATACACGTTTGATGCGAAATGAGAAAAAATGCAGAAAAATATTTACATATTTTTATACATGAATTACAGTGGGGTCATCTTGTAAGTGCACACACGAACGAACACGACAGGTTGGTTCCAACCTGTCGTGTTCGTTCGTGTGTGCACGTACACGCTGACCCCACTGTAGCTTGTTCCATGGAGCAGTTAATGAAGTGGCCAGTCTGGCGTGCACTGTGGGCTGAAGTGGCGGGGAAACATGGCGTTCCGTAATTACTCCGGCCTCATACAATGCTGTACGGTAGATATATGAACAGTGACAGTGGTGTAGCCAGTGGGGGTGCATGGGGTGCGAATGTATCGCCAAAAGATTAGTCGGGTGTGTATATTTTATTTTTATCCGACGTATTTTCTTCTGACGGAAATAACTACACTATTTGTGATAATTGTAGCTTTAACGGTACATGCCCACACAGTAGGCACAAACTATTCTTTATAGGAATTAAATAAGAGTATAATGGTGTTACCATTCCACCAGTTTTAACAATAATGTCCGCTTTTCAGATATATTCATTTAGACATGTTTATTTTACTGATAGTGACGCGCGGTAGTATCAGGCTATTTTCATATACAAATGAGGCATGGTATTTTTTAATTATTTATACTAATTAAATGCGTCACCTGAAGAAAAATAATATTCTCGACAGATTATAAAGTATGATTATTGCACATCAAAAATAAATACAGATAATGAGTTGTAATTTTAACGGAACACGGTTATCGCCCTTGATATCAGTGTGGAAATTTAAGTCTGATATACAATGTATAATAATGCTAATCGATACGTGGGGTAATGGTGAATGAATGTTTATGTTGCCAGAAATTGTCTCAGATGCTGTCTCTGATATAAAGAACAGTTTGTGCCTATTGTGTGAGCATGCACCTTTAACATCACTATGATCGAGAAAAGTGAATGTGGGATCAATATGTTTCCGGGAAGGATGCTCCCACATTCCCACACACCATTTCAAACTTGATCAACAATTTGCGATCACCCCCCCCCCCCCCCTACCGCCCCGCCCCTTCGCGTAGCTATTAGTACGCATGTTAGGCACGTGCCGACACATCATATGCAGTAATACGTACAAAGTACAAAGTTATCGGATAGGGCATGGGAATGGTCGTATGGGGGCCGACTAAAAGCAAATAGCTACATAAGTGTATAATGCCACATAAAACATACTTCAGATGCGCGGAGTTGCATTTATGTATTAACCCTTAGACCGCTGTCTTATTGTTTTTGTCGTCTCCTGTTTATTTTCTATTTTCCATTTTTATCATCAAAAACATGCTTTGACAGCAGTAGCATAATTTACAACATGCTTTGACAGCACTTCAGAATCATTTCCATTGGAAATGATTCTGAAGTGCTGTCAAACCATGTTGTTATTTATATATAAAAGCAACAGCAGACGACAATTGTTGTGAGTAGCGGTCTAAGGGTTAACATGTTCTGCGGGGAGCATGCAGGAACCCACTATCGTACTGGCGACGTCGTCCATCGCTCGTATTATTGCGGCTACACATACATGCGTGTAGAATACACCGTACAGTGGGGTCAGCGTGTAAGTGCACACACGAACGAACACGACAGGTTGGTTCCAACCTGTCGTGTTCGTTCGTATGTGCACTTACACGCTGACCCCACTGTAGCTACGCCACTGAAAGGCATTGTCTGTGAACTTCGATTGGAAATTCAAATGTATTTATCATATTTTAGCTTATCCTAATAATTTGATTGCCTGCCACATCTGACATACTATTTTACTATTATTTTCAGCTTCATCTAAATTGCTTGGCCCTAAAGGATTTAAGCACCATTCCGTTCAATTCCATTGGAAATATTGTCCTACATGTACCATTACAAATAATACTTACCACAATTATTCTAGTATTTTCACACAGCGTATATCCAGATGAGGCGGCTCGCAGGATATGAACAGTTTTTTGTGGAAATATTTCGTTACAGAATTACTGTCTGTTTCACGAAAGCTGCCCGAATTTTACAGCCATATAAACAATTCAACAACAATCTTTTTTTTGATAATATTAAATTTTATCAAAATTTAAGAATCTCGTGACATTTGGTCCAATATTCATTTTATTACGAACACATTATTCATCTATGGGAATTTAACATGGGGGAAAAGGAGGTGGAGCAGCTGTGGTAGGAGACAAACACGAACTATTTTGGAAATTGACTCCGAAACTTGGCTCGATAGCTTGGAAATGATCTAACTAAGAACACAAAAGTTAAATTTTGAAAATCGGCCCGCTATTTCTGAAATTAGAAACAAATTCCCATGTTACATCCCCATAGACATGGGAAATTGTATTGGACCAAATTTCAAGAAACAAAAAGAAGGCTCATACTTTTATTTTGATACAAATTTAACATTATCGAAAACATATTGTTTTTGCATTGTTTAGATAGCCGTACAATTTGGACAGCTTTCATGAAAAAGACAGTAGGCAGTTTTTCTGCATGTCCGCTTTACAGATGTTCAACTGTTTTCATGTTTACCCGTGGTCGGCGGAAGTGAGACCGAACGGAAGCACGCAGACAATTGTATCAATAACTCTAGTATATTTTTGCCGACGGTCAGTCAATATTAATTACAGCGGTCAGCATGCCGACGTAATATTACAATACGTCGGTGAACACTGTCAACAGAAGCATCTAATGTCATACGACTGACTGGAATAATGGGGTTATGACCTCTGTGGCCAGTCTAGAACACGATCTGCTGGACGTAATCCGATTGCTAAATAAAGCCTGAAGAAAAATGTCGTGTGGTGCGGGAAACCCGACCCTTTCTTCAAATATGCCATCGACGTTTTATTGTGATCCTTCCTGTGCTTAAGACGTCCTTTGTGTACTTTAGGCGCTTGTCTTCCGTGTAAATAAGTACCAAACAGTGAACTGTCTTCCATCATATTGGCACATACAGTTGTCTAGTAGTATAAAACAATAACAATGTGTATGATCACGTGGTACTAACAACAACAACAAGTAATGAAACTTCATGAATCCATCTGATTCAAAGTACGTATTATTTTATAGTGTCCTTATTACGTAACGGAATTTGAAGACATATGGCGCATCAAACGCGTCTTGTTAAGCTGCATTTGGTGCTGTCTGTATTTTCGCCAAAACTTCTGTCGTTTTTGCGAAGAATGGATTTCTACTGACACGGAAATCGATTGTTTGCAAAAATGACATAAGTATGTGCCGAACTCCCTGGACCACCAACTGAAGCTCAAGAAGACGCGTTTGCTGCGCCATATTTCATCAAAATCAGTTGCATATTAAGGAAAATATCAAATAATCCTTACTTTGGAGTGGGCGACGTTGTTGTTGTTGTTGTAACCACGTGATGATGCATCTTGAATAAAAAAAACCTACAGTCCCTACCTTGTTTTTGTCTGGACCGTTAGCCGCACCACATGTTTTTATAGGCCTAAGGCTTTGTGTTGGTGACAGTATGGTATGTTCTTCACATACACTGCCTGTTTCACGAAACTTTAACATTTTTATCCCCTCGCCGATCGGGAATAGGGGATATAGCGTTAGTCCAAATACGTACGTGCGTGCGTGCGTTAGTAACACATTTCATTTTCCAATAATTACTTATGGACCGCTTCACCGATTTTGATAATATTTGGCCACTATGTGTGTCTAGGGATTGTGCTTTGTCTTGCATATGATCTACATCCGATTGCTCAATGTCATGGTTACTGAGGACTTACATGTATGATCGACTTGTTTGTAAGGCAAACATGTTCAATTGTGTTGTCAAGGCTGCCAGCAAGGGGATTGGCTTAATGATGGCGATTCCCTTGTTATATATAGTTTTATTACAACATGTATTACTTTAATATTTAAATGAAAAGTCAGAGCATGATGTTATTAGCCGAACAAATCAGGGTTCAATATATGTCCGCATTTTAGTAGTCACTGAGTCTCGGGGGGGGGGGGGGGAATGAATGAGCGAGTGAGTATTGGTGTTTAACGGCCTATCAACAGCTAAGGTCATTTAAGGCCGGGCCAACGGGTTGTACTATCCCTCATTAAACGGGTCCACGATGAGGAAAATTCCCAAAATCAGAACTCAATATTTCCATGCCACACCAGTCACTTTAGTAGCTCGGCCCCAAAGTAATATGATTTGCCATAAGCTTATTACTTCTTAATGGAGCATAACAGGTTAACGTTGTCACTTGTTTATCCCTTGTTTATCGATTTAAATGGTTTAAATCGACTCGAAGCTTACGTTCAACGGCCGCACAAACTCGATTGAACTGCACGCCTTCCAATCATTTAAATACGCAGCGCGTTTAAATAGTCAATTACGTTTTTTTAATGTGCGCACTGATCATTTAAAAAGGGGTCCATCCGTGATTTTTTGCGCGATGTCGGGCGCAAGACAATCAATAATTTGCGGCATTGACAATAATTAAGGGGGATTGCCGCAATCGCGCGTGCTGGATGCATCCCTGCCATCCCTGCATGATACGTAAACAAATCAAAGTTCGGTATGAAGGGCAATTCTTCGTTTTGATTGGTGGAAAATTTTGTGAATATTAACTAGCGTCAAATGACGCGCATACGCGATCCAATGGGATAAACCCGAGATGCTGGGGTTGCTAGTCGGATGAGATTTTGAGCAAAGGTCGATTATAAATTAGCCGAATAAACACATTTTACGCGATTGTACGTGGCTGAAACTTGTTCTGTTTAATAAATAAAAGCTTTAAATTAGCCCAATAATCGGCGTATGTTGGCGTATATTGCCATTAGAGCCAACTATGAACTTCAACAACAACAACTTCCGGGTTCAATCTCTTCCGGCGTTCAGCTCATTACGTATTCACACTTGTATTATTTGGCTATATTTAAAGTTTTAAACGGAGATAATTGCCAAAAATGCAAACTGTATCGGTTGATGCAATTTGGAAGTGATACAGCAAAATTTGCGTTCGAAGATTACCGAATAGCGGAGAAAAGGGTTGCTACAAACTTTTTCAGAATTCGATGGATGACCAATATATTAGCCGATCTATAAATAGATCGGCTAATAATAATGGGCCAATTGCCACAATTGCTACATGTTGAATACACATAGACATCTTCACATGGATGAAGATTTAAGGGTAAAATGTAAAAACATATTTATTTCTAATTTCAGAAGTAGTAGATACATTTTTAAAACTTAAAAGTCAACACAAATCTCAACACGTTTGTACAAGTTTCTTCATCATCATACAACTTTGATATCAATAGATGGATTTCTTCAATATTCCGATACTTAATACAAGTGAGCATTTGAAACACACTCATGCCGCTATGAACATGGCCTTAACCTGTTCGACCTTCACGTAGATGTAGAAACACTTAGCCATTTTGTCCGTACGTACGTGCGTGCGGGCTAAAGTGTTTTTTCGGTACACTATCAAAGCTCCGCGGAGTTTGAACAAGTTTCTTCAACCATGACCGTTTTCATGTGTAAAGTATGCATTTCTCTGACGGTTTTTGTGATACTTACATTAGCACATGTCCATGATCATGTTACGGTAAAATGCCTTGGCAGGCGCGATACCGTTTCCGTGGCAGAATTCTTGTATTGATGGAACGGCGAACAGTGCAGATGCTGATCAGACTGTGCAGATGCACAATCTGATCTGGATCTACACTGGTCGCAAAACCGATAAGCCCCATTTCTACAGTCACAGCAACATCTATCAAGTTACGGTCTAATGTCTAATCCAAGTGGTGTGAAACGCCATTTCCTGCATTGTCAGAAAAGTTCTCAGCAAAGTTCCCAGTACTCATGATTACACAAATATATTAGAATAAAAATCCAAAATTTAGAGAATTATTGACCGCTTGACCGCCGCCGCTCCGCCGCCCCTGTGTTATTAACTGGTTTAAAATGTGAAATTAAATGGTAATGTGTCTTTCATGTAAATTTATTGCAAGGTAAGTGATGAGCTGGAATCCAATCTCTAAACTGTTCCAGTAGAAAGTGAAACATTAAACAGAAAACGTCGCTATGTAACCAAATCAGTGGATGTGGATTACTGTCTGTTTCACGAGAGCTTCCCAAATTTTACGCCTATATAAACAATTCAAAAACGATACCTTTTTCGATAATATTAAAATAAAGGAAAATTTAAGAATGAGCCTTCTTTTTATTTTGTAAAATTTTATCTAATATTGATTTTATTACCAAACAACAATTTCCCCATGTTAAATATTCACAGAGTGGAGTCTATGGGGATTTAACATGGGTACATTTTTTAAATTTCTGAAATACTGGACCGAGTTTTAAATGTACCTTTTGTTTTCTTAGTTAGATAATATTTAAGTTATCTAGCCAGATTTCGGAGTCAATTTCCATTTTTTTTAGTTTTCTGACTCCTCCCACAACTCCTCTATCTCCTTTCCCCCCATGTTAAATTCCCATAGACAAATCCATTTTTCGTAATAAAATCAATATTTTACCAAATTTCACGAAATAAAAAGAAGCCTCATTCTTAAATTTTGATACAATTTAATATTAACGAAACAAAATACTGTTTTTGCATTGTTTATATAGCCGTAATATCTGGGCAGGTTTCGTGAAACAGACAGTAGCTACCAAACCAATATGAGACGAGTGATTTTGTTCATAAGAACATGTGCGATTTTTCATGAAATATATTGACAAAAACTATGATATTTTCAATAAATGAAGTCGAATGATGACGCTATTTTCATAGCAAATGCGGAGACGTGACAGGAGAAATATGCGAGCATTGTAGACCAAGAACAATCTGCAAATCTGTATTTGCACATCAGAAACAGCCGCCATTATCCTACACTACGGCCTGTGCTAATCATGCTAATATTTTTCAACTTCTTTATTATAGGAATGAATGGCCTTTTTGTGGAATTTATCGGGGTATAAACTTGGAAAAGTCGCGGGAATACTGGACGAAGCGATAAAAAATTACAATTTTCGAAAAAAAAATCAAAAAGATCTTTTCTTTTTTTTTGGATTTTTTTCTCGAAAATTGTAATTTTTTAAGGCCTCGTCCAGTATTCCCGCGACTTTTCCAAGTTTATATCCCCGATAAATTCAACAAAAAGGCCATTAATTCCTTATAATTCCAGCATTTGAAATAAATTCATCAAGAAAATGTGTTTATTTTCCTTTTTCTTAAGAATTATTTTAACTGCGCCTCACGGTTACGGAAAGTAGTTCGGCGTGGGAGTTTACTGGGATATAAATTTTGGACAGAGACTTGCTACGGGCCAATCAAATGTTAGGGAATTGTGTACATATTGTTGTGCTGGAATTATTTAAGGAATAAAACTATGGGCTGTTGCGTTTACTGTATTATGAACAACATTTGGTATGTTTAAAGTTTGCGAGGAGTCCTGGGGGCCGTTTCACTAAACTTCTTACGATTCCAAATTTGCACTTACGAACATTTTAGTCGTACGATGTTTAGTGAAACGGGCCCCTGGAGAAGGACTCCTCGCAAACGTTAAACCGACCAAATGTTGTTCATAATACAGTAAATGCAACTTCCCATGGTTTTATTACTTATATTTAAATTACAGCTTCAGATTGTTTCAAAAACTGAATTAACCAAATACGTCGTTATTGCTTTACATCATTTTGTCGCAATTCATAGAACAGCGATGTTGCCGGACTTTAACGAATCAACAACGTCGCGCGGCGTCACGTGGGGCTAATGCAATGCACTGGGATATAAACGCAATACGTTGAATTGGCTTTTCCATTATGAATTTAAGGACAGTGTAAATATGTTAAAATAATTGAACATTGAGCTTGAAATTGATTTATGTTACAGCACGACTCAGATAATCTAATTGCTTGATATTGTGTTGGCATCGCCAAAAATGTTTAAAAACATTGGCAATAGTAAAGGTACATGCCCACTTAGTAGGCACAAAATGTTCTTTATATGATTTAAATAAGTGTATAATTGTGTCACTATTCCACCAGTTGTAAGTAAAACTTGCTAGTGCCCGCTATACAGATATAATCATTTAGTACTATTTTGTTTACTGATAGTGACGCGCGGTGGTATCAGGCTATTTTCATATGCAAATGAGGCATACTATTTTTTAATTATTTATGCTAATTAAATGCGTCACCTGATATCAGTGTTGAAACTTACTTCTGATATAAACTGTATACTAATGTAAATCAATACGTGGGGTAATGGTGAATGAATGTTTATTTTGCCAGAAAATGTCTCAGATGATATACAGAACACTTTGTAAGTGCACACACGAACGAACACGACAGGTTGGAACCAACCTTTCGTGTTCGTTCGTGTGTGCACTTACACGCTGACCCCACTGTACCTTTTAAGCAGGTGGTTGTGAAATCTATTTTTCTCCTCTCAGTGCCACACACATGTTATTACATTTGAAAGCAGAGGTGCTCAACTTTGGTATTTGGCCACGTGATATCGTAATTGTTTTTCTAGTGTTCGTTTGTACCGTCTAGGACCGACACTTCACTAATTGTGTGCGTGTTGGTTTGTGCAATCAACGCACATTAGGACGCCAAATATACGTCACCGTTTGACTGCTGAGTTGCAAGACTACGGAGCCCAGCAGGGGACGTAGAATTCTTTCTTTTATTAATTCGTTCCCACGAAATAACAATTCGTTCCCACGAAATAACAATTCTTTCCCTCAATTTAACAATTCGTTCCCTCAATTTAACAATTCGTTCCCACCAAATATCAATTCTTTCCCACTGGAACGAATAGTCAATTCGTGGGAACGAATTGTTATATCGTGGGAACGAATAGTTAATTCGAGGGAGCGAATTGTTAAATTTAGGAACGAATTGTGATTTCGTTGGAACGAATTGTTAATTCGAGGGAACGAATTGTTAAATTGAGGGAACGAATTGTTATTTAGTGGGAACAAATTAATAAAAAAAAATCCATGTGCCCTGCGGGGCTCCGTACAAAACAACACATAGTTTTGGAACAGTTTACACAAACTCTGACAGGATAACATTACAAGAGAACGGCACGTTGTCAATGGTGATCACAGAGCTCGATTACCGCAACATATGTGTAAACATCAACATATGTGTAAACATTTAATTAATCCAATTGTGAATGCCAATGCAAATTACACTGCGTTGCAGTTAACCTTAAACAACGGCCCGTGTTAATCTTTCCTGTATTATCAACTTTCGTAAACATCTGGGGGCCGTTTCAGTTAACTTCGTACGACTAAAATGTACGTAAGTGCAAACTTATGAAAGTCTGTAAATGCCACATTAACAATGAGTTCTTGTAAACAATTATTGGATTTACATTTATTGGTCATATGCAGCCTATGCTCAATACATGCAAATCCATCAATTGAACATTTTAGTCGTACGAAGTTTAGTGAAACGGGCCCCTGTTGACAATGCTATATCGTAAGTTAGTACATTGATTGACTGAGCATGGGCTGTAGCACAGCTCAGTCTCTGCCAATCAAGCTGATTGTATTCAAGCACAGTAGCACAGTATTCAAGTAGAAATAAACAAATTGACAATTATTGTCAAGATTACAGTGGGGTCAGCGTGTAAATTATTTGTACTAACTAAATGCGTCGCCTAAAAAATATATTTTCTACAAATTATAACATATGATCATTGCACATACAAAAATAAATACAGAAAATAAATAGTAATGTCATTTTAAGGAAACACAGTTATCGCCCTTGATATCAGTATGGAAATTTACACCTGATATGAAATGTATAATGAAATGTATAATAGTGCCAATCAATACGTGGAGTAATGGTGAATGAATGTTTATTATGCCAGAAAATGTCTCAGATGATGCATCTGATATAAAGAATATTGTGTGCCTACTGAGTGGGCATGTACCTTTAATTTTGCCTAGATTATTATCAATGTTTCTGAACACATATTGGCAACACGTGCTCAAGCAATTTGATTGTCTGAGCCTGTGCTGTAGCACAGCTCAGGCTCAACCAATCAAACCGCTTGTTTTCAAGCACAGTATTCAAGTATATTTTAACACAGAATTTGACAAATATTATCGCAGGCGATGGTGTACTAAAAGCTGCCTCTAAGCACCGAAATGACTCGCTGTAGCAAACTCTACGCAATTTATAATGCATTATATCATATAGTAATTACTAATAGTTGTATAATATACCAGTAACATGCTGTCGCCAGTTTATTAATATCCATTGACAGTTAATTAATATATGTCGCACTAGCATAACTCAGCTGGTGCGTTCAATCATATTTGTTCATTCGATATTTAACATATGTACTGTACCTAAAAAGAACAAATGTGTTTCATCGCGGAGTCCGCTCGATTACTCTTGTCGCAGTAACTTAAAAATTATGTTCCCAGAGACATAGCTACAAGAAACATAAACTTCCAACTTCAAATTCTACAAAAAAACATATCTCACATAGGGCCTAGGCACACCTTATAGGTTAGACACCACCAAATAGTTTTACTATATAATTTAACCGAATGCCATCCAATAAGGCCAGTCTCTCCTACTTTCACTATTCGTATGGATGTTGTGGGACCCACTTGTACATGACCTGTAGCCAGTCTGTACTGGTTCTGCATGAACTAAACAATAGGTTCACTTACTCCTAAGAAAGAAAAATCCAACCTTGTCATATCCTCCAATATTGTGTACATTTGTTGGCCACGGAAACTCCGTGTACATCAAGTGACCAACAGGTTCAGTGTTTTCTTTTAAATGCTACAAATATGTTGAAAACTGGTGTTAAAGGCACCCCAAAATGTTCCTCAAGTGAAACTGGGTAGTAATGGATCAAGATTTGCAAGCAAACGGTGTCTGTGACCTCAAAACACCCGCATTATTTTTTTATACCGGACTACTTTTACTACTACACCCTGGGCGGTTTCGCACCATTTGGTGTCTTCTAACCTGAACGCGAATAATATATAAACCATTGGCGTCACCAGCATTTATGAAAGGAGGGTTAAACTTACAGCTGTGAAGCAACCAACATCTGTAAATGGTACAAAGCACCGGAAAATACTTTTTAGAAGCCAAATGCTGCACTCGGGTATGGATAGACAACAACTAGCTCATTTCTTGGTCTAAACAAAGGGGGTTCATACGAACCCATCGAACCTCCAGTAACGACGCCCTTGTAAACTAATTAGTATTCGTATAGTATCAAAGAAGCTCACTGACACAGGCACGTTGTGGTATGAACGAGAAACGCCTTTTTAAATCATACCCAATTTTGTTCTGATATTAAATATCTAGAAGGTAGGACACGCGCCATCTTTTCAACCAACGGAAGTGGATTATTTACCTTGGGCCCGGCTCGCTAATTCAGTAATTGTAATGCGCGCGAAGGCCTTCTCGCCCGTTACAATTACTGAATCAGCGAGCCGGGTCCAAGGTACACTGGTATCACTTCTGTTGGTTGAAAAGATGGCGAGTGTCCTATCTTCTAGATATTTAAGATCGGGTTATGATTGGTTATGATTTAAAGAGCACTTTGTCGTTCGTGCCACAAAGTGCCTGTGCTGCAGTGGGGCCAGCGTGTAAGTGGACACACGAACGAACACGACAGGTTGGTTCCAACCTGTCGTGTTCGTTCGTGTGTCCACTTACACGCTGACCCCATTGTAACTGGCACAAGCTTGCGACATTCGATATACATTTACCAGCCGTGGTATAATAAAGAAAGTTTACGCCTAAAACCTGGGAGGTCGGAGGTTGGAGCCTTCGCTCTGGCTGATATGACCGGTTGGCTAGCCGCGAGCTAAATTAAGTAATAGTTCATATATTGGATGAAATTAATTTATTGAAACTCCAATATGTGAACTATAACGTACTTACTGTTT
Organism: Conchocele bisecta; assembly: GCA_029237695.1. Classification (NCBI taxonomy): domain Eukaryota; kingdom Metazoa; phylum Mollusca; class Bivalvia; order Lucinida; family Thyasiridae; genus Conchocele; species Conchocele bisecta. The sequence continues at coordinate 56,557,611 of CM055276.1, read as the reverse complement.
ACCAGCCCAGTCGCGAAGCTCCGCCCCTAACAGTGATTTCGAATCGCTATACTAGTATGTGATTGGTGGTGTGACACGAAGTGAGTGCGTGTGTGTGCGGTCATATGCTTTGCGTCTCGTGAACTGATGACAACAAGGCATAACATCAGTTCTAAATATAGCGAAATAAATGAGATGAAATGCCGTTCTTTCATTGGTCGAGAAACTGGGGTAAACATTACATAGATATTACTGATTGTTTACATCGCATATACAGCACCTTGCAAATATACAATACATACTGTTCATATTTTATCCCATCAACACAGTGCGTATGTGCCGTGAAACACGGTGCCGTGAAACATTTTTGATATCCAGTCAATACAATTTTTGCATTTTACAGCCATTTGTAGATGTTGACGGGATAAATAGAATAGTAGGTTAGTGCCGTGAATGGGACAACATATCTGGCGCGGCACGGAAACGGGATGTGCTCGGCAGAGCCTCGCCCATCCCGTTTCCTGAGCCTTGCCAGATATGTTTTCCCATTCACGGCACTAACCTATAATTCTCTATATCTATTTATCTAAACAAACACATGTCACTGGTTTGTATAAATACTGGATACATGCACGATAATTGTTTGATCCCCTTCATATAATTATCGCAGACCCTGATATCTTCTGTTCCCACAGTTACAGCTCGGAAGCCACGATCAGGAGCTACACTGGTAACACTCCCCTAGGCCCCATTTCTCCAGTCACAGCCACATATGTGAGTGCATCTATGATTTCCCCATCTCAAGACAGACGTTGCTGAATGTCGTGAGATTATAAACATTCTGAGCACGTGCGTGTAGTTCAATCTCTTACTCGAAATCGGCATCGTGGTTGATCGAAGCTGATTAGGATCTACTATACAACATTGTTCACATTGGATCAACTATAATACACAATTTCATCCGTGTACTTCGGAATCAAAACGCACGTGAATCGCAGTCTTAATCATCGTAATGTTCACGTTTTTCATACACGTTTCTGTGACTGGAGAAATGGGGCTTATGGGATTTGTATCCAGTGTAGCTCCTGGTCAAATAGCACACCCATGTAGCCTAATGACGGTCTATATTGCGTATTAGAATCATGAATCATTGACGGAATGGCGAGCAGTGTAGATCCTGATCAGACTGTGCGGATGCACAGGCTGATCTGGATCTACAATGGTCGTAACACCCATAAGCCCCATTTCTCCAGTTAATGCCATATTTGTGTTTTTGTACAGGTTTTATATTCACACGTGGTAGGCTTGTTTATATAGCACGTGTTCTTTATGCAGGAAAATCTTTGACATCCCACTCTTTGTTATTCTTTCACACATGGGGTGCAGGAATTGCAGCACTATTGTTCATACATGTACGATGCAGAATGTGAACTAGGTGAACATTACCAGCTAACACCCTATATATATATATAAGGTATATATATATGCACATGGGGTGCAGGAATTGCAGCAATATTGTTCATACATGTACGATGCAGAATGTGAACTAGGTGAACCTTACCAACTAGCACCCTGTATATGTATCTCCTTTATTAGTCAGAAAAATGCAATCTCATAAAAGATAAAAATATAAAATATCCACATATACACTGTAGTGTAAATCCTGATGAGACGGTTTTGTCGTCAGACGGCTCTACAATGATTGCAAATATCAAATATTGCGATAGAGACCTACTATCTGTTCCACGTTTTGCTGCCGACGAACGTTTGGCTATTAAACACATTACACCTGAACAATGTTTAAATGTATGTACTCTTTTATCAATAACAAAAAAGTTACCCTCCCCAATTTTTTTTATTTCATGAAATTCCATTAAATATTGATTTTATAGCGAAAACACTATTTACCTCTGGGAATTTAACATGGGGGCTAAAAATAGATTTAAAAACGAGTAATTATTGGAGCGATTTTCAATATCTAACTTTTGTTTCCATGCTTTCTGAGTCAATTTTCAAACCTTTTCGTTTTTTGACTCCTCCCCCAGGTCCTCCACCTCCTTTTTCCCCATGTTAAATTCACATAGGAAAACATTTTTTTCACAATAAAATCAATATTTTCAACCAACGGAAGTGGTACTAGTGTACCTTGGACCCGGCTCGCTGATTCAGTAATTGTAACGCGCGAGAAGGCCGGGACACTGCTGGTCCCGGCCTTCGCGCGCATTACAATTACTGAATTAACGAGCCGGGCCCAAGGTAAATAATCCACCACTTCCGTTGGTTGAAAAGATGACGAGTGTCCTACCTTCTAGATATTTAATATCAGAACAAAGTTAGGTATGATTAAACAAAAGGCTTTTCTCGTTCATACCACAAAGTGCTTTTAGTCAGTCACATTGCTGCCTACACAAGTGTCGTTGTTTGTTTGCTGTTACAGTGAAACCTCTCTAAACCGAACACCCTGGGAGGTCCACTGTAAATCAGACATATGACTTTGCCAATAAATACGGTTGTGGTTTGCGAACTTGAACATGCATTATCATCATAAATACACACCACCTGCGTGTCCCGTTTAGACAGACTCTATTGTAGTTTGTTGTTGTTGTTGTATATTTTTTTTTAATACTACCGACGATGACAACGGCGTTTAAATGCAAGAAACTGTATCTCATATGACGCACCCGTACAATGTTCGTTTCAAATCCTAGTAAATGTACAAAACCAAGGTATATGATCACGTGGTACTAACAACAACAACAAGTACTGAAACTTCCACAATCCATTTGTACGTATTATTTTATAGTGTCCTTATTACGTAACGGATTTTGATGAAATTTGGCGCGTCAAACGCGTCTTGTTAAGCTGCATTTGGTGGTCTCTGTATTTTCGCCCAAACTTCTGTCGTTTTGTTGAAGAATCGATTTCCGTGTCTACCGACACGGAAATCGATTCTTCGCAAAAACGACATAGGTTTGTGCCGAACTCCCTGGACCACCAAATGCAGCCCACGAAGACGCGTTTGCTGCGCCATATTTCATCAAAATCAGTTCCATATGAAGGAAACTATCAAATAATATTTACTTTGGAGAGGGCAACGTTGTTGTTGTTGTAACCACGTGATCATGCACCTTGAAAACATAAACAACTGGCATTTTCGGCAACATTCCTCTGACAGTTAATTATTATTTATGATGATTGATAAAGATCTAGATGTTATCGTTGCATGTATGTTATGTTTATTTGGTTGTTAATTGAATATACAGTGGGAATTACCACGTGTTAACTGACTATTAACTGCGCGAAGTGTGGGGTATTATTGTGTTTGAGATGTATGGTGGGCCATATCGTCTATTCGTAGCTACGCCTCGCAACACATGAGAGACATATCGTTACATTGTTTCCCTCAGCACTGTCAGTTCTGTTACTTACGGTTCTACTTTACATTCTACCATGCTCATATGCCCCACTTTTACACGCGATATCGAGATTGAGAAAACACGATGAGGCGAGACCGTGAACGTGAGGCGGGACTGCGAGGTCAATCTCGAATTCTCGTCTCGCGTTCTCACACTCTAGCAATCTCAGTATATTAGCACGTGTTTTCGTGATCTCGCGATCTCGTTGTAGAAGTCCACGGTGTATATAAATTTCTCGGCTTCCAACTGCAAAATACGTTTATCCGAAATGCATCTTCATAATGTTGATAATAACTACACATAACTACAGAAGTAATGAAGTTGGTACAGTGGGGTCAGCGTGTAAGTGCAAACACGAACGAACACGACAGGTTGGAACCAACCTGTCGTGTTCGTCCGTGTGTGCACTTACACGCTGACCCCACTGTATTGTCGGCCGCGTATTAGTAGGCTTGTTAAGTGACTATTGACTTCAAGTCATGATGCAAAGGTCCCCTTTGACATGGAAGTACCTAAGGACCATAGAAACGTTTTTATCCAAAAAACACACGCTATATCTCATTTTCAAGATGGCCGCCGGCGGCCATATTGGAATTGAGATACAACAACCATATTTGATATTCATTTCTCCATGATTGTTCAAAGCTAACATACAACACTAGAAATGGGAATCATAAGTTTAATTGAAATTTAACTCAACTAAAATATTGTCGGCCACAATTTCAATATGGCCGCCGGCGGCCATCTTGAATATTAGGAGATACAAACACTTTTAGCATTGGCACCAGGACGCTTCCATACAACACTGATATTGTCGGATAGGATCATACATTGGAAAGAAGTGCAGTTTTCACAACATGCATCCATACCACGGAGAAATACGGAGCCCCGCAGGGGGCGTATAATAACGAACTGTTAATTCGAGGGAACGAATTGTTAAATTGAAGGAAAGAAGTGTTATTTCGTGGGAACGAATTAATACAAAATATTAATGTGGGGCTCCGTAGAGAAAAGCTGTATGGGTTCCAAGTCAATTATTGAATGTTTTGATAACTGAGAGTTTATTTTTGTGCATGTATATCATTTCGATGGTCTAGTAACATAAGGTCGTAAGTGCTATGCTACAGCATAGCACTTACGACCTTATGTTACTAGACCATCGATTTGTTGAACCGTATTTCAATGCAGGTGTGTACTTTTGGTGTGGTACTTTCTTGGTCCGTAATACTTAGTACATGTATGGAAATGTATACATTATATGGTTTTATTTTGTCATTTACATATCCACTGTGCATGATCACGTGGTTACAACAACAACAACAACAGCTGAACGTGCTGAAAGCTGGCCCACTCCAAAGTAAGTATTATTTGTTATTTCCTTACTATGTAACGGATTTTGATGACATATGGAGCAGCAAACGCGTCTTCATGTGCTGCATTTGGTGGTCCAGGGAGTTTGACACAGACTTATGTCGTTTTTGCGAAGAATCGATTTCCGTGTCGGTAGACACGGAAATCGATTCTTCGCAAAAACGACATAAGTTTGGGTCAACGTACCACCAAATGCAGCTTAACAAGACGCGTTTGATGCGCCATATTTCATCAAAATCCGTTACGTGATAAGGACACTATAAAAGAATACGTACTTTGAATCGAATGGATTCGGGAAGTTTCAGTACTTGTTGTTGTTGTTAGTACCACGTGATCATACACCTTGATATATATTTTAGCAGAGAATTATGTTGGGGATATAGTGTTTGGGTTTAACAACGCTAAATCAAGCAGCTACTGTCTGTTCACGAAAGCTGCCCAAATGTTACGGCTACATAAATAATTCAAAAACGATATATTTTTTCGATAATATTAAATTAAAGGACAATTTTAGAACGAGCCTTCATTTTATTTCGTGAAATCTGGACAAATATTGATTTTTTTGCGTTAAAACAATTGTCCCATGTTAAATTCACTCTGTGAAGATGTCTATGGGGATTTAACATGGGGAAATGTTTTAGAATTTCAGAAATACTGGAACGATTTTTAAAATTAGCTATCTACAGGTAGCTAGGTCAATTTCCATTTTTTTTCGTTTTCTGACTCCTCCCACAACTCCTCTACCTCCTTTTCCCCCATGTTAAATTTCCATAGACAAATCAATTTTTCGTCTGAGTCTTAAATTTTTATAAAATTTAATATTATCGGAATAAATATTGTTTTGGCATTGTTTATATGGGCGTAAAATCTGGGCAGGTTTCGTGAAACAGACAGTAGTTATGTACATGTATGTTGTAGTGAAATGTCGTCCATGCAAATGCACTAACAACACATATATAGAGAATAGTAGGTTAGTGCCGTGAATGGGAAAACATATCTGGCAAGGCTCAGGAAACGGGATGGGCGAGGCTCTGCCGAGCACATCCCGTTTCCGTGCCGCGCCAGATATTTTTTTCCCATTCACGGCACTAACCTACTATTCTATTTATCCCGTCAACACCTTCAAATGGCTGTAAAATGCAAAAATTGTATTGACTGGATATCAAAAATGTTTCACGGCACCGTGTTTCACGGCACATACGCACTGTGTTGACGGGATAAATATGTTAGTATAGGCATGCATATAGTTTGCGTTCAGCTGTCTAGAACATAATACAAGTACGTCACAAGCATGTTAACCTTTACACCCCTAAATTGTTTCTGATATGTTAATTTTGCAACCAATCTAACAGCCACAAAATGATTTCCAGACTAGTACATTTATGAAAAGGGGGTATTTTATATCCTCAAAGATGTGAAAATTACTTTCAAACAGTGCAGATCCTGATGAGACGGCTCGTTACGAGCCGGCTCATCTGGATCGGCACTGTTTGCATAAACCGCTATAGCGGGCTTTCGGGTTCAAAGGGTTAATGCTTCAATTTCTAAGATTTTGAACATCCAGGATAAGACAACATTCATTTGGTCAATTTCCTGACGTGTACATGTACTCGATCCCTCATTTGTTTTGTGTAGCAGTCTTTGTTTTCACTAAACTTCATACGACTCAGATGTTTGTAAGTGCACATTTAGGATCCTCTGACAATTTGAATTGATGGATTTACATTTTTTGAGCATATGCAGCCTATGCTCAATAAATTTAATACAATACTCGTTTACAAGAAAACATTGCTAACATGAAATTTACAGAATACATTGTATCATAAATTTGTACTTACGAACATTTAGTCGTACGAAATTTAGTGAAACGGGCACATGGGGGCCGTTTCACTAAACTTGTTACGACTACAATGTTCGTATGTGCAAACTTATGATAGTCTGTATTGTTGTAAACAATTATTGGATTTACATATATTGAGCAAAGCTCAATAAATGTAAATCCATCACTTCCAGACGATTCCAAATTTGCACTTACGAACATTTTAGTCGTACGAAGCTTAGTGAAACGGGCCCCTGGATACCGGCGCGGCAACGTTGTATATATAACTTGTTAAATTCACGTACGACACATTGAACCTGACGTCTGAAAGTCGTACATATAGTCTATTAAAACCGCCACCGAATACAAATTCATAATGTTAAGTAATGCAATAGGCACAGGCGGGGAATACTCCAAAGATACGCAGATTGGTAGATGCAGCGTAATGAATATATGACAGGATGATGCATCGAGTTAATTTAAGAAAAAGCTGTTTATATCAGCGGCAAATGAAGCGCGCCTAGCAAAGCATTCTATCTGCCACCTCTCGTTACATCCACCTGTGTATCTATTAGGTACAACATTCGGCTTCTGGCCAGCAAACAGCTCCTTGTGACATTTACGGCCGACCTAGTTTCCGACTATATGATTTTGTGTTGCAATAACAATGGAACGAGTGACTCTGTACAAGTTACATTAAGCTTCGTACGACCATGAATTTCGTACAACTAAAATTGAGAACAATAATCAAATTAGCGGCCAATTTTGAGGATTCTTTGGCGAAATTGTGCACTTTCAATCCTACAGAGCACCGCATGGGACATGGACTTGTTTTGTATTAATTCGTTCCCACGAAATAACAATTCGTTTCCCCAATTTAACAATTTGTTCTCTCGAATAACAATTCGTTCCCACGATATAACAATTCGTTCCCTCGAATTAACAATTCGTTCCCACGATATAATAATTCGTTCCCACGAAGTAACAATTTGTTCCATCGAATTAACAATTCGTTCCCACGATATAACAATTTGTTCCCTCGAATAAAAATTCGTTCCCACGATATAACAATTCGTTCCTTCGAATTAACAATTCGTTCCATCGAATTAACAATTCGTTCCATCGAATTAACAATTCGTTCCCGTGGGAACGAATTGTTATTTCGTGGGAACGAATTGTTAAATTGAGGGAACGAATTGTTATTTCGTGGGAACGAATTGTTATTTTGTGGGAACGAATTGTTATTTCGTGGGAACCGTGAAAAGAATTAATAAAAAAAGATTATACGTCCCCTGCGGGGTTCCGTACAATCCCACGTATATGTAGGTAGCATACGATAGCATTAGTGAGCCATATCGATATTTTAAGTGAGATATTAAAACAACTCTTCGTACGGAAATTTTTTATCGTAAAACGGACCCTACTGTCTGTTTCACGAAACCTGCCCAAATTTTACGGCTATATAAATAATGCAAAAACAATATATATTTTTCAATAATATTAAATTTTATCAACATTTAAGAATGAGCCTTCTTTTTATTTCGTGAAATTTGATTTTATTACGAAAAATGAGTTCTCTATGGGAATTTAACACGGGAAAAAAGAGGTGGAGAACCAGGAGGAGGAATCGAAAAACGAAAAAAAATAGGAAATTGATTCCGAAACCTAGCTAGATAGCTTGGAAATGATCTAACTAAGAACAAAATTTACATTTTGAAAATTGGTCCACTATTTCTGAAATTAGAAAAATATTCACTATGTCTATGGGGATTTAACATGGGGAAATTGTTTTTTCGCAGTAAAATCTATATTGGACCAATTTCACGAAATGAAAAGTAGGCTCATTGTTAACTGTTGCTATAATTTAATATTATTTATATAGCCGTACAATTTGGGCAGGTTTCGTGAAACAGAGTGTCGTAGATACCAAGAGGTCCACATTTACACGTGTACATGTATGCATTTGCGGGGATAATACGGTGTAATGCTGGTCGCATGTTTGCGGATACGACATGATATATAGAATAGTAGGTTAGTGCCGTGAATGGGTAAAAATATCTGGCAAGGCTTAGGAAACGGGATGGGCGAGGCTCTGCCGAGCACATCCCGTTTCCGAGCCGCGCCAGATATTTTTCCCATTCACGGCACTAACCTACTATTCTATTTATCCCGTCAACACCTAGAAATGGAATTAAAATGCAAAAAAGTAACCCCAGTCACCGCATATATTCATACGCGGTGATTAGGTCGTATTGACTGGATATCAAAAATGTTTCACGGCACCGTGTTTCACGGCACATACGCACTGTGTTGACTGGATAAAATTGGACTTGGCGCAGTCGCGATGAGTTTACTGTTCGATATTAAGTCAGGGAAACCTGTCTTATGCTCCAATCGAATTGTATCGATTCTTATATGATTCCTAGTTTGGTAGAATGGCCACAAATAGCATAAGACCCATTTCTCCAGCCACAGCCACATAATTAAGACACGCCATGTGATGTTGTACCTTCGGACATCTGTGTAATAAAATTAAATACGTTTACAAACGTTTAGTGAAACGGGCCCCTGGATCCATCGGATCATGCGTGGCTATGAGAAATAGGGATCAGGGGCCCGTTTCACTAAACTTCCTACGACTAAAATGTTCGTAAGTGCAAAATTATGATAGTCTGTAAATTTCATATTAACATTGTTTTCTTGTAAACAATTATTGGATTTACATTTATTGAGCATAGGCTGCATATGCAGCCTATGCTCAATAAATGTAAATCCATAAATTGAAATTTACAGACGATCTTAAATTTGCACTTACGAACATTTTAGTCGTAAGAAGTTTAGTGAAACGGGCCCCTGGGGGCTTGCGAACAGTGTAGCTGCTGATTAAATAGTGCAATGTTGTAACCTGATAACGATCTGTATTACTTGTTAGAAGCATGGCCGGTGTTTCATTGATGGAATAGCAAACAGCGCAGAGCCTGATCAGACTGTGCGGATGCACAGACTGATCTGGATCTACACTGGTGACACAACCCATACACCGCATTTCTGCTGTAACAGCCACATAAACACGTAGGTATCGCTAGTATGAGCGGACAAGTCGTTTTTTGGAATCCGTATGCGCAGATGAGTCACCTGACTAAATATGGAATTTGTTTATAATATTGAATAATAACTAGCCTTCCAGATAGAACAGATTTGACGTTCACTAGCTAAATTGTATTTATAGTTTACCCTAGGTTCTCGACCAATGAAAGAACAGCATTTCGTCTCAATTAATCGGATATTGCGACACTTTTGCCAAATGAATTTATATTAAATCAATCATTAATTGTTCAGCCGCTATATTTATAACTGATTTACGCCTTGTCGTCATCAGTTCACGAGACGCAAAACATGTCACACCGCCAATTGCTAGCATAGCGATTCGAAATCACGTTTAGGGGCGGAGCTTCGGGAGTGGGCTGGTAAACAATAAGTACGTTATAGTTCACATATTGGATTTGTAATAAATTGATATCTCCCTCGCTAGCGCTCGCTACGAAATTAATTTATTAAAAATTCAATATATGAACTGTAACTATTACGTACAGTACGTGTATTTAATTAAACGAACGTATTATTGTATCCCATATGAAGTGCCGCAGGCAACTGTTAATATCTGTGTTGTATAAAACATGCATTGATGAATTCGAAAGTCAGAAACATTTTCACCAGCAACATTAATTCCAAAATATACGATGATGTACATTAATGAAACCGAAATTGAACAAATCCAAACACGTACGATAATTCACGCAGCTAAATTCTATACATTCTCATCTGTGACATTAATTCAGAAACATATGATATAGAGAATAGTAGGTTAGTGCCGTGAATGGGAAAATATATCTGGCAAGGCTCAGGAAACGGGATGGTCGAGGCTCTGCCGAGCACATCCCGTTTCCGTGCCGCGCCAGATATTTTTCCCCATTCACGGCACTAACCTACTATTCTATTTATCCCGCCAACACCTACAAATGGCTGTAAAATGCAAAAATATAACCCCAGTCACCGCACATATTCATACGCAGGGAGTAGGTCGTATTGACAGGATATACAAAATGTTTCACGGCACCGTGTTTCACGGCACATACGCACTGTGTTGACGGGATAAAATTAATACAAATTAATCGAAAGTCGGAACAATTAAATTCCCCGCAGGGGACATGTATTTCTTTTATTAATTCGTTGCCACGAAATAGCTATTCGTTCCCTCAATTTAACAACTCGTTCCCTCGAAGTAACAATTCGCTCACACTATATAACAAATCATTCCCACGAAATAACAATTCGTTCCCACGAAATAACAATTCGTTCCCTCAATATAACAATTCGTTCCCTGGAATTAACAATTCGTTCCCACGATATAACAATTCGTTCCCACGAATAGTTATTTCGTGGGAACGAATTGTTAAATTGAGGGAACGAATTGTTATTTTGTGGGAACGAATTGTTAATCCCTGCGGGGCTCCGTACATATCAAATGGAATAAGCCAGTACATTTTTTTGTCTTATATTTAGGGGTAGGAATTGGCTCGAGGACCTTCCAACCCTAAGCATTTGAGCCCAAAAAGTGTCAGGCCAATGACCGTTGGCCCGTTTAAAAAGCCAGTAAATCATACACATGCCCGCACATAATCCTCGCGAGAGGGTGTTGCAGGATGAATAGATAGATAGTATTATTGATACCTCACACTCACTAATTATATATAACGGTTAAATAAATGCATATTGATGAGATACACAGAGGACATTTACATATTATGTGTTCCATATAACAATTGAAATGTCTACCTAATTTAATCCATTTAGCCTGTCTATTCAGTATGAATACAGAGTCAAAATGTGAGACACGCCATATGATTTTGTACCTTCGGATATCTGCGTAATTTCATGAAATACGTTTACAAAATTTACAATGTTTTCCGTAAATGGCGTCAACTTCTGACTTTATTTATGAAAAAGAAATATTGTAAATTGTGTAAACGTATTTAACGAAATTACGCACATGTCCGAAGGTACAAAATCACATGGCGTGTCTCACATAAACCAGGATCTTAGGTTTGCATAATGTAAACGTGGCTGGCGTATTATGTGCAACACGGTGTTGTCACATGTAGCAATTGTGTCGGTTTAATTTGTAAAAGCCAATAAATATGTAAATTTCACAACTATAATAGACACGGAGATATTTGACGGTTCTCTAAATAGCTAGCGAAATAAAGTCTCAATTAAGGACCCGTTCTATGCCTGATCATCGTGTGATTCAAAGATAATTGCTTCGTAAAGGTGATAGAATATATGTATAACAGTTCAGTTCATTCCCTTTGTAAATCTATTTATAGAAAGCCAGTCCAATGGTTTATTTTAGCGTTTGTTTCTTACTGAATAGTGCACAAACAATAAGACTGCAAACAGGGTATACCCAGATCAGACTGCACAGCTGTGCAGTCTGATCTGAGTGTACACTGTTTGCAATAACATTAATAAGTGTCAAAATATGAATCTGGCAAATACTGCAGTTCCGGATCAGATATATAGGATAAACTGGATAGGCACTAGTCGAAAACACTATAATGGCTCCTTGGCACATCAAATCGTTTGCCAGTTGCCTTTTTCACAAGCAATACGACTGTAAAATACAATTTGGATCGGATTTCTATAAATGAGTTCAAAGGGAGATAAGTAGCCACGATTCCTCATGCCATTCTATCCATGCATACTACATGCGCCATAGCTGGTTGGTTTGCATCATGTAACTGCGCAATAACCGATTCTTCACCGTCAGAATAATTATTTTGTCAGGTCGCCAGCTTTTCATTGATCCAATACGAATATCCGGGTTACAATTGAAAACTAACGTTTCATTGGTCGAACGGCGTCACATAACGTTACCGGCTGACGCCAGTGTATTGAGGTAATGTAAGCAAGTCGGTGTTATTTTCAACGAAAATTACTTAATACGTGATCATCGGCTGCATAAAACGTTTAACTTACCTGATAAATAGAATACCAGCCTAGTGGCTGTTTATATCAGGTTTATCACGCGGGGCTTGGACACGGTAGGGATGTACGGAGCCCTGCAGGGGACATGGAATTTGTTTTTATTAATTCGTTCCCACGAATTAACAATTCGTTCCCTCAATTTAACAATTCGTTCCCTCGAATTAACAGTTCGTTCTGACGATATACATGATATAACAATTCGCTCACTCGAATTAACAATTCGTTCCCACGAAAAGACAATTCGTTCCATTAATTCAACAATTCGTTCCCTCTAATTGACATTTCGTTCCCATGGTCGTATAGTTACTACTGTCTGTTTCACGAAAGCTGCCCAAATTTTACGGCTATATAAACAATTCAAAAACAAGATTTCTTTTCATAATATTAAATTAAAGGACAAATTAAGAATGAGCCTTCTTTTTATTTCGTGAAATTTGGTCAAATATTGATTTTATTGCGAAAACAAAATTTCCCCATGTTAAATCCCCATAGCCCATAGACATCTTCACTCCGTGAAGATGTCTATGGGGATTTAACATGGGGAATTTTTTTTGAATTTTAGAAATACTGGACCGATTTTTAAAATTTAACTTTTGTTTTCTTAGTTAGATCATATCCAAGCTATCTAGCTAGGTTTCGGAGTCAATTTCCAAAATTTTTGGTTTTTTGACTAATCCCACACTCCTTTGCCTCCTTTTCCCCCATGTTAAATTCTCATAGAGAAATCTATTTTTCGTAATAAAACCAATATTTGACCGAATTTCACGAAATAAAAAGAAGGCTCATTCTTAAATTTTCCTTTAATTTAATATTATCGAAAATAACATTGTTTTTGAATTGTCTATATAGCCGTAAAATTTGGGCAGCTTTCGTGAAACAGACAGTAAATAGTTATAGTTACTGTTATTTCGTGGGAACGAATTGTTAAAGGAACGAATTGTTAGTTAATTCGTGGGAACGAATTGTTGTTTCGTGGGAACGAATTGTTAAATTGAGGGAAAGAATTGTTAATTCGTGGGAACGAATTGTTAATTCGTGGGAACGAATTGTTAAATTGAGGGAACGAATTGTTATTTCGTGGGAACGAATTAATAAAAAAAAAGAATTCTACGTCGCCTGCGGGGCTCCGTAGACATATGTGTATTTCGTTAAAATGAATTAAACTTTGAGCCAGAGTCTGGCACTGACATAACAATACAGCGACGTTGACGTGACTAGTGTGCGTCATCAACTCCACGCCCTCCCGAAACTGGGGCCCGTTTCACTAAACTTCGTACGACTGAAATGTTCGTAAGTGCAAAATTATGTAACAGTCTGTAAATTTCACATTTGTAAACAATTATTGGATATGCAGCCTAAACTGAGGGAACGAATTGTCGTTTCGTGGAAACGAATTGTGTTAAATCGAGGGAATGAATTGTTATATCGTGGGAACGAATTGTTATTTCGTGGGAGCGAATTAATAAAAAAAAAGCCATGTCACTTGCGGGGCTCCGTACAAATCCCTCTAACAAGTCTAAGAGAAGCAATTGTTCTGCCATCTCCAGATACGGGGGATTACTAGCTCGGGTAATTATATCTTACTGTATTACCAACAAAACACTTAGTGAAACAAACAGAACATTTATGACATAACTATAAACTTTTATTTTTATATTTGAACCAGCTGAGTTATTTCCCTCCACTACCTATATCAATCAGACTGGGACAGAAGTGCTTGATAGAATTATGGAGATGGTTTTATTTGTGGCGGCGAGTGGGGAAATGGGGCTGATGTGTCTTGCGACCAGTGTATATCCTGATCAGCCTGTGCATCCGCAGAGTCTGATCTGAGGCCCGTTTCACTGAAAATCGTACGACTAAATTGTTCGTAAGTGCACACGTATGATAGTCTGTAACGTTCACATTAACAACGATTTCTTGTAAACAATTATCGGATTTACATTTATTGAGCATAGATTGCATATGCAGTCTATGCTCAATAAATGTAAATTCATCAATTGAAATTTCCAGACGATTCTAAATTTGCACTTTAGTCGTACGAAGCATTTTAGTCGTACGAAGCTTAGTGAAACGGGCCCCAGGATCTGCACTGTTAGGCAGTCAATGAATGGAACATCCATGCTTGTAGATAGTGATATGACATTGGATATGTGACTTTAGCTAGTGATTTCAAACTCCATGTATAACATATTCAGTAACTACAGTGGGGTCAGCGTGTAAGTGCACACACGAACGAACACGACAGGTTGGTTCCATTGTACATGAGTGTCGGGTGTAAATTGTGCAGTTACTGCATCAGAAATTGTTTGTGCTGCATCAGCTGTCATAATCACAATTCTTATCAGTAGTATTCTTGGCATCCTCTTCCTGATAGTTTATGCTTAGTTGACACTCTGGGAACGGATGATACAAATATGTCAAGATACATTACTTGTGGTATGGCTTGTCAACCATGTAGTGCTACCATATTTCCTATTTAGAATTCAGGTTGGGTTGTTGTAGCTGCTATTAGTTAATTTGATTTGTGGTCACATTGTCTGTGGTGTAGCAATTTCTGTATTTCATAAGCATCAATCATATCAAGATATATTTCCACACCAGTTTATGCTGAGAAACATATATAGTTTATATGTGTAATGGTGAACATGGTCAGATTCGGTGTGTAGATGTGGAGCATGTCAATATGTATTCTATAATGTATTAGTAGTTAGCTCACCACTGACTCTTCGCTCATGGTAGTTCTACAAATCACGCCTTACATACATATCATCTATTTGCATGGAGAGGTAAGTCGCCATATAAGATGAATTCATCAAGAATGTAGAATTGGTTTGTAATCAAAATACATATATCACTAGTTAGCAACAAAATAAACACATTTTCTTGATGTATGTATTTCAAATGCTGGAATTATAAGGAATTAATGGCCTTTTTGTGGAATTTATCGGGGATATAAACTTGGAAAAGTCGCGGTAATACTGGACGAGGCCTTCCGGCCTTCGTCCAGTATTCCCGCGAATTTTCCAAGTTTATACCCCGATAAATTCCACAAAAAGGCCATTCATTCCTATAATGTACAATTGATTGATTAGACCAACATGCAACACATATTCTACTTTCATTAACTTAAGCCCCAGTCTCACTGTCACGATTTTGCTCTCGACTAGCCACGATCTGAACAATCGTCAGCAGTCGTAGTACCATCGTAGTGGTGTCGCAAGTATTCTTGAGTGTTCTTGAGTGTTAGTGGGTCATCGGGATAGGCTCCCGACGACTGCTTTGAACATGTTTAAAACAGTCGGGAGTGATCGGCTAGTTTTTCAAGTCGTACGGCATTCGTACAGCATTCGTACAGCATTCTTGAGGCCGTCGTAGAGGTATTCGTGATAGTCGTGGCTATTTGTGGCACTTCCCATGTACAACTCTGCAAGACCCGGCAATAACTATTTTGATGGTCCTACGACTATGCCACGATTTATGCCGATTACACTACGAACGTAATAAGAACTTGTCCCGAATTATCAATAACTAGCACGACAACACCACGAATATTGTCGAATGCACTACGAATTATGCCGACAGCGCTAGGACTGCAGTAAGAACTACTACGACTTCTCACAGTGCCACTACGGTTTCACTACGATTCGGCAACAAACAGTTAAATACAGGCTGTCAGCATCCCAGAAATCATACATTATGTGACTTCCAACCAGAGAACATCTACCAAGAAGATATACCAATAACTTCTACCATGGATACTCCTGGAACAATGTTGCCTCTCCGTGATCTCGTGGCACTGGAGGCAGATAGTATACAGAATGACCTGGCTATTGCCCATCAGGTTGAGAAGAGGAGAAGAAGAGAGGCAATGAGAGCTAAACCATTTTGGTGCAGGGTCTGGCTGACACGAAGACCTTCACTAGGACAGTATGAAATGCTGATGGTTGAGCTGAGTCAGGAAGATGTACATGGTTACAAGTACTTTATGAGGCTGGAGCCCTTGATGTTCCAATAACTGCTTAACAGAGTCAGTGGTAGAATAGAGAAGAAGGACACATGGTACAGGAAGGCAGGTCCACCTGGATTGAAGCTGGCGATTACCCTCCGGCACCTAGCAACAGGAGATAGTTACTATTCCCTGATGTATGGTTTCAGAGTGGCCCACAACACCATCTTCTCCATTGTGCGTGATGTATGTGAATCCATCGTTGAGGAATATGCAGATGAAGTGATCCCCTGTCCAACTACACAGGACGAGTGGAAACTTATAGCTGACCAGTTTGGGGCCAGATGGCAGATGCACCACACCATTTGTGCATTGGACGGCAAGCACATATCAATGCAGTGTCCAAATAATTCTGGTTCTCTCTACTTGGTGGCTGCTGAGTATAAGTTCGTATGGGTGGATGTTGGTGCCAACGGTTCTGCATCTGATGCTCAAATATGGAACCAGTGTGAGATGAAGGAGGTCATTGAACATGGTAGCAATGGATTCCCAGAAGCAACACCACTCCCTGCAGATGACAGACCGATGCCATACTTCAGCATTGCAGACGACGCCTTCGCTCTTAGGACATGGCTCATGAAATCATTCTCGAGACGCAACCTGACAAATGAAGAGAGAATCTTCAACTACAGACTCTCGAGGGCTAGGCCTATAGTAGAGAATGCCTTTGGCATCCTGGCCAACAGATTTGGAGCTTTTATGACCACACTTAGACAACAACCATAGACCGTTAATAGCATTGTACTGGCCTGCGTTTGCCTTCATAACCTGAGGAGAATGAGGTACCCTGCTACTCAGAATACTCTCGTTGACCAGGAAGATGCGAACCACAGTATTATTCCAGGAGCTTGGAGGGATGTTGCCAACCTGGATGACATGGCCCACATTAGGGGTGGCAACTTTACAACAAGGGTAGCCAACCAATCGATGTAGACTGTGTGACGTTCGAAAACGGAATGAATTCGTAACTGATCGGGAGTATTTATCCGATTCGCACGGACGTCGGGGTAGACCGGGAGTAGTCGTAATATAGTCGTAGTACAGTCGTGGTGGTTCGTGGTGCAGTCGGGGCTGATCTTGGCGAGTCGTGATGCAGTTGTGTCGCAGTTGTACCAAATCCTGGAGATTCTTGATATGTCGTCCTGCATTCGTACTGGCAACGTAGTGGAGTCGTGGTAGGTCGTTGCTATTCGGGGACCATCGGCTTGGAAAACGTAGAGCATTCGTACAATAGTCGTCAGTAATCTTGGGAACTCGTAGGACATTCGTGACAAGGTCGGGAATGATGCCGATTCATGCCGATCTTTATCAAAATTTTGCAAAACGTCGGGATCAGTCGTCGTTGGATAGGTCGGGAATGATCGTGGATAGTCGTGAGTAAGATCGTGACAGTGAGACTGGGGCTTAACTGGGACTCGTGTAGTAACCTTATGACTCATAATAACATAGCACTAGTATTAATTTGTATGCATTTAACCCTTTGAACCCGAAAGCCCGCTATAGCGGTTTATGCAAACAGTGCCGATCCAGATGAGCCGGCTCGTGTAACGAGCCGTCTCATCAGGATCTGCACTTTTTGCAAGGAATTTTCAGATTTTTTAGATAAAAAACACCCCATTTTCATAAATAGACTAGTCTGAAAATCATTTTGTGACCATTGTATTGGTTGCAGAATTAACATATCAAATTCCATTCCAGTTACTTAGGGGTAAAAGGGTTAAAGATGGACTAATGTCACCATTTTGGTGTCACGATTTGCATACGATTGGATAAATATATAGAGAATTGTAGATTAGTGCTGTGAATGGGAAAAACTATCTGGCAAGGCTCAAGAATTTCTTTATTTCTCATCAGACGTATATGTAGTGACCACCATTTGAACTGTCTCGCCGAGACGGTTCAAATGAGTGGTCACAACATATACTTTGGTTCAGAAATAAGGAAAATAGATAGAGAATAGTAGGCTAGTGCCGTGGATGGGAAAAAATATCTGGCCAGGCGTAGCAAACGGGATAGGCGAGGCTCTGCCGAGCACATCCCGTTTCCGTGCCGCGCCAGATATGTTTTCCCATTCACGGCACTAACCTACTATTATATTTATCCCGTCAACACCTACAAATGGCTGTAAAATGCAAAAAAATAGTATTGACTGGATATCAAAAATGTTTCACGGCACCGTGTTTCACGGCACATACGCACTGTGTTGACTGGATAAATGTGTACTTCTGCGTTAACTAGTCCTAATAGTAGCGCACTGTATGATTTTGAAGACAGCTGCTAGACAGTATTAATTGTGGTTTATCCCATCTTCTAGCATTAAGAACAGCCACACAATTCGATTATCCGTATCTTAGTTGGTCTAGGATATATTGCAGTTTATGTTTTCTTTCAAGATGGCATACATAGACAATCTTGGATTTAACTAAATATAATATACAGCCAAGTTAAAATTTATTTGTAAGAAAACAGATTTGTTGTGTAATTGTAACTTATATTGCCCCATATATAATATATTTAAGCGTTACAAAACAGTGGCCATCTTGGATATCATGGCATTGCTAACCTCTAAATTATGAAACTGCTTTTACAGCAGATGTGGGCTGCTAAATGTATGAAATACTCATGATTTGGTACTTTTAGCCTAGATGCCAACTTGGAAATGTTTTATTTTGTATTTTTAAGATGGAAAATGGTGGATTTCCAAACCCAATACCATCCAACCTAACAAACAGCCCTTGCAGTAGGTGTAGTCTGCTGAAATTAGCGAAAATGTCACAGCATGTGCGCCTTTAGCTTCATTTTCCGCTCAGAAATATTGTGTTTTATATTTTCCAAGATGGCGGGCGGCGGCCATCTTGAATTTTAAGGGCTTAGTGACTTTCAAACCAACATACAATCCCTTCAAGAGATATGGCATGCTACAATTAGTGAATATATGCACACTATTTGTACTTTTATTTTAGCTCCCACTAACACGATGGAGTATTTTGTATTTTAAGATGTTGGATGGCAGCCATCTTGGATTCAAAGGTCCAAACTAAAAAAATAATCAGAGGTTCCTCTGTATTTCGCTGGAATTACTTCATTGCATTGATGAATGAATTAATGTATTACCTGAGAAAATGCGTATATAAAACTTTGTTAACTTAGATTCATAACGTACGACTCAAGACGCTTATGATGATAATTCAACAACACAATACTCGTTATCACACATTCCTTGCATCTTTCCCATGGCTGTCGAATACTGTTTACTCAATGCTTTATTTTAGGAGATACTGTCTTCATTTGAAGGTAGTCACGTTACAAATACGTAATACAAGACACCGGAAGATAAATATAAACACGTCTGAAACATCAAACATTGCTCACAACCGTACACCATTCAATGTTCCCAGCCCACATGACCATTCATTTTTTTCCCTTATCTTTAAGGGCGGGAATTGTCTCGAAGACTTTCCATACCCGGGCATTTGAGCACAGGAAGTATCAGGCCAATCGCCGTTGGCCCGTCAGTTTCCGAATTTACGAATATCTGCGATACAGCCGAAATATGTGAATTAAATGAAGGAGGCGATGACGCGGTGAGCTTAACCTAGTTTTAGTTCATTCTGCTATTGCACAATGCCGGTACATGTACGTCAGACCGTCACAAAGAGTGCGAGTGCATGTGATATATAATTCCAGCACAAAAATATTTACACAATCCCCTAACATTTGATTGACCCGTAGCAAGTCTCTGTCCAAAATTTATATCCCAGTAAACTCCCATGCCGAACTACTTTCCGTAACCGTCAGGCGCAGTTAAAATAATTCTTAAGACAACGGAAAATAAACACATTTTCTT
This sequence comes from Conchocele bisecta, assembly GCA_029237695.1. NCBI lineage: Eukaryota > Metazoa > Mollusca > Bivalvia > Lucinida > Thyasiridae > Conchocele > Conchocele bisecta. The sequence continues at coordinate 56,537,122 of CM055276.1, read as the reverse complement.
GATGAATTTATTTCAAATGCTGGAATTATAAGGAATGAATGGCATTTTTTGTTGAATTTATCGGGGATATAAACTTGGAAAAGTCGCGGGAATACTGGACGAGGCCTTCAGGCCTTCGTCCAGTATTCCCGCGACTTTTCCAAGTTTATACCCCGATAAATTCCACAAAAAGGCCATTCATTCTTATAATGAAGACTCATTCATTTACACTACTGTATATACACTGTTCATGTCCACAACTCTCCAACAACACTATACAGTTGAACCTCTCTAAACCGGACACCCTGTGATGTCCCAGGGTGTCCGGTTTAGAAAGGTTCCACTATAATTAAGCACTCGATGGCCAATTTGTGTCGTTTTCTGTTATAAGCGTGCAGGACACTGACATAAAGTAGACACAATGGGGTCCCAGGGTGTTCGATTTAGAGGAGTTCCCTGTAGTTGGACTCCCAGTTGAGGAAACGTTCCGTGATCAAATCATACAGGGCCTACACTGTTTGCCATTAAGTCACTCAGCTCCGTGTAAATGGTGTACGAACGGGGTCAAAACAAAATTACAGGCGCACCTATACAATTGTACAGGTCCACCGGTAAAATATACAGATGGACCTGTAAATTTATAGGTCACCTGCATAGCTTACAGATGGACCTGTAAACTGTACATATGGACCTGTAAATGTATAGGTCACCTGCATAGCTTACAGATGGACCTGTACATTTATAGGTCACATGCATAGCTTAAAGATGGACCTGTAAACTGTACATATGGACCTGTAAATGTATAGGTCACCTGCATAGCTTACATATGGACCTGTAAATTTATAGGGCACCTGCATAGCTTACAGATGTACCTGCACATTTACAGATCCACCTGCATAGCTTTCAGGTGGACCTGTAAACTATACAGACGGACTTGTAAATATTTAAGTCACCTGCATAGCTTACAGTTGGACCTGTAAATGTGTATAGGTGCACCTGTAATATTAGTTTTGACCCCGTTCGTGCACCATACATGCAATAAGGGGGTATAATACTCTTTTAATACTCTTTAAATACAACACTTATCTGAAGCTCTGTTATTATGCCGAGTACAGCAAACAATATAAAAGTTGAATATTCCGCAATAATTCCAGCACAAAAAATATTTACACAATTCCCTAACATTTGATTGGTCCGTAGCAAGTCTCTGTCCAAAATGTATATCCCAGTATACTCCCATACCGAACTACTTTCCGTAACCGTCAGGCGCAGTTAAAATAATTCTTAAGAAAACGGAAAATAAACACATTTTCTTGATGAATTTATTTCAAATGCTGGAATTATAAGGAATGAATGGCCTTTTGTGGAATTTATCGGGTATATAAACTTGGAAAAGCCCCGATAAATTCCACAAAAAGGCCATTCATTCCTATAATACACGATTTTTGTTTGGTTTCAACATCGGTTACATAACCCATTCCGTCAACTTTCCATACCGCGGCTGTTGCTTAGGTCAAAAGACACGTGGACAAATAACTATTATACGTTGGAACAGGCCATTATGAATTGTACATTGTAATATTTATACCTTCTGTAAATTTATAATGCAAACGTTTACACCACAATATAATACATAGCCCCATAGTGACGTCGCGCGATGTTGTTGATTGGTTAAAGTTCGTTTGACGTCATTAAATTCCACGGTTGTCAATAACTGCACGCTATTGACTGGCAACGTCGCTATTCCGGGAATTGCGACACATTGGCGTAAAACAAGATTATTGTTAATTTTAACGCCATATTTGGTTATTTACATTACAATACATTGGGTTTACAATACGTTTGGTCTGTTTAAAGTTTGCGAGAAGTCCTTCGGACTCCACGCACTTTAAACAGACCAACTGTCTTTTTCACCCCAGTAAACGCAACAGCCCATGTACATGTACATGCATGTGCATGCATACTGCATACACCTGGATATATTGACAACGGATATATATGTATGCATACTGCATACACCTGGATATATTGACAACGGATATATATGTATGCATACTGCATACACTGAATAATATTGGACACGGATATATATGTATGCATATGCATACACCTGAATATATTGACAACGGATATATATGTATGCATACTGCATACACCTGAATATATTGACAACGGATATATATGTATGCATACTGCATACACCTGGATATATTGACAACGGATATATATGTATGCATACTGCATACACCTGTTATAATTGACAACGGAGGTATACATGTATGCATACTGCATACACCTGGATATATTGACAACGGATATACATGTATGCATACCTGCATACACCCTGGATATATTGACAACGGAATATATATGTATGCATATGCATACACCTGGTTATATTGACAACGGATATATGTATGCATACTGCATACACCCTGGATATATTGACAACGGATATATATGTATGCTATTACTGCATACACCTGGATAATTTTGACAACGGATATATGTATGCATACTGCATACACCTGAATATATTGACAACGGATATACATGTATGCATACTGCATACACCTGGAATATATTGACAAAAACGGATATACATGTAATGTAATTACGGCATACACCTTCACCTGGGATATATTGACAACGGATATACATGTATGCATACTGCATACACCTGGATATATTGACAACGGATATATATGTATGCATACTGCATACACCTGGATATATTGACAACGGATATCCATGTATGCATACTGCATACACCTGGATATATTGACAACGGATATATATGTATGCATACTGCATACACCGGATATACATGTATGCATACTGCATACACCTGGATATATTGACAACGGATATATATGTATGCATACTGCATCACCTGGATATATTGACAACGGATTATACATGTATGCATACTGCATACACCTGGTTATATTGACAACGGATATCAGTATGCATACTGCATACATCTGGATATATTGACAACGGATATACATGTATGCATACTGCATACACCTGGATATATTGACAACGGATATACATGTATGCATACTGCATACACCTGGATATATTGACAACGGATATACATGTATGCATACTGCATACACCTGGATATATTGACAACGGATATACAGTATGCATACTGCATACACCTGATATATTGACAACGGATATATATGCATGCATACTGCATACACCTGGATATATTGACAACGGATATACATGTATGCATACTGCATACACCTGGATATATTGACAACGGATATATATGTATGCATACTGCATACACCTGGATATATTGACAACGGATATATATGTATGCATACTGCATACACCTGGATATATTGACAACGGATATATATGTATGCATTGGCAACCGGATGGCAACATATCACTATGATATGTTTTCATATTACATTTATCACACGTTGTACAAAATGTACGTCGTTAGAAGCATCAGTGACATTGACCAGATTTCGAACTTGTAATCATAGACTGGCGGTCGAAACTGGTAGATGGACAGGTGTGCCGAGAGCAAGCAGGGTCTGCAACAAATGTGGCGCTGGTGCTCTCGGTGACGAGTTTCATTTCCTTTTCGAGTGCCGCTTCTATGATGAAGTTCGAAAACGGTATATCAAGCCATTTTATTTTAGAAGACCAAATATTTTAAAATTCGCACAGCTATTTGAGAAAACATCTTGAAAGCAATTAAGAAATTTAGCTATTTTTATAAGAAATGCTTTATGGTTATAATGACTAGTGAGCTTATACATATGCATTTTGTATTTGTATCCATCGTTGTATTATGTAATCTGTTGTATACCTCGTGTGTCACGCATGTGGCTTAGAGTGAATAAAATGTATTGCATAAAAAAAAGACTCAGGCAAATTACTACAGGTGATACAATGTACTCCCGATCGGTAGTATAAAATGTTTACAAAGAACATGAACCCAATACGTGACATATTTATAATAGTTTCATGGCTAGTACTAAAACTATTTTTCTGTGTTGAGATTTTCAACTAGATGCGAAAATAATAAATGGCGTCTGCTCACTGAAACCTATTGGATATCAACAAGTGTTATGCCCTTTGGAGGGTGAAGTCATGTGATAAACATAATCTCAAACGAGCTTCCATTTGATATGTCAGTTTATGAAACTCGTCATCAGTTGTTTGCCATTCACCAGAGGCTCGGTGCATACATGTACATGTGTGCATGACTCGTTTCATAAATCCCATGGCAAATCACAATTCGTTCGAGATCCTCTATATATCAGTGTTGATCCCAATAATCACATGTGGTTTTGACTTGATAAATTTGACTTATGATATGTGTGACCAGTCAAACTTCAGGGGACCGTTTCACTAAACTTCATACGTCTAAAATGTTCACAAGTGCAAATTTATGGTAGTCTGTAACGTTCACATTAACAATGTGTTCTTGTAAACAATTATTGGATTTAAATGTATTGAACATAGGCTGCATGTGCAGCAATAAATGTAAATTCATCAATTGAAACTGACAGACTATTCTAATCTGCACTTACGAACATTTTAGTCGTACGAAGCTTAGAGAAACAGCCCCCTGGTCACCCCGCATGAAATTTTTGTAATGGTCTCATTTGCATATTTATTACACTAGTGTATTATGATTGTTATTACACTGTATTAGTACACTGCTAAAGCCCATGTTATGTAATAATAATTCCAGCACAAACATATTTACACAATTCCCTAACATTTGATTGGTCCGTAGCAAGTCTCTGTCCAAAGTTTATATCCCAGTAAACTCCCACGCTGAACTACTTTCCGTAACAGTGAGGCGCAGTTAAAATAATTCTTAAGAAAACGGAAAATAAACACATTTTCTTGATGAATTTATTTAAAATGCTGGAATTATAAGGAATGAATGGCCTTTTTGTGGAATTTATCGGGGATATAAACTTGGAAAAGTCGGTTCCGGCCTTCGTCCAGTATTCCCGCGACTTTTCCAAGTTTATACCCCGATAAATTCCACAAAAAGGCCATTCATTCCTATAATATACATTCTGGTGTGATGTATGACGGCTGTTTCACTAACTGTATAAACACCTGTATAGGCTATATTGTCTACAATAATTCGCCTCCGATATGTTACATGTATCAACGGCTACAATTTGACCCATTCAAAAAATGTGAGCAACCGAATTGCATACCCAAACCTGTTGATGTTGTGTCAACATTTAGTAAACTGTATATGTTATACCTTGAAACAAATAATCTTGGATCCAGAACTAGTAAATGGCCAAATTTAACATAACAGAACAGGTAAATCATTTGCCCATGGACACAATCTTGTCTCTAGTTGTCGTTCAACATTCAACATAACGAAATGAAGCTTTCAAATTTACAAGATAATTATGTAAATGTCAGATAAACACCTTGACACGATAACATATCCAATTTCTGCATGTGTATGTTCTTTATTAATACTGTACCGCTATGACAGTTTTATATCGCTAACATATCAAATATGCTGGATAACCGATTGCAAAAATAACTCTTCCATGCGCTATATTAAATTGCTACCATCGCGAGAGGTATGGAGCGGGGTAGCAATTTTGTTTCTAAGACTATAATATAGTCTTAGAAACAAAATTGCTACCCCGCTCCAATAATAGTCTTAGAAACAAAATTGCTACCCCGCTCCATACCTCTCGCGATGGTTATAATATGATCCGGCTGCGCTACATAGTATCTACCACGATCCCATAATGCAATATCCACACTATTACAACAACACGTACTACAGTGAAACCTCTCAAACCAGACACCCCCCAGGGTGTCCGGTTTGGAGATGTTCCACTGTAAATCAGACAATTTACCGCTTCATGATACATTATAGTGCTTTGCAATCATGAAACGTCACTGTAGTCAGAGATACAACTATACGTACTACAGTGAAACCTCTCCAAACCGGACACCACTGTAAATCAGAAAATTTACCGCTTCCTGATACATTCTAGTGTTTTGCAATCATGAAACGTCGCTGTAGTCAGAGATACATAACCGCGAAACAGATCTAAGTTAAACATACATATTATCCCGAGTGTCCGGTTTAGAGGGTATCCACTGTATTACCAAAGAAAATTACAGAACACTTCATGTTGTCTCGAACACTGTATGAACTATGAATGCCGTATGTGAACAGCATCGCCCCAGATCAGACTTTATCCCGTCAACACAGTGCGTATGTGCCGTGAAACACGGTGCCGTGAAACATGTTTGATATCCTGTCAATACGACCTACTCACTGCGTATGAATATGTGCGGTTGCTGGGATTATTTCTTTGCATTTTAAAGCCATTTGTATGTGTTGACGGGATAAATAGAATAGTAGGTTAGTGCCGTGAATGGAAAAAAATAGCTGGCACGGCACGGAAACGGGATGTGCTCGACATAGCATCGCCCATCCCGTTTCCTAAGCCTTACCAGATATTTTTTCCCATTCACGGCACAAACCTACTATTCTCTATGTGCATGATCTGGGCCGACGCTGTTCGCTATTCACTCACTGAAGTCACTGGCATTCGGCGTGTTTCGGCTTTCATCGGTATAACTATATATATATGAACAAGGCTTCTAACTTTGGTCGGACACGACCTCGTATCATAACAAAATAACATGTTTAAAATAGTTATATTCAATGCATTGTATGTATTTCTGCATGATAACGATACTTCTCAAATTATCATATGAACTCGCCACTACACTATTGACGTTATAACTTTAAACACATTATTTCATTTGTTATGATACCAGGTTGTGTCCAATCTAGGAAAAGGAGCTGTAATTCGATATTATTTGCATAAATATGTTCTAACTATGTTATTTTACCAAGATAAAACAAAACTCAAATGAACATGTGCACTTTCAGCCAACATATTCATATTAGCGTTAATAAAATCGCGGAATGTGTTGTGATACGAGGTCGTGTCTGACCAAAGTTAGAAGCCTTGTTCATATATATACAGTTACACCGATGAAAACCGAAACACGTCGAATGCCTGTGACTGAAGTAACCTACATACTGCCATTAACATAAATATTAGATCTTAAACGGACATTCGGAATATGATTATACTATTGTTGCAAACCGCTAAGCCGGCGTCTTAATGTTGTATTGCACCTTATCCAAGTCGGGAATTTGTGCATGTCGCTAATTATTGTAACGCGGTAACATTTCAATGTAACAACATTTAACTTCCTACTACATACAACATTACGGAGCCCCGTAGGGGACATGGAGTTTCTTTTATGGATTCGTTCCCAGGAAATAACAATTCGTTCTGTCAATTTAACAATTTGTTCCCTCGAATTAACAATTCGTTCCCGCGATATAACATTTCGTTCCCACGAATTATCAATTCGTTCCCACGAAATGACAGATCGTTCCCTCAATTTAACAATTCGTTCCCTCGAATTAACAATTCGTTCCCACGATATAACAATTCGTTCCCACGAATTAACAATTCGTTCCCGTGGGAACGAATTGTTATTTCGTGGCAACGAATTGTTAAATTTATTGAACTCATTGTTAAAGCGTGGGAACGAATTGTTAATTCCTGGGGACGAATTGTTATTTCGTGGGAACGAATTAATAAAAAAAAAGTAGTCTACGTCCTCTGCGGGTCTCCGTACAACATAGTTTAAATACCGACATCTACTTACCGTCTAAGTGCCGTGTACTGTATGCTGTATATGCATCCAACTGCCCGTATATGAAGTATAATTCAGTATATAGTTGTGTATACTTTACATGAATCGTGCGTGTGTTGCGTACTTTGTTTGTTGTTGTTTACTTTACGTGAATCCAGTTACAGGTAACGTAGTCTGCATCACATGTTGTTCTTTAATTTACACGACTACAATACCACCGCTGGTTAATGCTACACTCAATATCACATACTTCTATTATAACTGCACTGACAATATCCGTTTACAATGTAGCCAATTTCATTATGTATTCAAGAGATAATTGAACTTTCATAGTTTTTATTCCATGTAAATGTCCATAGACCGAGATAGGAAATAATTACGTCGGCTCGCGTATTACAGCGAAGACGACGGCGTTATACCTCGTTGTGCAGGCGCACGTTGCTTCTCCAATAATATAGTGTTTCTCTGACGTGTTACAAGCATGCTATCGGCGCACAAAACACACCTTAATATATTGGTGACCAATGGAAAGCATGGTTATCGTATTCTATATAAGTAGTAAATATATATTTGGAGCTGGATAACGAATGATGCATATGCGACACGCCATGTGATTTTGTACTTCGGACATCTGTGATGTAATTTCAGGAAATACGTTTACACAATTTACAATATTTTCCGAAATGGCGTCAAAAATTGACAAACTCTTCAGAGTACATGCGGAATTATATACTCTGACAATTTTGTCAACTTTAGACTTTATTTATGAGCAAATAAGTAAATTTTGTAAACGTATTTAATGAAATTACGCAGATGTCCGAAGGTACACAATCACATGGCGTGTCTCATATAGGACCGGATATGTAGCCTATTTCATCAACATTGCAAAGTATACTTTACTAGCAAAGTATACTTTGAGGGAGTAATCATTTATTTTTCCTGACATGCATTATTTCATATAGAACTAACAACTGCATATATTTCATGATTAAAAGTATTGATTCGGAAAATCAGCCATATTGTCCGTCAATGCGGCTGTGGCTGGAGAAATGGGGCTTATGGGAATTGTGACCAGTGTAGCTCCTGATCAAACAGTACACTCCTGTAGCCTAATAAAGATATATATTGTTTGTTACAAGCATGACGGGTGTTTCATTGACTGAAGGGCGAACAGTGCAGATCCTGATCAGACTGTGCGGATGCACAGGCTAATCTGGATCTACACTGGTCGCATAACCCATAAACCCAATTTCTCCAGTTACAGCCACAAATCACGTCGAAAAATGACATAAAATACACACATTCCGCATGAGCTCTGATTTCTTTGTCAATTTCCGACAGTATTTACGGAAACTATTGCATCGTTTCCAAATCAATATCATCGATAAAAAGACAATACGACAAGGGAGATAACGCAGTGTACAATGTACCAGAGCCGGGCTCATATAATGCGATCGGAAAATTATGATTGTTTGTAAATTTCACATTAACATCGTTTTCATGTAAACTATTATTTGTTTTCAATTTATTGAAAATGTAAATCCATCAATCGAAATTTACAGACGATCATAAATTATCACTTACGAACATTTTAATCATACGAAATTTAATGAAACGCCCCCCTGGATGTTTGATCGATTGGGATTTTATGGTCGTTCAATAGCAAGTTCATAGCAAGTTAGCAGGTAGCTGGGACTGGAGAAATTGGTCTTATGGGATTTCTGACCAGTGTAGCTCCTGATCAAATAGCACACTCATGTCGCCCGTCAAAAGACGACATATATTGCGTGTTGCTTGCATGACGCGTGTTCCATTAGTGATGGAATGACGAACAGTGTAGATCCTGATCAGACTGTGCGGATCCATAACCCTACGCCCCATTTCTCCAGTCACAGCCACATATACAGACTGGCAATCGGGATAAAACGGAGCACGGGTTTGCCTGACCATGATCTTGGTACGCTGGTCGGATGGATACATGCATAATGCAAGGTCCTTTTTTTCATCTAATGGTGCAGATAAACAACGCTACGTCATAGGTAGTTTCTCCGTAAGGCCATGCCATTATTTCTCTCTGTTGTCAAAACCTACCTAAGTATCCGGTAAAAAGATCTTGAACAAAAAAAGGAATTTAACTTTGTGTTAACAACTTAACAACTTAATAATTTAAATTTATGCTAAAAACTTCCTCAACCCTTTGCAGACTGCAAAGGGTTGAGGAAGTTTTTAGCATAAACTTAAATTTCCGCCAAACAATAAGAAGAAAATACTCTAATTAAACTTATTAAGTGTAAATTATTAAGTGTAGCATTTGTATGTTTCTAGGGGTTAATGGTGTTTAGTTTTTTTCTAGTTTACTTATAAATGTATGTAGGAAATTAAAGGTACATGCCCACTCAGTAGGCCCACACTGATCGTTATATCAGAGACATCATCTGAGACATTTTCTGGCAAAATAAACATTCATTCACCATTACCCCACGTATTGATTGGCATTATTATACATTTTATACCAGACGTATATTTCCACACTGACATCAGGGGCGATAGCCGTGTTTCCTTAAACTGTTAACGGACATTACTATTTATTCTCTGTATTTATGTTTTGATGTGCAATGATCATACTTTATAACCTGTCGAAAATATAATTTTTTGAGGTGACCCATTTAATTAGTATTATAATTAAAAAGTGCCTCATTTGCATATGAAAATAGCCTGATACCACCACGAGTCACTACCAGTGAAATAAATATTACTAAATGATCATATCTGCATAGCGGGCACTCGTAATGTTTAAAACTGGTGGAATACTTATAGTGACACAATTATACACTTTAATTCCTGTAAAGAACATTTTGTGCCTACTGAGTGGGCATGTACCTTTAAAGTATACTGCCTGCTACATAATTGTGTGACGATACCATAGGCGGAGCTATACTACAGATACTCAGACAGTTCCTACACAGTTCTTTCACTTGAACAACAAACCACAGCATACACCCTTTTGTAAAGAAAATACTGTATTTCTCATCTTAAAATGGTAAATAAAATAAATAAAAAGCGAATACTTACACAGACATGTTCTGCATCTACATATGAGGCAATTATTATGACTTTGTACCTGAGATGGTGTGCAAACTTTACGATATTATCCATAAATGACGTCGAAAATTCGCATTAACTGCGAATTTTCGACGTCATTTATGGATAATATCGTAAAGTAAATGCGAATTTTCGACGTCATTTATGGATAATATCGTAAAGTTTGCACATTATATCAGGTGTAGATCATTATAGCAAATTTTGCTATAATGATCTACACATATTATACATATACACATCTACACATATTATACATATACACATCTACACATATTATACATATACTTCCGGTCACGTGATAGTAATGGGCGCCTAATTTGAGCTCTCGTGAAAAAAGTGTTAATTTCGGGGTTTAAAACCATATTCCGTTCCTAAATTGGATTAAAAGTGGATAAAAAGTGATATTAGTGATGGGTTATCCGATGTGTAATGGGAAATAAGCGTAAAAACCGTTCTAAAGGAAGTAGTGGAAGTGAATCAGACGCTCAGGCGGGTAAACACAAACTCACAAAAACAGATCCACGGTGCTCGGGGCAATTAAATGTAAGTGACATTCTTAGTCAAACGCATTCTGTTTTATATGATAATGACTGTGATAACATCCCATATGAGAGACATCCCAGTGCAGGATCGTGTGACAAATCTGATGTATTCATAAACTCTCCCCCAAACCCACCCAAATCCAATATGGCGACCGGCGGCGTGCCTGGGACTTCGAACAACCCGCCACAAAAGTGTGCAACAGGAAGATCAGACTCAGATAAATTAGATTTACTGTTGCAATCGATGGCGAGCCTTACGGCGAGCCAGGAGGGGATGAGACGTATGTTTGAGTCTAAGGTAGACCGGCTCCGCACTGATCTGATGGAAAATATAGACACTAAGGTGAAATCACTACGTGACGAGTTTTCAATGGACTTAGCCAGGGAAGGCAACCGTATCTCGGAGATGATGACTACAATTCAGTCCATCAAATCCAGGGTCGACACGCTTGAACAGCACGCAGATGATCTGTCCTCGGGGCCAGGCGCGCAGACCAACGATGCACAGCGACCAACCGGCGCACGCGCAGATCCACGTCGTCAAGGAAACCAGCTCAACGATACTGACGTCATAACTGCCAGTGGTATTACTTTCACGGAGGGTGAACACCTCCTACAGAAGGCGGAATCTCTAATCGCAGCCTTGGGCGATGACGTGTCCCAAAATGTCCTTATTACTGGCGTAACACGACTACCCACACGATTTGAAAACCGCCACGCCCTTGTGAAAATCAGCTTCCAAAATGTAGACGAAAAAATCCTTGTGCTCAGAAACAAAATGACATTGAGAAATATCGATGAGTTTAAGCAAGTGTTCCTGAAAAGCAGCAAATCACACGTTGAACGTCTTATTGAATTGAACGCTCGTGCTATTCTGCGTCAACTGCCACAAGGACGACACCTACGTGTCGATGCGAACGGCCGAATTAAACAGCGTAGCTATGAGCAGAATTATATGGAATAGGAAACACCCCGTCCCGTTGGATCCATAACACTTGCACACCTTAACGTATGTGGCTGGACTACGGAGAATAGTGATCTACGTTCGAGTATTATACGCGCTATTGACGCTGATATATTCTCAATTTGTGAAACACACCTAAAAGACCAGAATATAATAACGGTACATGACTACACGTGGTTTGGATTTAATCGCACTGATATTCATAGAAACGCGCCTAAACCCTCGGGTGGTGTTGGTCTGCTTGTGAAAAACTCTATATGCGGTGAATACAACATATGCATTGTAGACAGATCCTACGAAGGCATACTCAGTCTCAAATTTACACATAAGGTTACAGATTACACGTTTATAGTAATAACATGTTATTTACCCCCAGAGAATTCAGTAAGAGGTCGCAACGCTCAAATATTTTTCGCTCATATTCTAGCACAAATTTACATGAATAGCGACTGTGATAGTATGTTCCTAACGGGCGATTTTAATTCAAGGATAGGCTCGTTATGTGATGTGCTGAACGAAACCGACTCGCTTCCGCAAAGACAGGTATTGGACAGAAATGTAAATCAGCACGGTCACGAATTCCTCGAATTCCTTAATGATGTTAAATTTTGTACATTGAACGGACGTTTAAATAGCGAACATGACAATTTCACTTCGGTATCTAGAAAGGGAAAGGCGGTGGTGGACTACATATGCGTGCCACACGACGTATTTCACATGTGCAGACGATTCGCTGTGTTACCTATACACTCAGTTATCGACCAGCATAACTTGCACGGGCTACTTGGAGAGCGATCGCGGTCACCTGATCACTCGGTACTTAACACGGAGTTTACCGTCTCATACAGCATGAATATCGGCAACTCGACCGCCCAGGATCAGAATACCACACCGACACGCTACAAATTGAACAATATACCCGATGACTTCATGCATAGCGAATTAACTAGAATGGCCATAGCACAGATTATTTCCCAAATTGAATGTAATAGAGAAACACAGGCCGAAGTTAACATCATTTACGAGAACTTATGTGATGTGATAAAAAGCGAAATTAATAATAAAATCCCAAAGTGCAATACATCAACACGCTCTAAAAAAAGACTGAAAGTTAGAAAACCGTACTGGAATGACGAGTTAACAACATTGTGGAAAAGCATGAATGAAAAAGAACGGGCATTTTTGAAGTGTAAGAACAATAGACATGTGAAAACTACACTACGTTCGCAATATATACATGCTAGAAATATGCTTGATAAATCTCTCCGGGAAGCTGAACGTTCCTACAAAAGAACAATAGCGCTTGACATAGAAACACTATCATCAAGTAATCCAAACGACTTTTGGAATAAAATTCGAAATCTAGGGCCAAGGAAAGATAACTCAATACCTACAGAGGTGGTGCAGGACAATGGAATTGTATCAAATAACGAACGGATAGTTTTCGAACGCTGGAGAAGAGATTTTGAAAACTTATATACATTTAACACAAACACCGATAATGACTTCTATGAAGAGTTCTATGAACGGACACTAACACACAAAACCATACTTGAAGGTAACCTGTCCGACCCGCTGTATACACCAAATCCCCAACTTAACGCAAACATAACACTGGACGAAATCGCCACCTTAGTAATGAGGGCAAAATCGCGTTCAGCCTGTGGCTATGACGAATTACCGTACGCCGTTCTGAAATATCCCGCAGTAATAGGTGTCCTACACAAACTATTTCAACTCATTCTGGATACAAGTATTATTCCCACACAATGGAGAAAGTCTATCATATGCCCAATATTAAAGGACCCTAATTCGGATAAACGGACACCAATGAACTACAGGGGCATAAGTTTACTATCGTGTATAAGCAAAATGTACAGTGCGTTCATTAACAAAAGACTTACAGTATTTCTAGGTAACAACGATATTCTCGCCGACGAACAGAACGGTTTTCGGGCAAAGCGGTCATGTGAAGATCACGTGTTCACGCTCGATAGTATCACACGAAATAACGCCAGTGTTTTCACAGCATTTATTGACCTACGAAAATGTTTCGATTTCATAGACCGTGACATGATGTTATACAAATTATTAATGAACAATATCGACGGTAAAATATATGGTTCTATTAAGAGTATATATCAACACTCGGTGTCTTGTGTACGTATAAACAATAAATGTACTGAATGGTTTGACTGCAAGATGGGTGTTAAACAGGGAGATAACCTATCCCCCACCCTCTTTTCGATCTTTATCAATGACCTTGTGGATGAAATCAATTACCTTGGCCTTGGGGTGGATGTGGGTGACCGGAACATATCTATGTTACTATATGCAGACGACATTGCATTTATATCGCTCACAGAAGATCACCTGCAACGTATGCTCGATGGATTAAACTACTGGTGCAAACGCTGGAGGGTGTTGTATAAATACGGACAAATCGAAATGCATGCACTTCCGGAACGGCCGAGCACAACGCACAGATTTCGTGTTCAAATTGGGAAACACTAATCTCGTATTCGTGGAGCACTACAAGTATCTCGGCGTGTTGCTGAATGACAAACATAAGTACACACAACATTGTGAAGCCATAGCAAAGGGTGCAGGTCGAGCACTTGGGTGTATCATATCTAAAATACATAACATGAAGGATTTTGGATTTAACACTTATGAACAATTATACAATTCCTGTGTAATCCCAATACTTGACTACAATTCATCAGTGTGGGGATTTACGCAACACAAGATCATCGATTATGTACAAAACCGGGCGATACGATACTATTTGGGTGTTCACAGATTTGCACCAACTCTCGCCATCATAGGGGAAACCGGCTGGCTACCAAGTACCTATCGCCACTGGATACACATTTTACGATTCTGGAATAGACTGGTTCTACTAGACGACAACCGACTCACCAAACAGGCATTTAATGCTGACTACAATTTTTGCCATAACAACTGGTGTGAAGACCTGAAAATTATATTTAATAAACTAGACCTCACCGATCATTTTCGACACAAAACATGCGTAAATCTAGACACAGCCAGATCTAATGTCTCGTCCTATTATTCCAGACAATGGTCCAACGATGTACAGGGTGTAGCTAAACTTCGGACATATGTGACAATTAAATCACAACCTATTTGCGAGGATTATGTTAAGGAAAATTTAACAAGACATGAACGTGCCTTATTAGCCCAGTTTCGAATTCTGCCGCTCCGTATAGAAACAGGCAGATATGTAGGCGAGACACCCGCTCAACGTCTCTGTAAACTTTGTCAAGATCAATGTGAAGAAGATGAACGGCATTTTATGACAAAATGCTCTCTATATAATGACATTAGACATGACTTATTCCACATGAACACACACATGATAGACATGAACGATGAAGAACGCTTTCAACACATAATGCGCTCTCTACCGAGAAAAGCGGCTAAATATATTGTTATGGCATTCATGAGACGAAGAAATGTTATCTATAGGACATAATCCGCAAGACATATAATGTATGGAACCGCAATCACCATGATCGAAAACTGACACAGCGGGCGCCCCGCGGGGCTCACATTGTGCTCAGTGTTGGAACCACCATGTCCCGCTATAGCAAATACGCGGTGCCATTCATACATGTGTCAATGCGTATTATGTCACGCCATGACAAGCAGTGCCTAACCGAAATGCTGAGTCCTGCTGCTCCAGGTCGACTTGGACACGTTCAGTAATGCCATCACAGCATCAAGAACGTGTCCCGCTGGTACAGTGAACACTGTTGATCCTGATCCGAAATCAGACTGTGGTGTGCTTTCTGATCTGGGGCTACACTGTTCACACGTTCGTTTAATCTCTTCCTGTCGTGGCGAGACAACGTTATGTACAAATTTATATGCAACAACATTCCACCGACTAGCTAGTAATCCCGTCCAATATCCATACATTAACTGTGCCTGATTGTTTATACTGTGTCGCATTTCCTCTCACAATCTAAATTGTTGGTTATTAGCCCAATGATACCAGACCAAGATGTGAACAGGGTTGATCCTGATCAGAATGCACATATGTACAGTTTGATCTGGGCGTACACTGTTCACAGCGTTGCTCCTGATCAGATTGCACGGGTGCACTTACCGACCTGGAGCTTCAATGGTCTTACGCGCAGACATTCCCGTTTATCTGGTGAGTCATATATATATTAAGTAATCTGGTAAATAGTCCTTCATTGTCAATACTATACATCGATAATAACCTACCTCAGGCAATTGTATCTGTGCAATCCGTTACCCACAGGTCACACTCACGGTACTACA
This sequence comes from Conchocele bisecta, assembly GCA_029237695.1. Lineage (NCBI taxonomy): Eukaryota > Metazoa > Mollusca > Bivalvia > Lucinida > Thyasiridae > Conchocele > Conchocele bisecta. Next base: position 56,520,505 of record CM055276.1, on the reverse strand, counting down.
TTGTATGATACAACACTTGAATTTCGATCATTGTCTGAACTGTTAACATGTAATTGACAACTTTGAACGTGAAGTGGCCCTGTTTCCTGGACGTCAAGATGCCTGTATTAAGCAGATGTGGCGTCGCGAAATTAAGGCCAATTCAGCTTTACCTACACTTAATCATATACATGATATATACTGCTCAAACTAAGTGCTAATTATTTATTTTATATTGTATATTTACACATGCATTTGTTACCTAACATTTGAAAGTGACATATAGGTCCATAGGGCCGGGTTTTTTCGTCAATATTATATTGTACATATTCCCTGTTTCGTTTAACACATGTCACTATAATAAACAAATTACTTACTTACTTACTTATACACATCTACACATATTATACATATACACATCTACACATATTATACATATACACATCTACACATATTATACATATACACATCTACACATATTATACATATACACATTTACACATATTATACATATACACATCTACACATATTATACATATACACATCTACACATATTATACATATACACATCTACACATATTATACATATACACATCTACACATATTATACATATACACATCTACACATATTATACATATACACATCTACACATATTATACATATACACATCTACACATATTATGTTTATGGTCATTCGGGGAACATTCAAAACTATTACCGCGCGGTGTTAGTGCACAACACCGAAGAGCCATACATGTATGTTGAGACTATTCCCAGAATGACCATGAACTAACTGTTTTATTACCCAACGTGTAATATACTGAATGCTACACTGGTCACAAATTCCATACATACGTGCCAAATTCCTCAGTCACAGCCACACATATGTACATGTACGTGTACGTACAAGTTAAATATTATCTTTCGAGGTGGTTTACTAAAAATATCAGAAACAATTTTAGACAACTTACAACGATTACGGTACAACGCATATTATCTTTCGAATTCTTTGATGAGCACTAGAGCGGTTTATAGGGGTATGTATCTACCGGCAGTGTAATTACCTCCTCCCTTCGAAAAACGATTTTGTAAAGAAACCACATAACAATGCATTAATAAAGCAATTTCTTCCTGAATTACATCGCAGTTAACATAGATCAGATAATGTCTATGCTGCGATATAGCCCACATAATCTATTTGAGGCTCTGACTGGAGAAACTGGAATTATGGGATTTGTAAACAGTGTAGCTCATCATCAAATAACGCACTCGTGGGTCCTGGTAGTGATGTATATTGCGTGTTAGAAGCATTGCATCCATGTATTAGCGAACAGTGCAGGGGGCAGTTTCACTAAACTTCGTACGACTAAAATGTTCGTAAGTGCAAAAGTATGATAGTCTGTACATTTCACATTAACAACGTTTTCTTTTAAATAATTATTGGATTTACATTTATTGAGCATATGCAGCCTATGTTCAATAAATGTAAATCCAGCAATTGAAATTTCCAGACGATCATAAATTTGCACTTACGAACATTTTAGTCATACGAAGTTTAGTGAAACGGGCCCCAGATTCTGATTATTAGACAGCGGGGATGCACAGGTCGCTGTGGATCTACACTAGTCGCAATTATCCAGTCGCATATATAGAGAATAGTAGGTTAGGCTTAGGAAACGGGATGGGCGAGGCTCTGCCAAGCACATCCCGTTTCCGTGCCGCGCCGGATATTTTTCCCATTCACGGCACTAACCTACTATTCTATTTATCCCGTCAACACCTACAAATGGCTTTAAAATGCGAAAAGAAAAGGAACCACAATCACCGCATATATTCGTACGCGGTGATTAGGTCGTATTGACAGGATATCAAAAATGTTTCACGGCACCGTGTTTCACGGCACATACGCACTGTGTTGACGGGATAAACATTTATATAAGGGCCAGGCTTTCATAAGGTCTGCTTCTGTTCGGACGAGTGCAAATCCTGGGGCCCTTTTCACTTAAGTTCGTACGACGAAAATGTTCGTAAGAGCAAATTTCGGATCGTCTAGAAATTTCAATCAATGGATTTACATTTATAGAGCACAGGCTGCATATGCAGCCTGTGCTCTATAAATGTAAATCCAATAATTATTTACAAGAAAACATTGGTAATGGAATTTACATAATTTTGCACTTACGAACATTTCAGTCGTACGAAGTTTAATGAAACGGGCCCCAGTTTCGGGAGGGCGTGGAGTTGATGAAGCACACTAGTCACGTCAACGTCGCTGTATTGTTATGTCAGTGCCAGACTCTGGCTCAACGTTTAATTCATTTAACGAAATACACATATGTCTACGGTGCCCCGCAGGCGACGTAGAATCCGGTTGAATAAATATCATATTAAATGAACACAAATCGATGGTCTAGTAACATAAGGTTGTAACTGATATACTAAAGCATAGCAGTTACGACCTTATGTTACTGGACCATCGAAATGTTATTTTCTTTTTATAGAATAAGAACATAATAATAATTAGAAAATAGATTGATTACCTAACATATTTTGTTTTGCATTTGGCTCATGTGCATATTTCTTACAATATAGTGTATCTTTATGCATTTTATTACACTGTGAAAGCCCATTATATGCAATAAATATACTTATAGCATCGCGTTACCACTTTACATTATTGTTTACTACCTTATGTTCCTATGGCCGGACTGTTATTGCGCAATCTGCATTGTTACAATTAGCAAGGCAAAACCATCTTACAAGAACCGGTGTATTTTATTTGTGACCAGAGTAGATGATGCAGCACTGATGCAACGTCGGTTTATAGTTTTGCCAATTTACTGAATGCTTTATGATTCCCAGCTCGAATATAGAAGAGTGAAGACACTATCGGTCTGAAAATGAGGCTGGTCCGAGTCGGCACTGTAACACAACCCATTTTTTTGTAACTCGTAGTTGTCCACGTATATATTCTGACTCCATCAGATAAACCACAGTATAGTATCTTTGCATGATTCTGGATATTAAATTTAGACGTATTCCGTATTTGTTTGCATAAATGGTGTTAAAATATGTCAATTATTTCAGATTCAACGAGGACTTGATGTACAAAAAATATATATTCAACTGTATATACATTCAACTGTATATATACATTCAACTGTATATATACATTCAACTGTATATATACATTCAACTGTATATATACATTCAACTGTATATATACATTCAACTGTATATATACAGTGCAACCTCTCTACAACAGCCACCCATGGGAAGAGGCAAAACTGGCTGTTATAGAGAGGTGGCTGTTGTAGGGAGGTTAATGCTGAATACAATTTTATCGTCTGATGTTTATTTATTTTCTTCAATAATTCTCAATAAAAACATGTTTTGACAGCATTTTAGAATCATTTCCAATGTAAATGATTCTAAAATGCTGTCAAAACATGTTTTTATTGAGAAAGAATGCAAAATCAACATCAAACGACAATGTTCATGCTCAGCAGTGTAAGGTTTAGATATAGAGGAAATCATCCATTTGGGATATAAAATAGCGGCTGTTACAGAGAGGTGGCTGTTGTAGAGAGGTGGCCGTTCGGGGAGGTTCGACTGTACATTCAACTGTATATATACATTCAACTGTATATATCATACTTACTTTATTTTCATACGAGCCGAGAGATGTTGTACATGTAAGTCATATATCTGCATGGGCGCCATGCAATTACTGAGTATATTGCTCATGATATGTAATTAAGGAATAAAACCATGGGCAGATTCGTTTAATGTAGTATGAACAACATGTGGTCTGTTTAAAGTGCGTGGAGTCCTTCCTTCGGACTCCACTCACTTTAAATAGACCACATGGTGTTAATACTACAGTAAACGCAATTGCCCATGGTTTTATTTCTTATATTTACATTTCATTTTCGGATTGTTTAAAAATGTAAGTTTGCAGCCTATGCTCAATAAATTTAAATCCAATACTCGTTTACAATAAAACATTGCTAATGTGAAATTTACAGACTATCAAAAGTTTGCACTTAGGAACATTTTACCCGTTCAACAAAACATGCATCCTAATCATTAAATAATCCGATAGTGTGATGAAATGCGACTCATCTGTATCGGTAGTAGACTTCACGTCAACATTTTCAATTCCATTGGCCAAAAAAGCAAAAATGAACCAAATTAATCAATAAATTATAAAGACAATATTTTGTGTTTGCCTTGAAAATGTGCTTACTATCCCTCAAAAGACACCATCACCTCCATATCTCATTTCTACGAGTGTTTTACACCAATTACATGTTATTCAGTACAATACAGATCCCTACAATTAGTTGCGAACAGTAACTTGCATTCTACCATCCGTAGCGAGTAGCGATTCCACTCATAGGCTGCAGAATAATTAGCTGCTAAAGTTTGAATAAAATCGGATTCGCTATTCTGCAAAGGAAGCCTATGTTTGGAATTGTAACTCAGACTACGGACGGTACGGGAGTAGATTGCAAGAGTTACTGTTCGCAACTAGCATACAATAAGGTGATTTTCGTACAACTAAATGTTGTTGACATTTATCACATTTAAATTTCAGATGCGATTGGTACAGCTCCAAAGTTTCCGAAATGGAATGTGCAACCATAGAATGTATTGCCAGACAAGAATATTGCAGGAAATGGATTTTGGCGGCAGAACATTCACACTACTAGGGACAGATACAGTGGCCGTGCTCGGTGGGGCGATTAATTGAACCGGTTGTACTGTGCTCGGTGGGGCGATATTCTGACCAGACTGTAATATATTTGATATCTGACGATGTTCTCCGATAGACAGTTCGGCGTCATAGTGTGTGATGGATTGTATATTTTTATGTCCCGTAATTTTCATTATGTTTTGTGGGGGAACTCCTGCTTTCGATAAAGTGGTGACTTTCTAATACTGTGATTGGTCAACCGTGACGAGATTCCAGCTTGCTCTGCAGCATTCTTCATCAGACTGCCAAGTGTAGCCTCTCCCATGGGCCGTGGGTAATACCTGAAAATAAATATTTGGGAGAAAATGTGTAAGAAATACTTTTGAGAACTTTGCATATCGACCAGGCTGTAGAATCATTTTAAGATCACTATTCAGACTCACTGAATTACATCTCATTTTTCACCAATTATAATAATTATCAAAAAATTGTCGTATATATAACTATTTTACTTTTCTAACTAAATATTAATGTCACTTTCTATAAAACTTCATTTGTTCTTCAGCCTTGTCCGTAATGATTTTCAGTGTCATATGATAATGTTTAAATAACATTCAAAAACAAAATGGAAACAAATCATAGTGCATTATTTCACATAATAAATGTCATACATGTACCATGGCTCATTTGCTGTGCCTTTCAATCGTTGTTCTGGTACTGCTGTCAGGTAAAATGGACTGCCAGCAGCCAACATCTCGGAAGGTCGGCGACTTCGGAAGATATCAAAAATCTTGACAGGGTCTCTGACATGGAAATATTGGTCCATAAACAAATGTTATGTTTCTCATATATTGTCACGTCAGACGGCCGATATTGATTTCAAATACAAATATAATATTTTTTCCAACACATTTCACAGTACATTGTATTCACAGAATTATATCTCAAATTCAACTTCGGATGTATTTATGGATTTAAGTCAATATCAACAAAATACAGTGATAATAAACGATATTTTGTTCACGTGCTGGCCCAGATATAGTTGCGAACGGTAACTCTTGCAATTTGCTCCCATACCGTCCACGAGTAGATTGCAAGTTACCGTTCGCAACAAGCTTTATTCGCGGATGTTTCCATGCCAATTCAGACCTATTTATCTTATTAACAATGATATAGTAAACTTTCTTTACTGAATGTATGAAAAGCAAAATACTTTTTATGGACTACAAGTAGTAGTGATCACAATACATCGGACCTCCGCTCGTATGCACCTAACTTTATTGTGTCTTGAGATATTTGAATGGAAAATTAATAAAAAATATATAACTAAACAAATATTTATATTTGAATGATGATATTTTGAGGATCGATTAACATTACGCTCGTGCACATTTGATCGATTCTCCAAGTTTCGTCATGACAACCGTGATAGTTTTCAAGTTATTCAATTTTCTATTTCTTACGACAATATCTCACGAGTTTTGCGCTTACGAGGCCAGCAAACATACCTGGTGTTGCCTGTTGCAAATATCTTCGGTGTGGTCTCTCGTGTATTCGACAGATTCGCCCTATCACTGGTCTTGCTTGCCCTCTCATTGAACTCGAGAAACATTTCCCCATGGGATGTCGTTTTAATCTCTATATCACCGAATTTTAATTGTCTTGCTTCATCTCGTCCACGCAGATCGAACTATTTTCCGAAATAGTAAAATATCGTGAATTGAAGCCTTTTTGGTGTACTTGTACCTAGAGACCCAGATGAATACATTTTCTCTTCTTCTTCAGGTGTAATGTTCATGCACTTTTCCGGTTTATTCCCTTTCCCAAGTTTCTTCAGCTCCATTTTCTTGGCCGTTAATGCTCTGATACACTGCCCAAATACTCTGTCTCTTAATGAGGCTTCATACTTCTTTTCCTTTAGATAACTTTCTACACTGTTTTTTAGTGCTTCCAACGAAGTTGGCTCGTAATTTGTACCGTCTATCTTACGGATGCCTATGAACAGTTCACATAATAGGATGTTCAAGTGCTGTGGTGGTATGTGCTCTATCAGTCGTGGTTCCCGTTTGTTGTCATACAGCCACCTCTGAACGTTTTTCATGTCCCTAACTGTGGCTTGCCGTGTGTTTTTCTTCGCCTGATTAGCTATAAATACATCTACGCTGCAGGTTAACGGTGAGTCGCGGGTCCGTTCATTCGAAACATCAAAAGGCAAATCCAATTGCGCTAATTCGTAATCCGTTATTTCTTCAAATACAATTAACTACCGATCAGCTGTTGTCTGGGACACCATATTGAATGTTTACAAACACATTTTAAAGTAGTTCCGATTTCCGCTTAACGACACAGGCGCGCGATGCAGTTCGGCTACAATACGACTACTTGACAAGGTCCATGTTACTATCATGTACATGTAACCAAAAATAACGTCAAACGTTGGCATGTATCTTTCAAACATGAATCTTTCTGAGCATTAACCCTTTGAACCCGAAAGCCCGCTATAGCGGTTGACGCAAACAGTGCAGATCCAGATGAGCCGGCTGTCTCATCAGGATCTGCACTTTTTGCAAGCAATTTTCATATGTTTTAGAACTAAAACACCGCCTTTTCGTAAATGGACTAATCTGAAAAAATCATTTTGTAACGATTTGATTGGTCGGAAAATTAGCACATCACAGTCCATTCCAGTTACTTAGGGTTGAAAGGGTTAAACGTACTCTATCCCGTCACCACATGTTGTGGAGTCAACTTGTTCTTGACGTCCCTCCAGAGTTATTCCAGTGTTCATACGCAATGCACACTGCTCAACACTATGTTGTGGAATTGTAAACAAAAGTTCTAATAATTGCTATGTATTTATATTTCCATGATCATGATTGTCGTTGTACACGCCTGTCTGCTGGGGACCGTTTCACTAAACTCCGTCGTTCGTAAGAACTTCGTATGTGCAAAACGAAAATTGAAAACACACTTCGCAATTAACTCTTTGCATGCTAGCGGTGAAAATAACATCCAACACATTATGATTATGTTTCTTACTTCTCTCCGTAGATATGTCTTGGAATTCCATTAGAATTGCGTCCTTAATGAAATTCCTAGACATATTCATGATAATATATATAGGGAGAAATAAAAGAAAATACAATGAATTGTCGTCTGTTATTTTTTAACTATTTATAGCCCACAAATATCCCAGCATGCAAATAGTTAACAGCGGATTTTGTTAAGTGTTTTGGTGAACCCTTTCAGATTGATCCTACATGTATTAGTGAAACACATTAAAGTGTAAACTTATTAAAATCGGCGTACGAACAATTCGTACGTGCAGCGTCATCTCTGGTACAACCCTTTACAATTATACCGCGTTGTTTATCGCTGAATTACACGACGTATCAAGTAATAATAATCGTAATTACGCCTCATAATCAGGATCTATGCACTCATTTTAATGCCCATGGAGACGTAGGAGGGAGCTGTAGTGCGACTTCGTGCCGCCTTTGTTATACCAAGAACTGATCCAGCGCAATACATAACTAACAGCGCATGTAAAGTATAATTGCACGAAACGAACTGATTTGTACGGAGCCCCGCAGGGGACACAGAATTGTTTTTTTTTATTAATTCGTCCCCACGAAATAACAATTAGTTCCCTCAATTTATCAATTCGGTCTCACGAATTAACAATTCGTTCCCTCAATTTAACAATTCTTTCCCACGAATTGACAATTCGTTCCCTCAATTTAACAACTCGTTCCCACGAAATAACAATTCGTTCCCATTGTTATATCGAGGGAACGAATTGTTAAATTGAGGGAACGAATTGGTATTTTGTGGGAACGAATAGTTATAGCATTCGACCAGTTTAGAGATATTTCTGTTAACCGAGATAGAATGAGTACATTGGCAAATTAAACGTACATAACCGCCTGCGTTAATCTTGCCCAGATGTCAACGTTTCTGACAATCTATTGGCAGTGCCAGCTCGGAATCAAGCACAATATTCAAGTATTTTGAAGTAGATGGATTGGCACATATGTGGTGTAGCATGGTTGGAGATTTTTATACTAACACATATTGAATAAAGACGTGTTTCTTGGAACATACATGGTCTGTAACACGTCTTTACATGTCCTTGTGCGTCCGAACATTAATGAATGCACTACATTTCTGGCGGACTACTAGGAGTTCGTTCGTACCGATATTGATGGAAATGTTATTGATGCTGGCAATTGACATGTTGAGCGAATATGTATGTGTGTCATAGTTACCATACTAGGTACTTGAATCAACTACATTTCCATATAAATTGCGTGTGTTATACGGCGTGCGGCGTGACGTCTAACTGAAACACGGTGGCCGTTTTGATTGGACAGATGTCTACCACTGATCTACTTCCCACACATTTCACCCCTACATTACATGAATGGAATAGTCCCCATCCGTTAGTACTAGGCTAGCACGAAGTTGTCTTGCCCAAGGACACGCCAAATCAGCCACGGGTGCAGGTCGAGGTGGGAATCGAACACGGGGTCTCCCGACGCTGTCTGGAGCTCTACCTACTGAGCTAATCTGGCCACATAAATCACCACTCATGTAATATCCACTATTTATTGACCCGTGGAGTGGATGTTTGTGCCTCGTTGAAGGTTCCTCGACCACCTATGTGCGCATATCATGTGTGATCAGGGTTTATTACACTCTTGAGATTTATTTGCACGGGTTTCGCTGTGAGAGAAAACCCGTAATCAACTCCTTACAAATAATACACCGTGAAGAGAACACCCGTAATTACGCGCCTGTTTTCTTGGAAACCACGAGCTACCTTGCAAATGTTTTAATTTGTATTACAGTCAAAATAAAGTTATTTGAACATTTGGAAAGGGTATCGACTAGTCTAGAATGTTAATGTGATTGAAACAGCTGCGTAATTTGGATTTCAAAAAGTTTACATGACGTCACATTTGACGTCACACAACGTAACGTCAAAACGCGGGAAAACACGTCATTGTATAACTATTCATGCGTACATCACAATTCATTGATTATAATCTCAAAAATAGACAAAATGTGCATATATATCCGCCGTGGACGTGTACTAAATAGGATATTGCATCGTACATGTTTGAATAGCGGAAATAATACACTCGTGTCCGTCGGCGTCCGTGCAAGCAATTCGTTCGCTACGGTCACTCGTTGCTTACGCGGAAGCAGACGCACACTCGTGTATTATTTCCCGCTAGTCAAAATGTACGATGGAATATCCTCTATATATTGCTTAACAGTTAATGTTCTCCTTTGCGTGGGTTCACGTGTCTCCTTTGTGTACAAATATATCTAAAAGTATCAATAAGTGGGAAAACATTAATTAGAACACAATTCGGTATTGTTTTCTAACAGGGAGAAAAACTTTTTTTCAACGGATTTGTTCACACTTATTGATACTTTTAGGTATATTTAATGTATTTATAGACCTTGGCACGTTACTTCAACCTGTTGATGCAGGGACTAGATACATGTAGACGAAATACATCGGATGGAAATGTTAGGTGTCCAAAAGTCAGACCGTCATATGGGTTGCTTTATAATCATGGTGCATTAGGCTTAAAATCACATTATGACCCGTTTACTACCACATAATACATTTTTACATCAACGCCATCTTTCCAAAATGTTGGCCCCTATTACACATGTCATAGCAGCAAAGAAAAATATTTGAAATGCGTATTATTTTTGCAAAATGGCTAAATATGTGCCATTATCGGCTAAAAAGAGAGTGCCACCTGAAGTTTGTCCATATTTGAGCAGCTTCATCACACACATTAAGAACTTTAAGGCAGTGTTGAGAACATAACCCTAAGGAGCTACCATGTTTTGTTTAATTAAAAAAAATCCTGTAAGGTTTTGTAAATTGTCTTTGTCGTGAGCCTGCGTGGTAGACAGTAGGGTAATTTCCGTCAACAAATGTCCTTTCCGAATAGGGTGTTGTGAAAGTAGTGTTAAGCATGAGTCAGGTAAAAAATAAAACTCTTAAAAACACACTCAACTATTGCACATATAAAACCAACGATCATTTACCCTGCTGCCACACATGTTTTATGATGCCGGGTGTTCGAATACTCCCAATTGGGGATTCCGTCAAAAAATGTCCTTTCCGAAAACCATATTATTAGCTCATTACTCCTTAACAAACTCCTTAACAAACAGAAACAGGTGAACTCCTAATAGTGGCAGTAGTAGTACTTATCGTGTTGAATATTTAGCATATTGCAGATCTTGGTGATCTTTGAATGTTCACCTTGGATTAGTATGTCAAACAAATTGTCCTTTCCGAACAAAAAGGGTGCAATTCATTATCATCATATGAGGTGTACATCTGCAGAGTTTCTCAACAGATCGGCGTTTATTTTGGTCTGTGTAGATTATAGCATGAAAAGTAACATTTTCCTTTATCAGTCAGGTAGCTGATGTATTTTTAATACAGTTCAAACTATTACAAATATATATTGTACCATTATGTTTAATAATATTTTGAAATTCAAAGATATGTTTCATCATGCTTTTTGATTCTGAAGTATCTGGACACTCACTATACACTTTCAACTACTAGAGAATGATTTAATCCATCAAATCCTGATCATGAGGTCAATACCCTGAAATGTCTGACAACACAAAACATGTGACACATTCACAGGGATTCCGCTGGAGAAAATAAAAAAATCGCCACTTCAAAAAATTGGCGATAAAAAATTACAATTTTCGAAAAAAGAAAAAGAAAAAAAAATGTGTTGTTTTTTTCGATTGTTTTTCGAAAATTGTATTTTATTTTCGCCAATTGTTTATTTTTATCGCCAATTGCGAAAGTGGCGATCGCCAGCGGAATCCCTGCATTCAACTTTGTTCATAAAAACTGTAGTTTCCTGTCTGTTGTAGAGATGCTGGTAGGCTTATATGCTCTAGTACTCACAGAGGAACACATACCTCCACTACTGCATGCCACCTGGTGGTCTAGAAGGTGCATAACCTGCTGCTAATGCTTACCCAAATAAAGCTGCCTTGATATTTTCTTGCAAAACCTCTTTGGTGGTGGTTCTGCTGATTACTGCAGGATAAAGAGTGCAACCTGGTTCTAGAAATGCTCATTGTTTTACTTCGCAAAAGATATAAAGTGAGGAGCATTTTAGAACCAGACAAAGATGCACATTTGATACTGCATTAACCAGTGTTTCATTTTAGATCCTAGTTTGTCACTAACATTTGTGTAGACTTAGAATGTCGGGAATACTAACAGTAAAGTTACCGTTCAATCTAAGAAGGCGAAAACCTGGCTGTCCGGAATATGAAATCCGTAAAAGGATAGCACACAATGGTCGGATTACTGTGACCTAAATGATGAATACATAAGCGTATCGCGAAAACAGAACCTGGTTATATCTCCTTCAAGGTATTACAGTGTTTATCGTGATTATATAGAAGCGTGCAATGCAGACCATATCTTGTAATAAAGATTTTGAAGCGTTTCAAATGAGTCGTCTTTGTGTCTTATCTGCAACAAAGCGGTAGTCAATGGTAACATGAATCGCTGAATGAAATTACGTCACTGCTCGCATGTTTTTCGATAGATCGGTGAAAGAATTGTATCACTACTAGCGGCTTTTTCCAGATATAGTCAAGTTAAATTTAGCATGGTATTTCCTTGGCTTAATGTTTACGACATCGAATACTGACATTCAAATGTGATAATGAGCGGACGATCACATGTTTATGACCAAGAACAAGTTGTGACTGTATTAATACAATGTCAATTGATATTTCGACTGTTTTTGTGAAATGCTTCTTCAGAGGTACCATCTGAGACTTGGCCACTTTAACCCTTTCACCGATTTTAATAATATGTGTGTCTGGGGATGGTGCTTTGTTTCACATGCACCACACATCTGAATATCTAAGGTCAAGGTCACTGAGAACTTAAGATTCATTTTATTATCAAGGCTGGTCGCTAGGGAATTAGGTAAGTGAACTTTGCGCTAGAGATGACGCCCTTGTTATATATTGAAGTAAATTATTCCACTCGCTTGAAGAATCATGTATTTTGTTTCCATAATATGAGACATAGAAACCTACAAACTTGTTGTCACTTTCACATGTTAACAGAGAGCTTGTCCCAGGGAGATTGTCTTTCATTTCTCTTTGTCACAAGTTTTTGTTTGAGCTTGTTTCCTCAATGTACAATGTAGATACCAGTAGTAACTAGAACAGCATCAACAACATAAAGAAATCCAACAAATGTGAAGCTTTCTGTATACAGACACTATATGATGGGATGTAGACTCACCTGCATTCATGGCATTGATCATCTGATGCTAGTACTGTGACAAATAGACAATTGAATGCGGCCGTCAAAATATGTGTCCTTTCCGAATCATCACAACATGGTACAAATGAACCTACTTACATGTGAATTTGTACTCCAAATGCAACTAAATTGGACTATTAACCATACACATACAATATGCAAAACTTTAATAGAAATAGATGCATTATTAAAATTGGGTGGTAGATAGTATTGGTTAAATCGTGAAAGTATCACTAACCAATATAAAGTGTAAGTTTATAAAATCAAATACACAACAAATGCAAAAAAATGTGGTTTACAAACTACAATTATCATCCATTTCACCGATCCCTATAACATGATTAATCACAGTACTAGTCATGTGTGTATAATTATTTTAGTATGTCAAAACAATTGTCCTTTCTGAATAAAATGAGTTCGGAAAGGACATTATTTTGACATCATATGTCTTGGTTACCGTAATTTCTATTGTTTTCAAAATTGGCATGGAGATGAGCCTGTGTATGTTTATATGTAAATTATAAAACACCTACTGAAGCTGCTCTGTGTAATACAGTATACATTACTTCATGTAGTCAATTTACCTACATAAGCAATTAAGGTATTGCAATTTAATTTTATACCAACAAACATGTTATGTAATTGGAAAACAATGTTGTAGTTTTACTTTTTGGTGTCTGTAGTACAAATCAAGTCAACAAGATGTTGACTATAGCTGCCCAAATTTTACGGCCATATAAACAATTCAAAAACCATATTTTTTTTAGATAATATTTAATTAAAGGAAAATTTAAGAATAAGCCTTCTTTTTATTTCGTGATATTTGGTCAAATATTGATTTTATTGCGAAAACAAAATTTCCCCATGTTAAATGTGGATTTAACATGGGGAATTTTTTTAGAATTTCAGAAATACTGGACCGAATTTTAAAATCTAACTTTTGTTTTCTTGGTTAGATTATTTCCAAGCTATCTAGCTAGGTTTCGGAGTCAATTTCCAAAAACAATCGTTTTCTGACTCCTTTTTTTTTAAATTGTTTATATGGCCGTAAAATTTGGGCAGCTTTCGTGAAACAGACTATAGACGGTTATTTGTATGATTGTTAGCTGGATTGCAAAATGTTATCCTGTTATAGAATTTCATTATATTTAACAATTAAAATCTCATATTTTTTGTTAGAGTTACCTGGGTGCCTCAAATTGTTCAAATATTGTAAATTTGATATATCCACTATCACAAATAAACAATATTGATCAAAACAAAACCCGTCTATTTTTTACCCCCTGTGGCACTCTTTGATGTACCATGATTGTAAAACCACCCATATACCGCCTCTATTTGAAGTCTTTGCTCGCATCCCTCCGGGGATTAGACGTATATTGAGTTATATAATTATGTTATTTATATTGCTTATATAATTAACCATTCTGAACAGGGTGCATGTGCCTGTGGCACTCAAGTGATATTGTGTGGTTTCGTTAACTTCGAGGTGCGTCTAGCCAGCGGTACATGTGTCCAACAGGTAGTTCTGTATATGATAAATATAGATATTTGTTGCTGTAGTGTTTTATTATAACGCAGAGTAAAACTATTTACTTTATACATGTTATTTTCTATTGCTATGGAACGTAGAATTATTTGTTTTATTGATTCGTTCCCACGAATTAACAATTCGTTTCCTCAATTTAGCAATTCGTTCCACGGGAACGAATTGTTAATTCGTGGGAACGAATTGTTATATCGTGGGAACGAATTGTTAATTTGAGTGAAAGAATTGTCATTTCGTAGGAACGAATTGTTAATTCGAGGGAACGAATTGTTATATCGTGGGAACGAATTGGTAATTCAGGGTAACGAATTATTAAATTGAGGGAACGAATTGTTATTTTGTGGAATCGAATTAATGAACACAAATCCATGTCCCCTGTGGGGCTCCGTAGGAATGCCCTTAGCATAGGACGTCATTATATATGGACATTATGCGGACTTGTTTAAATTGCGTCATTACTCTGACGTCATTCGGTAACGTAACGTGACGCCATCCGACCAATGGAACGTAAGTTTTCACATCGTTGTAACCCGGATGTTTGTATCAGGTCAATGCCTGATACAGCAATATGTTATCAGTCAGTACGTATTCGGTCAATACAGGACAGGTTACCTGATGGTTGTGAGTTGTTTGTGGGTTAACTATGCGCTGTTTACGTTCGATCCGTGGGGTTAATTATTATTAACTGGCGGATTTGCAGCCCATTAGTTATGGTCGACAGTTCTGCACATTTTACCTATTTTGTCTGCTATTAATTATGTCATGTTTACATTGAGTTCCGCGTAATCCGGTGCTCGGAGGGGTTTGTGTCATGGACTCGTGACTTTACAGCACAGTCCGTGACACAACTGAAACAGTGCATTACAGGTACATGCCCACTCAGTAGGCACAACATGACATGTTCTTTATATCAGATATATTGTCTGGGACATGTTCTGGCAAAATAAACATTAATTCACCATTACCCCACGTATTGATTGGCATTATTATATATTGTATTCCAGGCTTAAATTTCCACACTGATATCAGGGGCGATGACCGTGTTTCCTTAAAATGTTAACATAAATTACTGTTTATTATCTGTATTTATTTTTGATGTGCAATGATCATACTTTATAATCTGTAGAAACTATTATTTTTTCAGGTGATGCATTTAATTAGTATAAATAATGAAAAAATATCATGCCACATTTGCATATGAAAATAGCCTAATACCACCGCGCGTCATTATCAGTAAATTAATTATTTCTAAATGACGATATATGTTTAGCGGACGCTCGTAATTTTTAGAACTGGTGGAATAGTGACACAATTACACACTTATTTAATTCATATAAAGAACATTGTGTGCCTACTGAGTGGGCATGTACCAAAGAGCACAATCTATGCTTGTTTTTCTGGTAGTCGTGTTCGGCAATTATTAGGGATCACTTGACTATGGCTTATAATCTTATATCATACCACGGACTCAAATGAATATATCCCGTCACGTATACTAGTTCGCCAAACCAAAACACAATCACGTAGCGTAATAACGTACATGCACTTCAGTGCTCGCGGAATAATGGTGTTTATTTGTCTAACGTCGGGCTTGTTTTTCTATCAGAGTAAGTGAGAATACGTATGTAATCGCCCGCTGCTTATATAAACCATGGGTAATATTGTTAACATAAACAACTAATCATTTGTGACTATGACTGGAGAAATGGTGCTTATGGCTTTTGCGACCAGTGCAGATCCAGATTAGACTGTGCATCCGCACAGTCTAATCTGGATCTGCACTGTTCGCCATTGCATCAATGAAACACCCGTCAGGCTTCTAACAAGCAATAATAGTGCTATTTGATCGAGAGCTACACCGGTAACAAATCACATAAGCCCCATTTCTTCAGTTACTGCCACTGTTGCGTATATGCCAGTCTTATACATAAATAGTGTACCGAACTTGGGAAACCACGAGTAATCTCCCTTAGAACTACTTCCAGGGCGATACCGGAGCTAGTAACGACGGTCTTTGACTGGTTCGGCGCCATGCTATTTAATGCCCACATTGTACGGCTTTCTTCGATAATATTAAAATGTTTGCAAAATTTAAGAATGAGCCTTCTTTTTATTTCGTGTACATTGTAATTAGGTCAAATATTGATTTTATTACGAAAAATGATTTCTCTATGGAAATTTAACATGGGGGAAAAACGAGGTAGAGAACATGGAGGAGGAGACGAAAAACGAAATATTTTGGAAATTGTCTCTGAAACCTGGCTAGGTAGCGTGGTATGGGGATTTGTTTCCAATTTCAGAAATAGTGAACCGATTTTCAAAATTTAACTTTGGCTTTCTTAGTTATAGAGAATAGTAGGTTAGTGCCGTGAATGGGAAAACATATCTGGCGCGGCACGGAAACGGGATGTGCTCGGCAGAGCCTCGCCCATCCTGTTTACTGAGCCTTGCCAGATATTTTTTACCATTCACAACACTAACCTACTATTCTCTATAACTAAGAAAGCCAAAGTTAAATTTTGAAAATCGGTTCACTATTTCTGAAATTGGAAAAAAATCCCCATGTTAAATCCCCATAGATGTCAAAGGAAATAAATCCGATATTTCCAAATGGTGGTGGAATAAATTGTATATTACATGCTCTTCGAAATATGTTAAATTTGCTCTTAGACCAGCTTAAAAGTATAACGTTGTCAACATTTACAATTTTGACTTTAACGTATGAAAGTTTCTTCGCCGGAATGATGTCAACACGTGACGTCAATTACGTCTCGCGAACGTCTAGGAGGAAATATTTCCTAAAAGTAAATAAATCCCTCCAGAATCACGGTAAATCACTGGGTAGCATGTAATATGTGATAGTTGATATATTGAATTTTTAATACATTACTTTCGTAGCGAGCGGTAGCAAGTTATACGTCGTCGTAACTCAGTATCAATAGCTAGTGACATAGTTTGATATGAAATGTATGTCAGCGTGTATTTGGACAATGTGCAGCTAGTTACTTCATAAATGTACATTCTGGCCGACATCGCACGTGGCTATGTACATAGCCCGTGTTGTACCATCGTAACATGTTAATAACCCTAGTGTTCTGGTTTATATTGGATTCTAACGTCAATTATTTGCAATTCAATTGGTTTTCTGCCTCTGTATGACCTCTCGTCCAAATGCCTATACTGACCCAGAACTATACACGAGCATATGAGACACGCCATGTGAGTTTGTACCTAAGAACATGTGCGCTTTCTCATTAAATTTATTTACAAAATTTACGATGTTTTCCATAAATAACGTCGAAAGTGCGCAGCTATACAAAACAAGCTTTCCAATGAAATGAAAACGCTGCGCTGGGGACGCGCACAGAAACCACGAACGCTGGTTACTTGTCAAACGTAGCGCAAACGTTGGTCAAACAAAACTGCTCGATCATTGTATAGAATCGGACCAAACATGCACGCGATACATTGTATAATGAAGTGGTCGCTACTCCAAATATATATATACTAATGTAACAAGTCAATACATAGTTGAAGAGGTCACTGGAAGAAGGGGACTAATTCCTCAAGGGACTTAGCACCTTTTATTCACTAACCCCTTCACGGTCAGTTGAAGAAGGCGACTAGATCCATACATGACTTACAGTGGGGTCAGCGTGTAAGTGCACACACGAACGAACACGACAGGTTGGAACCAACCTGTCGTGTTCGTTCGTGTGTGCACTTACACGCTGACCCCACTGTAGCACACTTATACCACTAAACCCTTCAGTTACATATACATTCATGTACCGGATGATTGTGAAGGCACTTTGTGGTAAGACCGACATAAGCCTCTTTTTCATAGCAAATTATTTTCCTCATTTGATAAGAACATTTCGTCCACTGTCGACGTCATTTACGGAAAATATCGCAGCTTCTTTAAATCTATTTCATGAAATATCGCACACGTTCTTACATGTAGGTACAAAATCACATGGCGTGCCTCATATATGTGTGACAAGTCGACGATTAAAAACTGTTTCATGATATTTGGCTTGTCTTAAAGGTGCATGCCCACTCAGTAGGCATTTGTTCTTTATATCAGAGACATCATCTGAGACATTTCCTGGCAAAATAAACATCAATTCGGTATTATCCCATGTATTGATTGGCGTTATTATAAAGTTTATATGAGACGTACATTTCCACACTGATATCAGGGGCGACAACCGTGTTACCTTACAATGTTGAAAGGACATTACTATTTATTCTGTTTTATTTTTTGATGTGCAATGATCTTACTTTATAATCTGTCGAAAATATTATTTTTTTTGGTGACGCATTTAATTAGTATAAATAGTTAAAAAATGGCATGCCTCATTTGCATATGAAAATAGCCTGATACCACCGCGCGTCACTATCAGTAAAATATCAGTAAAATATATATCACTGAATGATTATATCTATATAGCGGGCACTCGTAATTTTCAGAGCTGGTGCAATAGTGACACAATTATGCACTTATTTAATTCCTATAAAGTGGGTATGTACCTTTAATGCACCATAGACATTAGTTGCGAACGGTAACTCTTGCAATTTACTCCCGTAGCTACGGACGGTACGGGAGTAGATGGCAAGAGTTACCGTTCGTCACTACTAAAACATCGTCTTAACCCAGTGCATGTTACGTGGAGCGCCGTGGCGCAATGTGTAGTGTGTCGAATACTGATCCAAGGGTCGTGGGTTCGAGCCTGACTAGCGGCGTGCGTTGTGCCTTTGATCAACACTGCTCCAGTTCACCCAGCTGTAAATGGGTACCGTGTAGTTGCTCTGTAAATACGAATCCGTAGTCCGATGCTCTACCACTGAGCTATTGCGGCTGACGTTACAGGCAATTATTTATTTTTTATTTAGCTCATATTTAACTGCGGCACTGGCTCTAGGACCTTGCATGCCGTCTCCCAAGAATGGGAGAAAGAACGGAGGTAGAAATGTTTGAGAGAAGCCGGTAATTCGTATTTACAGAGCAACTACAAATTATCGGTACCCATTTACAGCTGGGTGAACTGGAGCAGTGTGGATAAAGTGTCTGACTCAAGGACACAACGCACGCCGCTAGTCAGGCTCGAACCCCTCGAACCCACGACCCTTGAATCAGTAGTCCAACACAATAACCATTACGCCACGGCGCTCCACACTGGAGGCCACCTTGTGATACACGTTGATATGACTGAAGAAATAGTGCATATTTATGGGAAGTGTGACCAGTCTCGTTCCTGATCTTCAAGCGCACTCATGAAGAACGAGTACGAGCATTCAGTGGGGTCAGCGTGTAAGTGCACACACGAACGAACACGACAGGTTGGAACGCTGACCCCACTGTATTTCATGTATAAAAAAAATGTAAATATTTTTCTGCATTTTTTCTCATTTCGCATCAAAAGTGTATGTTGTTACCACTCAGTTGAACCGTCTCGGCGAAACGGTTCAACTGAGCGGTAACAACATGCACTTTGGGTGGGTAGCGAACCAACCTGTCGTGTTCGTTCGTGTGTGCACTTACACGCTGACCCCACTGTACACTGATTGTTAAAAAGAAAACTACTGTCTGTATCACGTTTTTTCTGCCGATGTATTGTTGGCTATTAAATCTAAACAATTATTTAAACGTTACCCTTTCATCAATAACAAATATAGGATCGTCTGAAAATATCAATTGATGGATTTACAATAATTGTTTACAAGAAAACATTGTTGTTGTGAAGTTTGCAGACTATCATAATGTTGCACTTGCGAACATTTTAGTCGTACGAAGTTTAGTGAAACGATCTCCTGATGTTTTACTTCATGAGGTTTCTTCAAATATTGATTTCATTGCGAAACAGAAATGTCTCATGGGAATTGAATATATGTGGGGTGTGTGTAAAACTAGAATAATTAAAATAATTGTTGAACTTCCGATCCAATTTTAAAAATCTAAGTTTTGCTTTCTTACTTTTGCATCATTTCCAAACTGTCTGCATGAAAACATGACTTGGCATTTCATTAGAATTGTCTCCTTGGAGACAATTCTAATGAAATACCAAGATATGTTTTCATGCTAGCCATGCAGTCATTTTAATTGTGTTTCGACTCTCCTCCATCTCCAACTTCTTTTTGCCCCATTTTAAATTCCCAAGTGAAGCTTGTTTGTTTTTTGAAATGCAATGAATATTTCATGGAATTTTATCAAATCAAACATATGGGTACACAATAGTCAAGTATTTATTTTTTTGTAACAAATATTGGCAATAATAGCGCAGACGGTAGTGTATTTTGACCACTATCTGACACCAGTATTCAGTATCCCAAAAACATGTCTAGAGTACATTATGACTTGTAATTTTAAACTTCAATAGTTATGAGTTTGCAGATAAAACGGTTGCAATATTTCTCGGTGATGCAATATGTCCATCTTAATCGAGTCTGAGCTGTTTATCACGCACACACTCATATTTGGTTGAGTTATTACACGTATCAAATTCAGACATGTCCCGTTAACCTTTACGTTTTCACAACCGCCTGCGTTAATCTGACTCAAGTGTCCACGTTTCTGAACATGTATTGGCAACCCCAGCTCGCAATCAAATAATGTGATTGTCTGAGCCTGAGCTGTGTTACATTTCAGGCTCTGCCAATCAAGCTGCTTTATGTCAAGTAAAATATTCAAGTTCATGAACATGTACAGTGCAACCTCTCTACAACAGCCTCTCATGGGAGGACGCACAACTGGCTGTTATAGAGAGGTGGCTGTTGTAGGGAGGTTAACGCTGAATTAAATTTTGTCGTCTACTGTTTATTTACTTTCGTCGATAATTCTCATCAAATACATGCTTTGACAGCATTTTAGAATCATTTCCGATGTAATTGATTCTAAAGTGCTGTCAAAAACATGTTTTTATTGATAAAGAAGGCAAAAGCAACAGCAGTGGACAATTTCCGTGTTCAGCAGTCTAAGGGTTATGTATAGAGGAACTCATCCATTTGGGAGTAAAATAGCGGCTGTTACAGAGAGGGTGTCGTTGTAGAGAGGTGGCCGTTCGGGGAGGTTCGACTGTACTTTGAAATTGGCTTCAATTGACAACTATTTTCAATATTAGCGCCGGCAGTGGTGTACGAGTATTCGGTAAAAGGTGAATGGTTGATCAAATATTGGTGGTGACGTGGATTTGTGAGCTGAAATATGAGTGGTGACGTGGATTTGTGAGCTGTGGATTTTGTGTGATAAAGACAGGTTAGTAAAATGGCGTGTATTCTATATTGTTACATGAGCGCGTGCTATTTGACAATGGCTGTAGACAATGCTCATTCCGGGGCCAAACCAACACCTACGTAATGCATGTCATGACGTTACTAGAACGCGCCATTACCAAGGTGTGTGATCACGTGGTTTCCGAACCCGACGTGATTTTCATTAAAATCTTCCTAACAAACGGACGGACTTTGATCATATGTAGCGCATCAAATACGATGGCATACAATGTATGTGTTTTATGGGTGCTCTGAAAGTGCTTTACAATATCGTATAAATTTCACAAAGAAATTTTGAAATTGATGCGGTTACATCACGCGACGTGTACTGCGGCCCCGGAATACGTATGTGTAAATCAACTGTTTGAATGGAGCAGATTATGAAAGTACCGAAAGTACTGCATACATGTTCAAGTTACACGATATTTCCGACCGAAATGTAACAATAACGTTCGACGATGTCCAACCGTAAACGTGGGTAAACGTTTGCCGTGGATCTGTTTGAACCCGCGGCCTACGGACCTGGCTTTCAGTTTCCTCGTTCCACGGCAAACGTTTACCAGGGTGGCCGAATTAGCTCAATAGGTATAGCGTCGGACTGCGAATCGGGTGACCCCGGATTCGATTCCCACCTCTACCTGCACCGAATGGCCGATTCAGCGTGTCCTTGGGCAAGACAACTTCGTGCTAGCCTAGTCCTGTCAATAGTCGGTCCCGACATGCAAGGTCATCAAGCCAGTGCCGGCGTTAAATCAAAGCATTAACATTTGCAAACGTTATACCTTATATTTGTGTCTCTGATTGAAGGAATCGGGCTCATGAGATTTGTGTAGCGCCTCATGAAGTAGCACAAACCTTGGGCTCATAGCAATCAGGGCCCGGTTGTTCAAAACATCCGTTAGCTTAACGGACTGTTAAATCCTTAACTGAATGGTCAAAATCTCTGTTTTAACAGAGATTTTAACCATTCAGTTAAGGATTTAACAGTCCGTTAAGGATTTAACAGTCCGTTAAGCTAACTGGTGTTTTGAACAACCGGGCCCTGTCTTGCTTGTTAGAACCGGTTGTCTCATGGACGGAAAGGCGAACAGTGCAGATCCTAATCAGACTGTGGATGCACAGACCGATCTGGATCTACACAAGTCGCAAACCCGTAAGCCCCATTTCTCCAGCAACACCACATGTCATATCTCATACAATTAATTTCACTACGTGACTAGTCACGTGCACCGGCTTATCTCCCCATGAGTTAGATCGTACATGGAAAAGCATCCATCAAAAGAAAGATTCGCCATCACAACACTAACGGGGCCGTAATCGAAATGATTACCATGTATGGATAAAGGATAAATTGTTTATTAACGTCTCATCAACCGTACATCATACAATACATAGTAATAATAAAACATAGGTACATGAACAATTGCCATTATAAAATAATTACAAGAGACGGCTCATTATAAACGTTGATCAAAACCTTTATACATTTCAGCATACACATGAACAGCACGCACAAAAGAGCAAAACAAAACAAATCATTGAAGTTGCCCTTGCCACCGCGCTTATCCTGGTTAGAATAATCAGTGGAAACCACAACCGTTGTTGGCTTATTCCTTTCTTATATACCTTTAATTAATGGTCACGCACACAATATACATGTATAGGCCCATTTTATTCAGCTCTAGTCACGGTACTTTTCTGATAAAATACATTTTGAAGTACACAATTATACTGAATTGATTAGACTTAGTGCTTGATGACTGTATATATATATGACTTATTGTATACTTACATGTACGTAATAAGATATGGGTTGTTGCGTATACTGTGGTAATTAAACTATTTACAGTTTAAACATACTAATTGGTTTACTTACCAAAGTACACGTAACGGTCCATGGTTTTATTCCCTAAATATCGTGATATATGGTTATGTACGACACATTTTAGGGAACACTTCGAATGGATGGTTATTGCTGTCACACATACTCTCACTATCTGTATCCGATATCACCAAAATTGCATGTACATGTAGTATACTTATCTAGCTAATTACACTCTGAGGGAGAAATCATTTATTTTCCCCGAAATGAAGTATTCCATATAGAACTAACGACTGCATATATTTGATGATGAAAAGTATGCAGAATTATTATACTGAATTTATTACATTATCACAGCCAAAATGGCTGTGATAATGCAATACATTAAGTATAATACAAAAATAATAAATGTATCCTTTAATTGAATATTTCTCCCTCAAAGTGTACTTTGCAAGATAAGTATACTTTTAAAATTTGGTGATATGGGCTACTGGTGTGGCGACTGGTAGCAGTACATGTAAGTCTATTCCTTTGCCATGGGGTACAGCATTTTGGGCTACTATACCGTCCTTGTGATCGCCACCGGAGTTGTACCATGTGTGGAATCTCTCTAAGACGAACAGCGTAGATTTGCAATCATACTGTATTGGCACGAAATTGATCGTGTAGTGAATTTGTTCGAAGGCAGCCTAAAACTCCCGGGTCGGCACCCGTGCCCAGACTATCAAACGGCACACCCATGGCGACCCAGCGTGTGTCTGACCTCTTAACCATGCTAACCAGGCACGAATGGTGTACATCGCATAGCGCTCGCTACGAAATTAATTTATTAAAAATTCAATATATGAACTATGCCTATTACGAATTGCTCGCAGGTCATCTACATGTACATCTGAGACCGATGTTCTTTCTCGAGTTATGAATATATGCAAACACAGGTGTGTCATCTATACATGACGATATTCAACAGATGCATGTACGTTTTTTTTTGCAATTACTGGCGCCAGCGTATACAGTTTAGGCGGTGGCGCCCGTGACTTAGTGAGGCAACAGCGACATCTATGATGGTACGGTTGGAACTTTTGTCTTTGTTAGATGTATGCAATCTGAAACTACGGAGCTACGCAGGGAACGTATAATTCTTTTTTTTATTAATTCGTTTCCACGAAATAACAATTCCTTTCCTGAATTTAACAATTCGTTCCCACGAAGTAACAATTCGTTCCCTTGGGAACGAATTGTTAATTCGTGGGAACGAATTGTTATATCGTGGGAACTAATTATTACATTGAGGGAACGAATTGTCATTTCGTGGGAACGAATTGTTAAATCGAGGGAACGAATTATTATTTCGTGGGAACGAATTGTCAATTCGAGGGAACTAATTGATAATTCGAGGGAACGAATTGCTCAATTGAGGGAACGAATTGTTATTTCGTGGGAACGAATTAATAATAATAAAAGAAAAGTATACATGCCCTGCGGGGCTCCGTATGAGACAGACATCGGACGGGTTTTGCGATATGCGGAGAGGAGTGTGGTAACTCGATTGCTGAACTACATGAGATGAACGACACGCCAATAAATCTAGGAAGACATCCGGCAAACGG
Organism: Conchocele bisecta; assembly: GCA_029237695.1. Classification (NCBI taxonomy): domain Eukaryota; kingdom Metazoa; phylum Mollusca; class Bivalvia; order Lucinida; family Thyasiridae; genus Conchocele; species Conchocele bisecta. Next base: position 56,495,220 of record CM055276.1, on the reverse strand, counting down.
ACAGCTTCTCATATGTGGGCGGTGCAGACCAGTGCCAATTTACTTGCTAGACCAGGACTTATTCCAATGTATCTGTCTATTGGCTGCGCTATCCTAGATTGTTGCCAACGCTGAGCTGGTACCCAGATTTTATTTCAATACTACAATAGGAATGGCACGAACGGGGTACCAGCCCATCTTTGCCGTCATTTCATCAGTTAACTTTTGGTTACTATTTTAGGTAGGTAGGTAGTCCAACAAGAATCCGGTTCAGTGTTTCCGTAATTAGGCTTATGGTATTCTACTGTCTGTTTCACGAATCCTGCCCAAGTTTTACGGCTATATACATGTATATAATGCAAACACAATATATTTTTCGATAATATTAAATTATAGCAACATTTAAGAATGAGCCTACTTTTTAGTTCGTGAAATTTTGATTTTATTGCGAAAAAACCTTTTCCACATATTAAATCCCCGTATACATCTTCACAGAGTGAATATGTCTATGGGGATTTAACATGGGGATATCATTTCCAAGCTATTTAGCCAGGTTTCTAGGAAAAAAAAAAAAAAAATTTCAAAAAACAATTTCAATTTCCTTTTTATTTTTCGACTCCCTACTGCAGGTCTCCACCATGTTTTTTTTCCCCATATTAAATTCCCAATAGAGAAATAGTGAACTAATTTTTCGTATTTAAAATCAATATTTTGACCAAATTCCACCGAAAATAAGAAAATAAAAAGAAGGCTCATTCTAAATTTTTGATACATATTAACAGTAAATCGAAAACATAAATTTGTTTTTTGCCATTGCGTTATATAGCCGGAAGATTTGTTTGGGCAGGCAGGTTTCGTGGAACAAAGTCCAGTAGGGGAGGGATGGTAACAGTGGGGTACTACGTGTAAGTGCACCCACACGGAACGAACACGACAGGTTGGTTCCAACCTGTCGTGTTCGATTCGTGAGTGCACTTAACACTCGACCCCACTGTACAACTACAACAATTTCCCCTCTTATATTGCCCTCCCTGGCGCACCTTGTAAAGCGGGCGGACGGAATTTTATAGGTTGTTTTGAATTTGTTGAAGGATGGAATATGGCACGAGGTTCCGCAGCATAGTGATAATCGTTGCGCGGCGGAACTAGTGGCAATTATCCACATACAAATCTCAAATCAACCTCGTTTCATTAATACACGTAAAGTCAGTCGCAATAATTATTTTTGAAACGCCACAAAAAATTACAAAACAAAAAATAATTAAAATAAACCAAATTAGATTGTGATAATTTAGGATGGAATTATTTTTGCGATTTGAAGCGTAGTTTCGGCCACTGACCAATATGAACTCTCATGAGAATGTCCAATATAGAAAAAAATATTGACGTCTTTTGATTGCATTGTGTTTCTATGGTGGGAAACAAAAAAGTTACGTTACATGTAATGTAATAAGGTAGTTTTTATTTTTAAGCTGAACCCCTCAAAAACCAAAGCACAGGAGGACCTCAGATTGTGTCTAGGTTTTAGATGGGTTTCAATGTAATTTTGTGTACACAAAAAATTGCCTAATCGAGTGCTTAATTGCATTGGAAACCACTCTAAGCCAGGACACACCCTGGGTAAACTCCCACAGGGGTTTTTCCGGGGTTTAGAGAGGTTTTCACTGTAAATTTGGGTAGAATGGTGAAATGAAATGTTTTATTTTGTCAGAAAATGTGGTCATGATTGATTGTCTCTGATATAAGAAGAACCACTGTGTGCCTAACTGAGTGCGAATGTACCTTTAACTAATTTCAGAAATACTGGAGCGATTTAAAATTTAAAAATGTAAACCTTTGATTTTACTTTAGTTATTTTAGAGAATATGTAGGTTAGTGTCGAAAATATCTGCAATGGCTCAGGAAAACGGAGAATGGGTCGACGGCTCTGCCGAGCACATTCCCGAGTTTCCGTGCCGCGCCAGACATTTTTTCCCATTCACGGCACTAATCCTACTAGTTCTAGTTTTATCTCCCGTCTAACTCCACCCCCACCCTACAAATGACTGTAATAAAAAAATGCAAAAAAATTGTAGTTGACTGGGATATCAAAAATGTTTCACCGGCACGTTGTATTTACACGGGCACCTACGCACTGTAGGTTGACGGGAATAATAACACATTCCACAGCTCATTCAACTTCATTTCCCCCCCATTGTTAAATCCCCATTGACAAATCAATTTTTCGCGCTAATAAAAACATCCAATATTTTGACCAAAGTTCACGAAATAAAAATGAAGGCTGATTCTTCAATTTTGATTTTTTTTTAATATTTAATCGAAACAAATATTGGTTTTTGCATTGTTTATTTATGGGGTCGTGGACCATTTGGGCAGGTTTTCGTGGAAGCAGGGACGGTAGTTATTTAAGAAGCAATGATGTCATATGGGTAATATTAGTTATTGGATATAATGGTGGATGGCGGATTGTGAATAATAATATTGTGAATGCATGAAGATTGAGCAAAAGTAAGGTACGGGGTAAGTAGTGACCACGTTGATGTCGATGAAATGGACCGTCATGTTGTGTTACAATTGTCGTTCGACGAAACTGCAATGCTCGTGTATAACTGGGGGTCCGTTTCACTAAACTTCCGTACGACTAAAAATGGTCCGTAAGTTATCATAAAATGATGATTGAGTTTTGTACATTGCACAATTAACAAAAGTAATTTTACGATTATTGTTGGATTTCACATGTGTTGAACATAAGGCTGCATATGCAAGCTATTATGGTCAAATTAAATTTATTAAATCCATCAATTGAAATTTCATGACGATCCTTTAAATTTGCCACCTTACGAAACATTTTTAGTTGTTACGAATGTTTTAGCGAAAACGGCCATCAGTGAGGCTGGAATGCGCATAATGTGTGACCATGCTCGACGTTCCATTGTCTTCTTGTTTTGAAGAGGTGAGTTTTTTGTGGTCTATGTTTTGGTTTTTGGCGGCAAAATGACACAATGGTTATGTTTGTATCAATTGGTTGTAATGTTGATGAAGTACATGTAATTGCCAATTTATGTATTGGTTAGGGCGGCAATTGCAAGTTTAGTATGTGCTGATACAGCCATAACCCACCCGATAACAATTTTAGGTAAATCGAGGACTGATAATACGCCGCGCCTCGTATTTATTTTCATTATCTAAACGAAGCTTGTATGGCCTAAATATAATTGGTATGTAAATATTCGCCCTCTGAACAACAGTTCTGGCGCCGCAAGGCAAATTGGTTCTAATCAAATCACACGCTCCTGTTGAATGAACCCAGCTTGTTAACACAAAAGGCCTATTAACATATCAGTCGTGGAAATACGATGTTACCAATCCCACTCCATATATATCTTGCTGTCAATCCACGTCGGCACTCAGTCATATTAGTTAAAGAAAAAGTGTAACGTACCATCAAAGTTAGTCGAGTCAGTACTGCGGAGGTATACCGTGCAAGTAGTGGGGGGGGGGGGATTACTACTAACGTTTTTTTATTTTTTTGATTTATTTTTAGTTGTTCATGGTGGTGTTGTAATCAGAAAACCGATTGATGACACTTCAGTCATCATTGCGAGCATTTTACCAGAATTCAAGATGGCCGCCGTGAAATTGGACCTAAAATGTTTAGATATGGAACATAACAGTTGTTTTTCTAAGTATAGTACAACGATGGTTTTTGGTGTCCTATGTATATGTTTACAAGGTTGAGGGCAATGTGGATACTGAGTTAGTTAATTTACAATTTGAAGTGTAAACCTGATGATGTAAATCCAAGATGCCCCCCGCCACGAAGGACTTTAAAATAACATGAATTTTTGTCCGAACTTTTGATCCAAGTACATTACCAATGATGATGTTGGAGCCGTATTTGTATGTTTTCAAGGTCAGGAAAATTGCGATTACTGAGGTTTTGATTTACTATTTCAGGATATATTATGATGACATAAATTCAAGATGGCCGCCAAAAATGAATAGCCAATGAATGGACCAAATTCTAGATTACATCCATAACTTTGGTTCGAAGTGGCAAATAAAATGTTGATATTTGAATTTATGATAAATGTACGTTTTTCAATAATCAGAAGGAAAGACAATTAAGTGGATTATTCTTAGTAATTCATTGGTGGTAATAATTGATGGCCACAATATTTGGTCGCTATATTCAACTTTATTTAGCTAAATTTTGGTCATTCACTGGGAAAATCAATCGTCCTCACACCGATGGTTATTATTCCATTGGGGCATAAATCTTCATCTTCAATGTCCGAGTCAATGTCCATCCGAACTTCTTTGTGTGGGTTGGTTAGCAGTTGTTTTCCAGTGGACATTGCACTTACAGAAAAGAGTGTCAAGACAGAAGCAGCTCCTTGGACAATGAGCAATGAACTTCTGGAGCGAAAGCGTATATTTTGTGCACTAGCAGCCAAACATTGCAATCAACATTTCATTAGCAGGTGGTGGCGCAACATCAGATACTCCGTGTGCAAGGGTACTGGTATTCGCCGTTGGTTCACAACCCATCCATTACTGGCCAATCATCGACATTGGGTGGTTTTCCGTTTGGATCTGCTGCATTTCCAGATCATATTCTTTGGCAGAATGAGCTCGTTTTACGTGCTCGTTGGAGTGGCAGCATCTGTTGGATTGGTAACGGTCTTGATCTTTTGGACGTAATCCCTCTTACTTCATGAAGTGGGAGGGTTTGTTCAGAGTCGGTTCATGGACGTATGGTGGCATGTTTTCCCTTGTACATGACACTGACAAAACATTATGCTCCCAACGCTGATGGTATCTTCCAGATGATTGCGGTTACGTTCTCCAAGTATGTCCAGTCCAACATCATGTTTCAACCATGGCTTTGCAACGGCCCGATACTTTCCCCTTTGCCGAACATGTTTAGCTGACAAGGTGTCCCACATATCCCCCAAAAAAAGTTGGTTTAAAAATTGCAATTGCAGACCAAAAGTATTTGGTTCGACTTGGCACCCATGTGTTCAGCGGTTTGCATTGATGTCAATTTAGTCTCCCATCAGACTTCTTCAGGATAGTTGTACCCGAGGCAGTTGCCACTTCCAACGAGAAGTACACAAGCAATGCATAAACACGTCTGTGGTCACCATCAGATAGAAACTATTTGAATGGTGCTCCGTAAACTTCTGCGTGATAAGAGACAATATCATAGCTGATGATGATACAGTCAGCTTCCTCATGCAAAGTACTCTGGACTCTTCACCGACCAATCCGTCAGAATTGACGGGCGTCAGTTCGGCAACAAAATAACTTTAATCAGATGACCTTTTTGTTGAGTTGTACTTTTCATGATCGAAATCTCGAGCAGGTAATGCTTGTTCTTGAAGGGTTGGAGATTAAAAAAGAGTGGGAACATTGCATTTGAACCGGTTCTTTGCGGAGTCGCTCAATGAGTCTTAATAGAATCCATTCTAACGTATCTGTCAAAAGGACTACGATCACTATTTACGGTCCTTTTTCCCACAGCCCGGACGAAGTTTCTGATAGGTTAGATATTTGAACTGTGCCTGTCTTCCGGCCATGTTTACATGATACAAACATTTTCAATTTCCGTCGATCACTCCTGAGCATCGGGTACAGTTGATATTTCTGTTGACCAAACTGCAAGTTTGGTGGAAGCAGTTTTGTGATTTTGAGCATTTTACGCATGCTTTCCATTAATCGTGGAAGAGGGCATTGGTCATTAGGTGTCCCCCCCACCCCAGCTCAAAGCACACCAAAAAATACTCTCCAACGAGGACGTCTCGTTTTTTGATGACAGCACCAGAACCGACCATAGAGCTTTTCCATTGTCATAGACGGTGGATGTCCACCCACTTTTACCCCTTTCTTCATTGCTTCCATTGTCACAACTTTAGAATGGATAACACGTAGAAAACCAGTTAGGCAAACATCCATTTGAAAGGTTTGATTGCCAATGCGCTCTCCAAAATTGACCAGCGCATCATGAACATTCACGAGGTCTCATCTGCACCACACGACCATTTACCACAATTGAGCAGAACATCTGCATCAGACCTGCTGGAGAGGGTAGGGTGGGGATACCGTTCTAAGCTTTCTTTTGGCAATTTTTCTGTCTGTCTGCAAAGTCAAGTTTCTTTCTTCTATCTACCCTCTTCATTTGTGTTTGTTACGTATTGGGGATCATACTCATCGTCCTCGCGATACAGTGATAACATGTCCGTCCAATGGCTTGAGACACTGTGGTTGCAGACATGGTAGGACCAGAATCCAGCGTGCTACCTGATCAGGCGGGACAATGTTTTAACCCAACCAATCCCCCCTTGGGCTTTCCCATTAGCGAATAGTACGTCTGTTCACCGAAACTGATCAGAGAAGACCGCCCCATTCCAGCACCCATCCTTTAGTGTCCTGCACACCCATGATGACCCATTGTTAGAATGTTAAGCAAGTGCCTCCCCTTCATCAAAACTCTGTCCAAGAACATCTGTTCAGATTGATACGTGATGTAACCAGGTCGAATTCCAGTTCCTGACCTGCTGACGCAAGATAAATATGGCAGACATCCTCGTCATGCAAATACTATGTGCCAAGGATAATTGTTAGCCATTCCTCTAAACAAATCCATGAGAGCTAATTGACTAACCGGGGTAGGGTATATGAAACAGTCAGATCCACAAAGCGGCTGGTTTATTTGGATTGACCGGACAGACTGGAGTAACTTCATCGATGGGCATCGTGTGTGTGATTTTTTACCGGACAGAACACATTCTTTTAGGTAAGCTCGCCGGACTACAACCATACGAATGGTCCATCTGAGAGCGATTTCGGCCATACCATTTACCATTCAACATGCTACTGACGCCCTTGTATGCAGGAATTCCAATTATTTCTTCCAATCCCACGAACCCTTCATCAGGACACCCATAATTGCATCCTGAGGAATGGGATCAATCAGGTGGTGCCATTCCTCCAGGTCTTACCATCAGAATGTTTTTCCATTCTTATTGGGTCTGACCATGTTTGATCTGAAATAGCCACTTTGAATGAGTTGTAGATCCAGCAACAATTGTGTACAATTATTTCTGGACCTCCATTGAGACTCCATGGAATTCTTTTCTATGAATAGAAATGCAGGTAAGAATTGTTTTATCTGGGTGGCTTAGGCATGGGTTAACATCTATCAGTGGGACCATATAATGTATCGTGTTGGCTTTGGATACACAAATACCTTTTTTCTTTTCTTGGCTAAATGATTTCAATATAATCCGGAACCACTCAGCGGGCGGATTATCATCAATCCGCAGTCTCTGTATTAGTCAGACCATTCAACATCAGATTTCATGTGCTTTGTTGATGGCATTGACTCTTTCTTTTTCTATCAACTGATAAGGTTGTCCCATAATTATCGTCACTCGCTGGTGGGTAGTGGTCTCTTTTGTTTGACCTTACGTAGGTGCTTGCAATTGCTAAATTGGCGAACAATTCGCTGAGTTTTATTTTTTTGTTTTGTTTGGGACAACTTCCTGCCTTTACTAACTCTGGGAAATAAGTTGGATCCGCATGGTTCCATATCTGCGTTCTCATCCACTCCAATAAGCGGCTGTTGTTTGTTCAACTTCTATAGGCTAATGCATGTGTTTTCACTACAACCATTAGGGGTGAAAAATGTTAATGGTCGTAATTTGTCAACCATTGATGCCAACGTTTAGCCATCATTTTCAGACAGGCCTCTAAATGTGTATGGTTGGTTTCCTGTGTATTATAGGCCACTGATGTTACTTAAATCTTGAGAAACCTCAATCGATACTGAAACCTGGTGATTACCAGACTGGTTGTAATAAAAGTGACAAACCAGTTTCTATTTCGGATCCAAATCGGTGATGTAAATTTTACGGCTTAAGCCCAATGGTATTTGATTGTATGATTTTAGGTTATATTTGCCTGCCTAAATTGAACTGTACCAGTGTAATAGAGGGGCTCTCGTGACTTTCTCCGTGTTGCCACCATGCTGGCCACAAAACTGATGGATGTTGGTTGAGGGCTAGTGCTTCTTTTATTGTTTTTTCGATCTTTCTAAATTGGCCAATGACATAGTCGGTAACAACGAGGTAAGCCTTTGCATTTGCAGAAACGATCTTGTTTTTCAATTTACCTATCATGACCGACTCTTCAGAAGTTCGTCTGCAGTGACTAGTCGTAGGTTTCTCTGGTTAGATGAGCTTTGAAGGTCAAAAACAGAACTAGCACAGCCGGTAGATGTACAAGCATTGACAAGACATTTCTCCAAAAGTGATTTTGTTAATCTTGACATTAACTCACTCCTAACTTATATTAGGTCATTGTCAATTGTACCTTTCGTGTGTAATTCAACAGAGGTCCATAAATGTGACCTGGATCATTTAGTTCAATGGTTTAATCGACCAGATTCTTTGAAAGTGCTCCATCGAAGTCCAGTACATTACCACATTGGTAAATTTGTCTGTTGTTAGCCTTTATATTATTTCGCTCAGGCATGAACTGCAAATAGCAATCGCTATAGGTAATCTTAGCCATCGGCAAGCAGGAAATGATCAGCCCTTGCCACCGAGGCACGCCGCATTCTTATTAACAGCAACTGCTTAGTGGAATCACCCCTTTTCGTTACAAACACGCAGTATTTTGGTTTTTAAGCTGTCTCCCTGATGGTGGGGTTCTGTAGTTAGCGCACAGTACTACTTCTCGCCATCTTGGATGGATTTTTATCCAATCACGAGGTAAACATAGTTCACCACCAAAAACAAAACAGGCAGTTTCTTTCTTGAAGTCAAAAGTGTGGCCACTTCCGATCTTCGCATTTCTGATTGGTTTGGTGCACTAATGTGCTCCCTATCATCCGGCTATCCCGCGCTATTTTTCAACGCCCGCCCGATATGCTGTTTGGTAGGTAATATGTATTATTTACACAGTCTCTGTAGGCACGAAACAGTGAGGCTGGGATCATTTTCTAACTCACCGTCTCTTAACGTCAGCGGTGGAATAGTAATCACCCCGTTTGATTACTAGCAGCTATGATAGACCGTAATTTCGCTGTGGGGACCCGCTTGTTTGAGGGCTCCGTACTCTCATTTTCACAGGATTGTGGAAATATACACACGTTTTTTGCTGTGTTAGGCTATTGTTGGGGTATGCACTCCCTTCTTCCACGCTGTCTCCCTTGGTCCAACAGGACCCCCTACACAATTCCTTCCTTCGTCTCCTCCCTCCAAACCCCCCCTCTTATTACTCTCAGAGCTCCCCCACCCCCCTCACAGGCAGCCTCCCACGTTACCCCCTCTGTCTTCGTCCTCCCCCTTCCCAGACCCCTTGTCCACCCCCTCAATGTCCGGGGGGGGGGGGGGGGGGGGGGGGGGGGGACCTAATAATTTGCCCACACTGATGGATGACAAACAAAATGTCAAATACAAAGAAATAAATAAACACCGAGGAACTACCGCTTTAAACAATGCACAGGCCGAGGGTTTATCCTTTTACCACCTAAATGCTTTATTAATGCGGGATATCTGGATATATGTACGAAAACAAAATGTCCAAATTTGTTTTTTATGTATTTTCAAAAACCACGGGTTGTTCGTTGATGGCAAGTATTAGCGGAATACTGTCGACAGTGTTTGGTGAACACGATTTCAAATTACAGTCCACTGCACCACAGGCCATTGGCGGAGGAGCGTGTATTAACAAAACGCCATGACTTAATGCGTCCACGGGGGCATTAAACACCCATCGGATAACAAAAACAACAATACTAAATGGCAGCGGGCGCGGACTGATGTAGTTGAACTTCGCGAAAAAACCGTAAAATTGGTCCCTGGTTGTGGGTAAATAATACAGTGCATAACCTCTACAAACGGTCCTATCCCAAATGCGTTTTTGCGGACCAGTGTAAGCCCCTGAATCGAGCCTTGCGCGTCCGCGCAGTTCTGATTCAGGGACTACACTGTTCCGCTATTTGTCAGTGGGATCCCTCATACAAATCGTCTAACCTCCTTGTTAACAGCCACCTCTTTAACAACAGCCAGTTCTGTGGCTTCCCAAGCGTGGCCGTTGGTATGGACAGGTTGCACTGTAGTTTATAGCACGGTTGTGTTCCGCCTCACTATATATTACTAACATGTTGTTGGGAAACAACAATTGAACCCCTTTTCTTGAAAACCTTTTCAGTTTTAAAAATTCAGGGACCATTTTGTTAATTTTTCGCAAATGTTGGCCGCCATCTTGGCGGATTTAATTCTTGAATTCTGGAAAATGCCACAATGATGACAGAGTGTCATCAAGCGGTTTCTGATTTATTTACACATCGATGAAAAACTACCAAAATCAATCAAAAAACGTTAGTTAGTTACCCTACTGCAAGGTTCGCCGGATATTTACCTATCTCCACGACTCGACTAAGTTAAATCAAAAGTACATTTGCAGTTTAATTTACTGTCTTGTTTCACAAAAACCTGCCCAAATAAATTTTTACGGCCCATATTGACAGTCACCCAAACCAATATTTATTTCGATAAATATTTAAATTTTAGTCCCTTGTTGACTAGTTAATATTGAGTACGTGTGCATAATCCCACGCAATTTACACAAAGAAATAAATTGGACGAGAGAGATGTGGAGTTTGTTTGATCACACTATCCAGTACACACATTTAGGGGGATTAACCCGGGGCCAGTTTCACTTAACAAATCTTAGTTTGTTACATAAGTTCCGAACTTAAGTTAATACAGGGAGGGGTCAGCGTGTAAGTGCACACACGAAACGAACACGACAGGTCGGTTCTTTCCCAACCTGTTACGCGTTCGACGTCGTTATTGCACTTACAAACCGGCTGACCCCACTGTAAGTTATTAAACTTATGACAAAAAAGTTTTATGACCGCTTAAGTCATTGCTTATTTTGGTTTCACAAAAACAAAAGTTTAAGACGGTCCATACCAGTTGGTTCATAACGGATATTGTTTACATCATTTGGTATGTGCCCCGCGCGGGTTTCCAATTCCCGCTCGGCGCTTTTATTTTTATGATGACTTTACTTTCCTCTTATGTGTTTTGACATCTAAAATAACGGAATTGCAGGCCTAATGTTGAATATTATTCATTCTTAAACAAATAATTTCATGTAGGATATAAATTTTATCTCAATATTCCGGCGCCATTGAATACATGTGGATATATTTATTGCCAACTCGTGAACCTTATACTGTAATATATACTTGCATATGACATGAAACAGCAACAAAAGTAGCAATTAACAATGTTTTTATTTTTACATTCCAATAAAATGGTAGTTCGACCATTTTGAAATTTTACTTAGATTACCTCACTAGCTCAAAACTCACGTTTCAGAGTCAGCAGAACACGTGTACTGTCGATGATTAATGGTATGCCCTGTCAGATACGGATGTATTTTATACAACTACCGAATGACATATTATATTTATTTGAACTGGACACGGGTAATATGTTGATTACATGTATAAATGCATGCACTGTTTGAGTCAGTGTCACACATATAGGATTGCCCCTGAACATGTTGACCAGTATAGGAATGGATTAACGCGCACATGCATTCAGCATAGAACGGGTCTGAAATTGTTGTTAAATGCGTCAGAACGTTTCCCCATATACATGTAGTCTGAAAACAAGGTATCCCTTATCAGAAACCAAACACAGGCTAACACGACAATACACTGTCAACAAAAGTTACAATGTTGTGTACATCTCCAGTAACCAACACTTGGCAGCCAACACTTGCAATGACACTGGCAGACTGTCTGATCTACGGGTTGACCTTATAATGTCAGCATGTGCAATGTCGCATACTTGTAGAATAAGATCACGAGACAGCCTGCATTTAGATATTAGGTCCTCGTTATCCATGAAGTCTAGGGGATTGGTTCGGTTCTAAAGACTCGTTCCCGTCGTAAATTGCGCGCCTGGATTATAGCAAATGCAGCTACCATCGTTTGTATGTTCTGCAAAGAAAGAACAAAAAGATGTCAATCAGACTGATGGACGGACGGACGTTCATACATGACACACCATTAGGTGGTATATTCATCGTTTTTAAAGAAAATAATGACCACTTAAGACACCATAGGCTTAGGTTACAGAATATGTTGCATTGTTTTCGTTTGTCTTAGGCGACACCTCCAACCGTCTAAGATCCCAAACTTGTGCCCGGACGAACGGACGGATGGACAGACGGACGGATGGACAGACAGACGAACAGATATATATAGACAGAGAGACAGATGGACACAATTCCGGGGCGTGGCCTAAGCCAACAGAAATCAATGGGTTTCTTCCGTACCATTTAAAGCCTATTGTTTCTTATTTATTAAGGGTCATTCCTGTTTTTAAACACTGGATATGCCCCTTAAACAGTGCAATGCAATGCGTCTGGACCAATGGACGTACAGACGTGGGCAGCAGGGCGACCGACCGACACCAGACAGACAGACAGACCGACAGACAGACAGACAGACAGACAGACCGACAGACCGACACCAGACAGACAGACAGACAGACCGACAGCATACAGACGGTTCGCTACGAGCCGGTTCATCTGGATCTACAGTGTTTTTTGTAAGTTCCGTCTTAAGTATTTAAGTTATAACTTAAGACTTCTAGCTACCTGTCTTAGTTTTCCATCGTACATTTCGATTGTCGTTCTTGCTAAGATGTTTTGTGAAATGGACTAAGCACGTACTCCGGACTTAAGTTATAACTTATGACAAAAGTACTTGCTTAGTTCATTAGTGAAAAGGGCCCCCGTTATCTAGCGTATATGCTTTAGCACAGGACAGATGGTTAGTTGTGGAAATTTCGTTTATTCGTTTCTATGCGACCTCCAAGGGACAGTTACATGTAAGAACATTAAATTCAATTATTTCATTTATCACAAAGACACAACGAAGATTATGTACCGTAAATTCCGCTTTGAGACGAACATGGAGACACATATTAACCTAGTTATAACGTACATTGTAGTTTAATAGTTTATTTTATTTACGTCTCATCATATGTGTACATATTAACAAGTACCATACAAGTTTTACAATACAGTTCACATGTGCCATTCTATCTAGAATTATAAAGACGACATACTAACATAATATAAATAGCATCACTATAAAAATCAATGATTGGTAGTATCAATACAGTTGCCGTTCTCTCCTGGTTAAAATAATCTGTGAAAACGGCAGCTGATATTGTATACTATTTACAACAAACACTATTTACATATTAAATTTAAATCCAAGTAGCCATCGCTAATTCTTGTATTAAAACAATTTAATTGTTTCAATGAAAAAACAAATTTGTGTGCAAGGGCACTTATCGCGCACAATGAAAAAACCCAAAAAAACCCAGATATCATCCCGATCAGATCGTAGATGAACTGATTAGCAATGACTACTTAGTCTGTACATGTATAACATATACTGATTATTGATACATGAAACTATCACATTAATTACATATAAAATAGCTATATATTTATAGACAAAGAGTAATTAGTGAGATGGAAAACAGGAACTTCAACTTGTGTTCGACAGCCATAGAGTAGAATTCAGGGTTCACAGAACCTGCTTTATTGAACCAATCGTTTCTTAAGTCATCATACATATTACATTGAAAAATAACATGGATTTTGCTTTCAATAGCATTACAAAAATAACGTAGACGATGTTCATTTCATTCCGGGGCCAAGCCAACACCTACGTAATACATGTGTCTCATGACGTTACTAGAACGCGCCATTACGTCACCAGACCAGTTCACAACGGCAACAATAACATTTTTAAATTGATGCGGCTGCATCACGCGATGTGTACTGCGGCCCCGGAATATGTATATGTAAATCAGCTGTTTAAATGAACGTAGCGAACGTAACTGTATATATGCTCAAAATACACGATATTTTAGACGGAAATGCAACAATACCGTTCGACCATGTCCAGTTGTGGGTAAACGTTTGCCGTGGCACTCGGGAACTGTTTGAACCCGCGGCCTATGGCCTTGGGGTTCAAACAGTTCCCTCGTGCCACGGCAAACGTTTAACCACGGCTAATCATTGTCGAACCTTATATATAACTCGTAACAGTCGACAATTACGATGCAAATCATCCGATTAATTCGATCTGGCTGTCTCCTATCATTGTATTTCCAATTTCTAAGTCCCACTTGTACATGCACATGCACTGTTGATCCGACTATCGTTCACAAGTATGATTAAGCCAGGAAGAAGCCATTTCTGAATCTACAGCGGAACCTGTCTAAGCCGGACACCCTGGGAGGTCCCCAGGGTGTCCGGTTTAGCGATGTTCCAGTGTAAAACAGACATTTGACTACTTCAAGACACGCCTGTGTGCTTTGTGATCATGACCAAACATTATCATCGGAGATAAAGGGAAAATAACAAAATTAAGTACATATAATCTGTTTTAGCGTCCGGTTTAGAGAGGTTCCACTGAAGTTCAACCTTGGTGTGGGTAAATTCACGATCGTTGATGTTAGAACCGTCATTTGTTCACGGCCGACTAATATTCAGGCGTATGCATGCACAAGCTGGGACGAATAACTCGGCGATATCTGAAACGACTTTACCCTTACTGTGCGTCGCTGAATAAACTTTTAAAGAACATTTTGAGGACGTATCACACTTCGGTCAATAGTCGTCGACGAACAAAAGATGGCTCTTACATCAAAGAGTATCGTCAACGACTAATGTTCACCGATGGTGAAATTCTTCAACACTTTCTAAGTTGTTCAGTGCAAGAGATACTACGGAGCCCCGCAGGGGACGTAGAATTATTTTTGTTATTAATTCGTTCCCACGAAATAACAATTCGTTGCCTCAGTTTAAGAATTCGCTCCTACGAATTAACAATTCGTTCCCTCAATTTAACAATTCGTTCCCACGAAATAACAATTCGTTCCCGTAGTATCCCACGAAATAACAATTCGTTCCCACGGGAACGAATTGTTATATCGTGGGAACGAATTGTTAAATTGAGGGAACGAATTGTCATTTCGTGGGAACGAATTGTTAATTCGAGGGAAGGAATTGTTACATCGTGGGAACGAATTGTTAATTCGAGGAACGAATTGTTAAATTGAGGGGAAGAATTGTTATTTCGTGTGAACGAATTAATAAAAAGGCTCCGTAAGCATGGTAAGATGACTATGAAAATATTTAGTATATTCGTTTTCCAGTGTACAAAAGGCCATTACAAATAATCCAAGATCAAAATATATTCAAAATCAATACAATGTACCTGGTTTTATATTCAATATATCTCTTCAACATTCAAATGTGCCCTGGAACATGTTTTAGTAGGCGTATTACACTTACATTACTGATCGAAAAGCCATCCATAAGCACTTATCTTCGCTGCTGGGTGGCGCTGTTTCCAATTTGCTGTTGTATGTTTCTCGGCAGGTCTCCGTGAACCGTTTTCGAGTTCCAATCTTCTGTTATGTATTATTGAGTGCTATAATAACGATAAGGAGACCGCCAGGTGTCTGCCGAGAATGTAAACAAGCAGGGCCCGGTTGCTCAAAACCGCTGTTAGCTTAACAGACTGTTAAATCCTTAGCAATGCTAAGGATTTAACAGTCTGTTAAGCTAACAGAAGCTTTGTGCAACCGGGCCCAGACTGTTAGAACCAAGAAACAAACAAACACAGACTAAACTGACGAAAACATGTACATGTATACCTGTTGTTGTTGGTGGTAGTTGTGGCGATGGTGTGGTTGTTGTTGTTTCTGCTATCGTCGCTTTGATACACGTACACGGGTCGGAATTTCCACAATGCTGGCTATCTGTACTAGAAACTTCGTACGACTAAAATGTTCGTAAGTGCAACATTATGATAGTCTATACATTTCACATTAGACATGTTGTCCTGTAAACAATTATTGCATTTACATGTATTGAGCATAGGCTGCAGCCTATGCTCAATAAATGTAAATTCATTAATTGAAATTTCCAGACAATCCTAAACTTGCACTAAACGTCTTAGTCGTACGAAGTTTAGTGAAACGGGCCCCAGATGGCCGTTTCACTAAACTTCGTACGGCTAAAATGTTCGTATGTGCAAATTTAGGATCGTCTGGAAATTCCAATCTGGAAATTCAATTGATGCATTTACATGTATTGAACATAGGATGCCTAGGCTATGCTCCATAAATGTAACTTCAATACTTGTTAATGAGAATTTACAGACTAGTATCAGTTTGCACTTACGAACATTTTAGTCGTACGAAGTTTAGTGAAACGGTACCATGGCCGTAGTCCTGGACGAATCAGTACACATGCACGGACCTGCTAGGGTATGTTTGTAGCCATGGTATACGCAGTTCGACCAATACCGCGGCTGTAGCCCGTACATGTAGCTACCATTTATCCCGTCAACACAGTGCGTATGTGCCGTGAAACACGGTGCCGTGAAACATTTTTGATATCCAGTCAATACTGTTTTTGCATTTTACAGCCATTTGACGGGATAAATAGAATAGTAGGTTAGTGACGTGAATGGGAAAACATATCTGGCGCGGCACGGAAACGGGATGTGCTCGGCAGAGCCTCGCCCATCCAGTTTCCTGAGCTTTGCCAGATATTTTTTCCCATTCACGGCACTAACCTACTATTCTCTATGTATGTGGCATATGTGAATGTAACAATGGGGCATATTGAATGTGTGACAGGGGCGGATCCAGCATTTGGGGAACGGGGGGGGGGTTGACTAGTTGCGACGGTTACCGTTCGCAACTAGGGGGTTGTCCTATTTTCGAGCTCTTCGAAATGCACTTTCCTGTGTATTACGGCATTTAAATTCAGACTCCAACTGATCGTAAACTGTAAACTCCGTGGCTGAATGGGGGGATGGGGTGGGGGGGGGGGTGCAACCCTGGACCCCACCCCTCCAGATCCGCCCCTCTGTGACCAGTGCAGCTCCAGATCCAATAGCACACTCCTCTAGCCGGATAACGATAACATTGTTCGTTATAAGCATTACCTGCGTTTCATTGATGCATATTGAACAGTGCAGATCCGGATGCACAGTCTGATCTGGATCTACACTGGTCACACAACTGATAGGTCCTAGTTATCCAACTACAGACACATAAACTGGTGTGTTGTCTATTATGTATGATACCATGCATGTGATTGCTGTTCATCGTATTAGTGATACAATAAGTTGTACCCAGTGACTGTTTGCAGAGATTGTACTACAACTGGCATATGAATTACAATTTTTGAAAAAAAAGCACAAAAAAAAACACAAAAACATTTTTTTTCGAAAATGGTCACTTCAATGCGTGCATGAGGCACGTCAAGTGATTTTGTACCTAAGAATACGTACGATCTTTCATGAAATACATTTACAGACATATGATATTGCGACATGTGATATTATGTAAATGACGTTCTTAGATGATTAAATTGTCATAAGAAATGCGAAATTGAATTCCGCATTTGATATGAACATTTCGTCAACGTTCGACGTCATTTACAGAATCTGTCGTAGCTTTTGTAAATATTTATCATGAAATATCGCACATATTCTTAGGTGAAAAATCACATGGCGTGTTTCATATGTGTGTGTGTGTGCGTTGCGAACATGAACATGTGTAAGTTATTGGTCACATATTGGATGTTTAAGGAATTAAATGCGAGCGAGCGCTAGCGACCGCAGAATTTAGTTCCTGAACAAATACAATATGTAAACAATAACATACTTATAGTTCAGCCAAGTTTAGAATGCAATGTCCCATCCAAGTATTGATTTTCCATTTCCTATTGAATATTTAATCATTAAATCTGGTAATATATAACACATTGGGGATAAACGTCGCAATATATGAAACAAGTGGAGCACAATGCTGCCCAGCGATTGCCTTAGACGGTAAGGTGAACTACAAATCAGGGCCCGGTTGTTCTAAACCTATGTTAGCTTAACAGACAGTTAAATCCTTAGCAATGCTAAGGATTTAACAGTCTGTTAAGCTAACAGAAGCTTTGAGCAACCGGGCCTGGTATATATAACGTATACATTGGCGTTAAACGTTGCAATATGTGCAATATGTGGAGCACCATGCTGCCTACATGTAGCAATTGGCTAAACAAATGTTGAGAGCTATAAATATAACTTATCATCGGAGTTAATGGCAATACATCACACTAACAGCATGCCACACGTGTTCTGTGTGTTAATCTATTAACAACTATTTATTTTCATTGGACTATTAATACGAATATGATATATAAGTACTGAACAGTATGACAAATCCGTACCGTTACTCTGGAATTAATCTAAAATAGACCTTCAACATCAATTTTGTTTTCACATGAAAATGGAATAAACGTTACTATCTCGACATCTCAATGGCAAATATAGGCCACCATAGATCATGGTCTACTATGTGGACTTATTGTCGTTTTTTTTGTAGGGATGAGCCGCGGCCTATGGCGGGAACTAAACTCACAATCAGCGGTATTGAATTCCCACCCATGCGTGAAACATACTTATAGTCGTTTTCGTGGTAGTCGGAGATTTCGTGGTTTTCACATTTGATTTTGTAATTTATATACATTAGCTCTGTCGCGATGAATATTACTTCAGATGATGAAAATAAACATGACTTGACTTACATTAATGATTTTTTATGACGGGTAACAAATATGGAGGGTAACAATATGGGGTTCTAGGGGGTTCTACAAATTCTACAGTCCTCCCTTATTGTTGACACCCTCTATTATTACCCGTCATAAAAATCATGTTTTATAGACGACCAGAATGGTGATATCGGCATACAATGGTGACATCGGCATGTGAATGTGCTCGATATCAAACTCCAAACCTCTGATACAATATTTCGTCATCTGTTTTGGTCGGCAACTTTTGTTGTCGGACACTCACAAGAACTGAATGGACTAACTTACATAGGGGTAACAATAGGGGAGGGTGAACCATAGGGGGTTCTACATAATTATACAGTCCTCCGATATTGTTACCCTCCCTATTGTTACCTGGGTAACAATATATGGAACGCCAAATCTACATAAACTCAAATATATATTGCTAGCAACAAATATTTGGAGCTAGCAATAAATATTTGGAGAGCTCTCGAAATCATTTGGAGAGCTCTCGAAATCAATTAATGATATCTCGAAATCATTTGGAGAGCTCTCGAAATCATTTGGAGCGAGCATTATATAACATTTGATTTGGAGAGCTCTCTAAATCATTTGGAGAGCTCTCGAAATCAATTAATGATATCTCGAAATCATTTAAAGAGCTCTCGAAATCATTTGTAGCGAGCATTATATATCTTTGATTTGGAGAGCTCTCTAAATCATTTGGAGCTATCTCTAAATCATTTGGAGAGCTCTCGAAATCAATTAATGATATCTCGAAATCATTTGGAGAGCTCTCGAAATCATTTGGAGCGAGCATTATATAACATTTGATTTGGAGAGCTTTCTAAATCATTTGGAGAGCTCTCGAAATCAATTAATGATATCTCGAAATCATTTAAAGAGCTCTCGAAATCATTTGTAGCGAGCATTATATAACTTTGATTTGGAGAGCTCTCTAAATCATTTGGAGCTATCTCTAAATCATTTGGAGAGCTCTCGAAATCATTTGGAGCTATCTCTAAATCATTTGGAGAGCTCTCGAAATCATTTGGAGAGCTCTCGAAATCAATTAATGATATCTCGCAAATCATTTAGAGAGCTCTCGAAATCATTTGTAGCGAGCATTATATAACTTGATTTCGAGAGCTCTCTAAATAATTTGGAGCTATCTCTAAATGATTTGGAGAGCTCTCGAAATCATTTGGAGAGCTCTCGAAATCAATTAATGATATCTCGAAACCATTTAGAGAGCTCTCGAAATCATTTGTAGCGAGCATTATATAGCTTTGATTTGGAGAGCTCTCGAAATCAATTTATATAATGCTCGCTACAAATGATTTCGAGAGCTCTCTAAATTATTTCGAGATATCATTAATTGATTTCGAGAGCTCTCCAAATGATTTCGAGAGCTCTCCAAATCATTTAGAGATAGCTCCAAATGATTTAGAGAGCTCTCCAAATCAAATGTTATTTTGCTCGCTCCAAATGATTTCGAGAGCTCTCCAAATGATTTCGAGATATCATTAATTGATTTCGAGATATCATTAATTGATTTCGAGAGCTCTCAAAATATTTATTGCTAGCTCCAAATACTTTGTTGCTAGCAATATATATTTGAGTTTATGTAGATTTGGCGTTCCATAACAATAAGGGAGGGTGAACAATAGGAGGTTCTACAACGCAGCATCGAATAAAATGTTTATCATCCTAAGTATATTAAATATAAACTGACAGATTGTGTTGTATAATAACTGTCATTCTTTTACCTATTAATACCACGAAAACTAGACCCACTATTATACAGTACATAGTATTTTCATCACACGTGTCTGTCGAGAGTTTAAACTGCGATCCCGTCTTTATATGACGATAGCTGTTGACGTTAAACCCATTTACCATTTTCTTGTGCTTGTGTAGGCGAACCTATTGTATCCCGATTCGCATGTGTTCGTGATGTGATGAGTTGCACTTGTCAATAAGTATCTATTGTGTTGTTATGCAGTGTTTTCCTACTGATACCCGCAAGGGAAATGGATCTTTTCGTATTAATTCGTTCCCACTAAATAACAATTAGTTCCCTCAATTTAACAATTCGTTCCCTCGAATTAACAATTCGTTCCCTCAATTTAACAATTCGTTCCCTTGAATAAACAATTCGTTCCCTCAATTTAGCAATTCGTTCCGTTGAATTAACAATTCGTTCCCACGATATAACATTCTTTCTCACGAATTAACAATTCGTTCCCGTGGGAACGAATTGTTATTTCGTGGGAACGAATTGTTAAATTGATGGAACGAATTGTTATTTCGTGGGAACGAATTGTTATTTCGTGGGAACGAATTAATAACAAAAAAAGTGTACGTCCCCTGCGGGGCTCCGTAGTTTCCCGGCTGGGAATGTGTACAGGACTACATGTAGTCATGTAACACGCGTAGAGCCAGATCAGCATGTGCACTCGCGTAGTCTGACCAAGGTCTCCGTTGTTCGCTAAAACATCCATGTTGCACCAAATTATCACAAAATAAACATCCTATATGTCTATAGCGATCGACATGTAGGATGTAAATTTCGTTGGCTGCATAGTGTAGAACGTTAAGGGTCTTTAAACTTTAAATGTTTGCAAATAATGTAGATCCAGATGAACGGGCTTGCAACAAGCCGCCTCATCAGGATCTGCCTTGTTTTGTGTCAGTATATTCAAGATAGTTAAATAAATACTCATTATCTGATTAACGTAGCAATCCAGTAGCCGATTTCACCAAAATTGCAAAGTATACATATCTACATGTAAATCATTTATTTTTCCCGAAATGCATTATTTCGTATAGAACTAACGAATGCATATATTTGATGATTAAGAGTATGCAGAATTATTATACTGAATTTATTACATTATCACAGCCAAAATGGCTGTGATAATGTAATAAATTCAGTATAATAAAAATTAATAAATTTATCAAAAAATTGAAAATTTCTCCCTCAAAGTATACTTTGCTAGAAAAGTATACTTTGCCATTTTGATGAAATAGGTTACAGATATGAACATAAATCTACCAATGCCAGATCTTTACTTGCGAAAGAGCTACTCGTTTCTACGCGGCGAAGTATTAAAGAGATGTAATGTCCCTAGCAGTCTGCCAAGCCAAAGTATCGGGCTGCATGTGTGTGTTAGCTGCTGATCAGCGACTACACTGGCCAATACCACTTATACCACGTGCACTTCAACCCATACTACCACATTTTGTGTCATGGGGCATTAAGAAAACATACGGAGCCCCGCAGAGGACATGGACCTTTTTCATTAATTCGTTCCGACGAAATAACAATTAGTTCCCACGATTTAACAATTGGTTCCCTCGAATTAACAATTAGTTCCCACGATCTAAAAATTCGTTCCCACGAATTATCAATTCGTTCACACGGAATAACAATTCGTTCCCACTAATTAACAATTCGTTCCCTCGAATTGACAATTCGTTCCCACGAAATAATAATTCGTTCCCTCAATTTAACAATTCGTTCCCTCGAATTAACAATTTGTACCCACGATATAACAATTCTCTTCCCACGAAATAACAATTGTTATTCGTGCGTGGGAACGAATTGTGGGAACGAACGAATTGTTAATTTGTGGGAACGAATTGTTAATTCATGGGAACGAATTAATAAAAATTCTACGTCCCCTGTGGGGCTCTGTAAAAAAATGGGACTGAGATAATTTACTTAGAGCACCGTTGTCTGCATGCACGAGAAGTTAATCCACGAGTTGAAGCTCGTGGATTATCTTCTCGTGCATGCAGACAACGGTGCTGAAGCTCGTGGATTATCTTCTCGTGCATGCAGACAACGGTGCTGAAGCTCGTGGATTATCTTCTCGTGCATGCAGACAACGGTGCTGAAGCTCGTGGATTATCTTCTCGTGCATGCAGACCAACATGCGCTACGTAATACTACAGGTTTAGTTCTCCGCGTACAATGGGAGCCGTTGGCACGGAGAATGACGGTTTGACAGGAACCACTGTCCCCACTGACACCATCTCATTCCGCTTCCATTAACTCATCATCACCGTAATTATCGCGTCAAACTACTGGTGTAAAACCTTGAAATTTAATCTGCTTCTTTTTGTCGGTACGTCGCTGTTTTGTATCCGACAATGATGGCAATGTATCCGTTGCTTTGTATCGGCAAGATAAAATCGGGCTTATCGTGTCGACGTCATGTGGCGATAAGGTTGCGTTCAAACACAGGTTCTTGAAGAACGGTTTATATATCAGTGTTTTATTTCGGCATATCTGGTGTGCATTGCTAACAACATACAATTTACGTCACCTCCCTCGAATTACACGTACATGTATATAACTAGATTTGGACAGTATAAAAGGGGCGGAATGTTCGGAACGGTGAATGTGTAGATAATTGGTGATTTCTTGTAGTGTGTAATGTTTGAGCATTAGTAATTGCAGAAAACGATGCAAATTACCCAAAACCAACGAAGTACACCCACATCTACCAAAATCGACCAAAATGGCCATATGACACCAACATACAGACCAAATGTTTTAACACATGTGCGTTCAAAGGCAACGATCGTCCACCGAGCGAGCCAACATCTTGTAACTTGAACGAAATGTTTGTAACACTGGTACAGTGAGGTCAGCGTGTAAGTGCACACACGAACGAACACGACAGGTTGGTGCCAACCTGTCGTGTTCGTTCGTGTGTGCACTTACACGCTGGCCCCATTGTACATGTACCATTTTTTCCACCTCAAAATGTCACAGGGTGAGAAAGATGCATATCTTCTCTAATCTACTGAGCTAACCGGGCACGAATACACACTTCCTCCTCACAGTGTGTTACGTACCGTGACATACTCCCCCGTCAAGTTTGATTTCGTCCCCGAATCCTATATTTAATTCGTATCTGAATACCATAGTTGTTGTACAATTTGTGCAGTATTTATTAGTCACTGTCCCACAGTGGACGCCAAATGTCACAGCGCGAGAAAGATGCATATCCTACCCAAGGCTCCAACCGGTGATCTCAGGAATACCGTACCATCGCTCTAATCGACTGAGCTAACCGGGCACGAAGACACACTTCCTCCCCACGGTCAGTGACGTACCGTGACATACTCCCCAGCCAAGTTTTAGTTCGTCCCCGAATCATATATTTAATTCGTATCTGAATTCCATAGTTTTGGTACAATTTGGGCAGTATTTATTAGTCACGGTCTCCCAGTGGACGGCAAATGTCACAGGGTGAGAAAGATGCATATCCGACTCGAGGCTCCAACCGGTGACCTCTGGAATACCGTACCATCGCTCTAATCGACTGAGCTAATCGGGCACGAACACACACTTCCTCCCCACGGTGACGTACCGTGACATACTCCCCAGCCAAGTTTGATTTCAGTTCAGGATCAGATAATAATTATAGGTTATTGGATTTGTACGGAAATATATTGCGGCGTACGAGTTCGTTCTTTCCGTACAAGTCCAATAACCTATTTATTATATACCCGTTCAACAAAACATGCATCCTAATCATTAAATAAACCGATAGTGAGATGAAATTTTTGTTGAACAATCCGTCAATAATTTCGATACGTTCAACAACTGCTGAATTTAATTTTGTTCTGAAGACAAAAACAAGCCATAATACAAAATATTGAATTATTTCATGCATCTGTATCGGTAGTAGACTTCACGGCAACATTTTCAATTCCATTGGCCAATAAAGCAAAAATGAACCAAATTCATCAATAAAGACAATAGTTTGTGTTTGCCTTGGAAATGTGCTTACTATCCCTCAAAAGACACCATCACCTCCATATTTCATTTCTACGTGTGTTTTACACCAATTACATGATATTCAGTACAATACAGATCCCTAGAATTAGTTGCGTTGCATTCTACCATCCGTAGGGAGTAGCGATTCCACTCATAGGCTGCAGAATATTTCGCTGCTAAAGTTTTAATCAAATCTGATTCGCTATTCTGCAAAGGAAGCCTATGTTTGGAATTGTAACTAGGACTACGGACGGTACGGGAGTAGATTGCAAGAGTTACTGTTCGCAACTAGCATACAATAAGGTGATTTTCGTACAACTAAATGTTATTGACATTTATCACATTTAAATTTCAGATGTGATTTGGTACAGCTCCAAAGTTTCCGAAATGGAATGTGCAACCGTGGAATGTATTGCCAGACAAAAATGTTGCAGGAAATGGATTTTGGGCAGAGAAAGTGTTCGCTGACGCGGTGTTAGAGACATTTTATTTCTCCTGTAGCGGCAGAACATTCACACTACTAAGGACAGATACAGTGGCCGTGCTCGGTGGGGCGATTAATTGACCCGGTTGTACTGTGCTCGGTAGGGCGATATGTTTTCAAGACTGTAATATATTTGATATCTGACGAAGTTTTCCGATAAACAGTTCGGCGTTATAGTGTGTGATGGATTGTATATTTTTATGTCCCGTAATTTTCATTATTTTTTGTGGGGGAACTCCTGCCAAGTGTAGCCTCTCCCATGGGCCGTGGGTAATACCTGCTATTTGGGAGAAAATGTGTAAGAAATACTTTTGAGAATTTTTCATATCGACCAGGCTGTAGAATCATTTTAAAGGCCCAACTGGGATATAAAAGCCACCAGATGGCGCTGGGCAGGCTTTTTGATAATTGTATGCATGCTTCACTTCAGGGACACATTTTCAGATATTTTAGAAATACCACTGAACAAATAAGTACACTATTTCACACAGACATAGATAATACAACTATGAAAGGTTTAGAAAAATTCGGATTTAAGAAAACAAATGTAAATGTGCTTTGAAGTAATACAATGTACTCAACTGACAACTGATTCAAACTTGCCGGGCGTAGCATAGCTGTTACGTATGTAATTCATTCATAGAGCTGAGGTCATGACCCGACATTGTAAACAACCCCACGTGTTTAGTGATAACGCTAAGGTACCAGTCCACCTGAAAAAGACTTAGTTTCGTAGTTTGCCTATGGGCTTTTTACTGAATATTCCAAAACTGCCTGTCTGTGGCGATTGAATGTGACTTAAAATTAAATACTCCCCATCCTATGCTATTTTCAGCTGACAAAAGCAAGTATTTGTAAAATTATGTGCCAAACTGTGATCTGGGCCATTTAGTGAGCATATTCAGATTAAAATTGTACGCATCTTCCGCTCGAAATGTGTGTTTGTTGTTTGGGGCGCCATTTTAACAGTCTGAAACAGAGGTTTGTGGCTCGAAAACAAAACACTCAGTACCAGTACAGACTATGATCAGTGTGGGCAGGTATACATGTAGACTTGATTTACACATTATTTGTTGGTGCAAACTCCGCACGTCACATAGCTTTCTGGCGCCTTTAGTCCAGCGGCCATGACGGAATAAGTGCAGAAATTGACCACCACATGCTAACTTTCACACATTATAAATGCTCTTAGCTGTATGCCAATTTGATTTGTGTAGCTACTAAAGTTTCTTGACATATAATGTAACAGGTGTATACAGCAAACAGCCTCTGTGAATATATGAAGAGGATATCTGAGAAAAAAACTTGCGGAAGTGCTCACTCGGCCAAGAATTGCTAAAAAATTCTAAAATCTTGGTGGACTGGTACCTAACAGGTATAACTGCCTGTATTGTCAACATCAGACAGTGTGCCAGCTGCACAACTTTGATTTTGGACAATAATATCAAATTAAATATGTATTTGGTATGCACATAACAAGGTGAATGAAACAAAACCATGGTTTAATAGACCAACAAGAGAAATATGTCGCCTAGAAACTCGATACAATGGCTGAGAAAATGAAGTACATGTATATACTAATTATAAACAGCATATACTCGGGTTAGTATGCACATTCACAAAACAGCATGTATGTGCAGTCTGATCTGGAATTTACATGACTACATGAATTCAAGTTTGCTAGCAGCCTTATTTCCTGTATCCTAACACATACCAGTATGGCTATTTCAACACTGGTCTCTAATTAGCTGTCAGCATATATTATATCTGCAACAATGCAGTCTAACTGGGACGGGGTTATCTGTGGAATGACATGACACAGTTACACATTTTTATCAAATACCGACTTATTACAAACACATATTATTATATATTGGTTACTACATGTACTTACAAAATACATCGGGGATAGGAACCTTGTTCAGGTCCAGAAGTTCAATATAGGTTATACTATATGTACATGACACACTCTAAGTAACGGACACGTGTACATGCTACGACATGCATATCCCCGGATCAGCTGGTGCATCCTCGCAGCCTCATCAGGATCTACACTGTTTAGTTTGGTGGTCATTCATGATGGTGGCTCTAATTAATGATGTAAACTGCATCATGATGTAGTCATGTGCTATCTGTGAGTTAAACTGATCAAACACTCAATAAGCCCCATTTTGTTATTGTGTGACACATGGAAAGGTGTTTCATTCAGTTTTACTTCTTTCTATTTTTAATAATTTATATAATAGCATCAAAATACTCTTTGCTTCGAAATAGTTAGCAGCAAACTACTATATAAGTTTTAACACTTTTAGTACATTCTCAATAATTTTCCTGCACAAATAAAACCTACATGTACTGTTAGAGGTACTGGTATACACTGTATCATTTGTGTGTTGTATGGGACCACAAGCTTGATAACAAACCTACATACCATATATCTAGATACAGTACAGAAACACCTACAACACTGGCTATCCAGCAGCCCCCTCACTGTTCTACATTGGGAGCAGACGACAAACATGTGCTGCTGTTTATGTATTCTATTTATAAAGCCAGTGTATAACTGACAGGCTAGGGAAGCTATCAGTAATTGAATATGCCCCTCCTACTAAATTCGGTACCAGGGCACCGATTGTTGGGCCTTTAAGATCACTATTCAGACACACAGAAGTACATCTCATTTTTCACCAATTATAAGAATTATCAAAAAATTGTCGTATTTATAACTATTTTACTTTTCTAACTAAATATTAATGTCACTTTCTATAAAATTTCATTTGTTCTTCAGCCTTGTCCGTAATGATTTTCAGTGTCATATGATAATGTTTAAATAACATTTAAAACCAAAATGAAAAAAAAACATAGTGCATTATTTCACATAATAAATGTCATACCATGGGTCATTTGATGTGCCTGTAAATCGTTTTTCTGGTACTGCTGTCAGGTAACATGGACTGACAGCAGCCAACATCTCGGAAGGTCGGCGACTTCTGAAGATATCAAAAATCTTGACAGGGTCTCTGAAATGGAAATATTGGTCCATAAAAAAATGTTATGTTTCTCATATATTGTGTCGCCAGACGGCCGATATTGATTTCAAACAAAAATATAATATTTTTTCCAACAAATTTCACAGTACATTGTATTCACAGAATTATATCTCAAATTCAACTTCAGATGTATTTATGGATTTAAGTCAATATCAACAAAATACAGTGATAAGACACAATATTTTTTTCACGTGCTGGCCCAGATATAGTTGCGAACGGTAACCCTTGCAATTTGTGCCCATACCGTCCACGAGTAGATTGCAAGTTACCGTTCGCAACAAGCTTTATTCGCGGATGTTTCCATGCCAATTCAGACCTATTTATCGTATTAACAATGACATAGTAAACTTTATTTACTGAATGTATGAAAATCAAAATACTTTTTATGGACTACAAGTAGTAGTGATCACAATACATCGGACCTCCGCTCGTATTCACCTAACTTTATTGTGTCTGGAGATATTTGAACGGAAAATTAATAACAAATGTATAACTAAACAAATATTTATATTTGAATGATGATATTTTGAGGATCGATTAACATTACGCTCGTGCACATTTGATCGATTCTACAAGTTTCTTCACGACAACCGTGATAGTTTTTAAGTTATTTCAATTTTATATTTCTTACGACAATATCTAACGACTCAAACAAGTTTTGCGCTTACGAGGCCAGCAAACATACCTGGTGTTGTCTGTTGCAAATATCTTCGGTGTGGTCTCTCGTGTATTCGACAGATTCGCCCTATCCATTGTCTTGCTTGCCCTCTCATTGAACTCGAGAAACATTTCCCCATGGGATGTCGTTTTAATCTCTGTATCACCGAATTTCAATTGTCTTGCTTCATCTCGTCCACGCAGACCGAACTATTTTCCGAAATAGTAAAATATCGTGAATTGAAGGATGTTTGGTGTACTTGTACCTAGGGACCCAGATGAATACATTTTCTCTTCTTCTTCAGGTGTAATGTTCATGCACTTTTTCGGTTTATTCCCCTTCCCAAGTTTCTTCAGCTCCATTTTCTTGGCCGTTAATGCTCTGCTACACTGCCCAAATACTCTGTCTCTTCATGATGCTTCATACTTCTTTTCCTTTAGATAACGTTCTACACTGTTTTTTAGTGCTTCCAACGAAGTTGGCTCGTAATTTGCACCGTCTGTCTTACGGATGCCTATGAACAGTTCACATAATAGGCTGTTCAAGTGCAGTGGTGGTATGTGCTCTACCAGCCGTGGTTCCCGTTTGTTGTCATACAGCCACCTCTGAATTTTTTTCATGTCCCTAACTGTGGCTTGCCGTGTCTTTTTCTTCGCCTGATTAGCTATAAATTCATCTACGCTGCAGGTTAACGGTGCATCGCAGGTCCGTTCATTCGAAACATCAAAAGGAAAATCCAATTGCGCTATTTCGTAATCCGTTATTTCTTCAAATAAAATTAACTATCGATCAGCTGTTGTCTGGGACGCCATATTGAATGTTTACAAACAAATTATAAAGTAGTTCCGACTTCCGCTTAACGACACAGGCGCGCGACGCAGTTCGGCGACAATACGACTGCTTGACAGCGTACAATACGGCAATTTATTGGTGGGTAGCAACAATGCAAAGTCAGTGGGGCAAATATGAAGGTACGTAATAACATTGCTTATTAGCGAGTTGCCATTGCCAATAGATGTTCATAGCACAAGCCAGTACGCAGAGGGGGTGCGACGGGTGCGTACGCACCCCCATTAACTCTTTCAACACCACATGACTGTATAGTGGTATTGGCAAAAACTGTAGATCCAGATGAGCCGGCTCGTGACGATCCGTCTCATCAGGATCTGCACTTTTTGCAAGTGATTTTCATAAGTTTGCGAACAAGAACACACCATGGTCATAAATTAACTGATCTAAAAATCATTTTGTGATGATCGGATTGGTTTCAAAATTAACATATAAAAATCCATTGCAGTTACTTACCGGTGTAAGGGTTAATCTGCCGAGGTATGTCCGCGGATGTGCAAACAAAACAACATCTTTAGCCCTTCGCGCCGTCGATAATGCACCCCCTAAATTAATTCCTGCGTACGGACCATTAGCCGTTGATACTTATCTGTGCAACTTAACACAGGCGGATGTATAAACCGTTGCAGTCGCTCGCGGTCGCCCGTGTATCTTGACCGACCGTCAATTCTTCTTGCCACTTGTTGAGGCGTGTGTCTTCGGAAACTGGATATGCAGAAGTGGATTGCTATATATGAAAGGCCTATGACTACTGTTACATGCTACTACATATTGTACTCAGACCCTTGATGCGACTGACAAACACAGTATTCAGTGGAATAAGTATGCCACTCGTTTCGCCGCGCAACGCTCTTAAAGTCGCGCAATATCGCATCCTGCAGAACTCGTACATAATATTATATCCATTTACACATGACATAACCTGTTTTTACTGTATATGTACGAACTATAAATAAAATAAAAAAATTAGTGGTGATTTAGAAGGAACTATTTTGCGAGGTGAAGCGTAGTTCCGGCACGGACCAATGGGAAACGAGAGTATGTATATAATAAGTGGGCTAACTCCATCATGGGGTTAGCCCCTTTTATGAACTGATCCCTTTCATTAGGAAAGATAACAATTGACATCTACATGTACGTGTATTTCAGAGTTCATGTCGGAAACATGTTGTACAATCTGGGTAGTTTTTACTTCTTATAAGTCACTCTTAACTTGATGATCAATCACATGTTAGTTTGGTTGATTGGTCTTGACTTGACATTGCCAATTCCGAAGCCGCAATCAGTTTTTATCCCGTCAACACAGTGCGTATGTGCCGTGAAACACGGTGCCGTGAAACATTTGTTGATATCCTGTCATTACGACCTAATCACTGCGTATGAATATTTGCGGTGACGTGGGCTATTTTATTTGCATTTTGAAGCCATTTGTAGGTGTTGACGTGATAAATAGAATAGTAGGTTAGTGTCGTGAATGGGAAAAATATATGGCGCGGCACGGAAACGGGATGTGCTCGGCAGAGCCTCGCCCATCCCGTTTCCTAAGCCTTGTCAGATGTGTTTCCCATTCACGGCACTAACCTACTATTCTCTACTATTCTCTATATACGTGGTTTACATTGATGGTGAAATAGTTGTACGGTTTATAAAAATGGCCCATTGAACAAAACAAAAATATATATATATTATAGCCAATTCCCACCCTTAAATATAAGCCGAATCGAATGTATATGTCAGCTGAAACAATCTAATATACATATTGGGTTTCATATCCATCAAACACAATATGTACAGCTGATATATAACTAGCAGTATCAATAAATCTGCAATGATTTGTTGAAACAATGAGGCAAGCAACACTTTCACTATTATGCTGACAGCTTGTCCGCTATATTACATTCAAACTGAACAAAGCGCAGCCTGTTGAAATAGTATGACATGATAGTAGGATAAATCCAGACACATTCAGCAACACACGTCACAGGTTCGTAATCAATGCACGAGCTCATGTGACAACGACTGAAGGCAGTGTCAGTGTGCTCACAGTGAGACGCTACATGTGAGAAGCTCACAGGGCACACATCGGGACCAGTTGTCCTACGCCTTTCTACTGACGTATTCATACTCTCCTCCTTCATAACTATCATTCCAGTGAACTTTCTGATTATAGCGTGATAGGTGCTCCAACAAAAGGATGTGGCATAATAGACATTACTGAAGCATATAATTTATTATGTTAAGCATTATATTATTCCAGATCGTCCCCGTATTCATCGACTGATATGGTGTGATATGGTTGTATTATGTTGCAGTCCTAAATGTGCTACACAGATGAAATTACAATGTAAGCTCTTAGAAGTCGCAGCAACCATACATCTTGATATATTATTAAATATGACTTATTAGTCGGCATTACTAGTAATGGTCGACTGTTAGCGGCAGTTAAATGTTTTTTATCCCGTCAACACGGTGCGTATGTGCCGTGAAACACGGTGACGTGAAACATTTTTGATATTCTGTCAATACGACCTAATCAATGCGTATGAATATGTGTGGTGGCTGGGATTTTTTTTGCATTTTAAAGCCATTAGCAGGTGTTGACGGGATAAATAGAATAATAGGTTAGTGCCGTGAATGGGAAAACATCTGGCGCGGCTCGGAAACGGGATGTGCTCGGCAGAGCCTCGCCCATCCCGTTTCCTAAGCCTTGACAGATATTTTTTCCCATTCACGGCACTAACTACTATTCTCTATCTCTGTGCAGCTCAATGATAGAGTGGGACGCATCAGTAGCCTGTTTAACCAACATTGCAAAGTATACTTATCTAGCAAGGTAATGTATACTTTAGGGACACATGTTCAATTGAAGAGTAAATTTATTAATTTTTATTATACTGAATTTATTACATTATCACAGCCATCATGTAATAAATTCAGTATGATAATTCTGCATACCTTTAATCATCAAATATATAAAATTATGCAGTCGTTAGTTCTATATTAAATAGTGCATTTCGGGAAAAATGAACGATTACTCGATAAGTATTCTTTGCAATTTTGATGAAATCGGCAACTGGTCATCAACAGCGAGACTGAAATTTATCCCGTTAACACAGTGTATTTTACAGCCATTTGTAGGTGTTGACGAGATAAATAGAATAGTAGGTTAGTGCCGTGAATGGGAAAAAATATCTGGCGCGGCACGGAAACGGCACTAACCTACTATTCTCTATATATACATCCAACTGATGCATCATGTTCGCAACATCTGGCACATGTATATTTTCAAGTGTGTACAGTGTGTACACTGTCCATCTTCTGCAGATTGTTCACTGTGTCTCACTGACTTTCAATGGTCACATGAATATGGTCTGAAGATACCAGACGTGGTACATATTCACTGCATTAAGTTAATCCAAAGAGTGCGTGACCTATGTTCACTCGCATATCTACCATTAATTATGATCTGTCGTGATCCTGATAATGGCGAACGTGTATGACAATTACAGTCTTGAACATGACAGTGCATGACTTTTTAAAACTATAATAAGCCATCGCCATTAGAACAACTTTGCAATCTATCAATGTACATGTACAATTGCACATGTTGCTGGTTACAATGCGTGTACAGTAAGACTTGCCTAGCAATGTTGTGACATTACTGCCATCATCGTTCCATGATAATACATTTTGTTACATTAACATTTGAAATAAATATGGTATATGACAGCCATCTTGGATTTCAACGATGCCTGCATCTAATACCATACATAACATTCGATTTGATGAGATCATAAAATACAGATTGACATATGGCAATATTTAATGCCAGCTACATTTAAAATCGATACTTTTAATCGATACTGTGGCATATGTGGTATATGACGGCCATGTTTAAGTTTATATGTGTCTGATTCTGTTGAAATATGCAAAGTGTGATTCAACTGTCTGTACAGATTTGATAGAGCTGAATATCAAATAAATAGAGAATAGTAGGTTAGTGCCGTGAATGGGAAAACATATCTGGCAAGGCTTAGGAAACGGGACGGGCGAGGCTCTGCCGAGCACATCCCGTTTCAGTGCCGCGCCAACTAGTTTTCCCATCCACGGCACTTACCTATTATTCTATTTATCCCGTCAAGACCTACAAATTTAGAATGCAAAACAATAACACCAATCACCGAACATATTCATACGCAGTCGTATTGACAGGATATCAAAAATGTTTCACGGCATCGTGTTTCACGGCACATACGCACTGTGTTAACGGGATAATATTAAATTGTATGCCCAGTAAGTGCCACTAGTATAGTGTTTTTCTGCATATTCTGGATATCCGGCGGCCATCTTTAAATACCTGAATCAGTTTTATAACTGGACATATTGAGATTGTAGAGACATGTACATCATATATTACATCAGTTTATATAATAATATTGTCATTTGCGGGAACGTGTTACCATTACAAATTATCTTTCCTCGATTTTATTGATGTATGGCGGCCATCTTGAATTTCTTAAAACGTTCAAGGGTAACAATTCCACATCACCCATGATAATAATTACATATGCCATCCCCAACAATAACAAGCAGAGAAAATACTTGACAAAGAAGTGTTGGGTTAGGTTGAAAATAGACATACATGTAATTCCTCTGGCATTTTGGATTAATTGTGGCAGATGCTGGAAAATGGGGCTTATGGGATTTGTGACCCGCGTAGTTCCTGATTAAATAGCTCATTCACATTGCCTGATGACGATATATATACCTTGAATATAGGAATGAATGGCCTTTTTGTGGAATTTATCGGGGTATAAACTTGGAAAAGTCGCGGGAATACTGGACGAAGGCCGGAAGGCCTCGTCCAGTATTCCCGCGACTTTTCCAAGTTTATATCCCCGATAAATTCCACAAAAAGGCCATTCATTCCTTATAATTCCAACATTTGAAATAAATTCATCAAGAAAATGTGTTTATTTACCGTTTTATTAATAATTATTTTAACTGCGCCTCACGGTTACGGAAAGTAGTTCGGCGTGGGAGTTTACTGGGATATAAATTTTGGACAGAAACTTGCTACGGGCCAATCAAATGTTAGTGAATTGTGTAAATATTTTTGTGCTGGCATTATTGCCTGATGACGATATATATACATGTACATTGAATGAAGCAACACAGGAGTTGTGATGGAATGGTGAACAGTGTAGATCCAGATCAGACTTTGCGGATGCACAGGCTGATCTGGATATATATGGTCGCAAAACCAGTAAGCCATCTTTCTCCAGTCACAGCCACATTTGATACGATTATTGCAGTGCTTTGACATACAATCCGGTGCATTTTCTCGCAGTTGCAGTTAATACATTCATCTCCTTTGTATTAATTGACAGTATTATGTAAGGGTTATAGAACGAGGACTGTCATTTATGTTAAATATTGTACAACCTGAGGCGCAAATGACACAAATGACGCCCACATGTTGGACATTTTTAACAAAAGAGGTGACGTCAAAGAAATGTGTAACAACATTTAACAGGCGGCGATATCGCACGAAACGACAGTAAATAGGTTGAGATTCGGTGTAGTGTTGCTGTGTTTTGGTATTGGTGATGCAGTACGACTCCGTTTTATCTGATTGTCGAAGCAAACTTGTGAGTGCATTCTCTTAC
The DNA here is from genome assembly GCA_029237695.1 of Conchocele bisecta. Lineage (NCBI taxonomy): Eukaryota > Metazoa > Mollusca > Bivalvia > Lucinida > Thyasiridae > Conchocele > Conchocele bisecta. The sequence goes on along the minus strand of CM055276.1, from coordinate 56,460,035 downwards.
ATATCATGTAGGTGTTAGGAATCATGTTGGAGTGGTGTCGCACTGGTGGCATCCAGTCCACATACAGTTCGCAGTTATCGCGTAGTGATACATTGTTGTTGTTTTTCTGTACACTTGGCTACACTTTAGTCTGTAGTCCATTGCACGTTCTCCAGTGACGGTGGATACCTTTCTGCAGTATGGATTCTACTGTCTGTCCGCCATCATCATATACCCTCTAGTCGCTCTCGTACGGAGCCCCGCAGGGGACACGGGTGTTTTTTTTTATTAATTCGTTCCCACGAAATAACAATTCGTTCCCTCAATTTAAAAATTCGTTCCCTCGAATTAACAATTCGTTCCCACGATATAACAATTCGTTACATCGAATTAACAATTCTTTCCCACGAAATGATAATTCATTCCCTTAATTTAATAATTCGTTCCCATGATATAACAATTAATTCCCACGAATTAACAATTCGTTCCAGTGGGAACGAATTGTTATTTCGTGGGAACGAATTGTTAAATTGAGGGAAAGAATTGTTAATTCATGGGAACGAATTGTTAATTCGTGGGAACGAATATTTAAATTGAGGGAACGAATTGTTATTTCGTGGGAACGAATGAATAGAAAAAAAGAATTCTACGTCCCCTGTGGGGCTCCATACTCTGGCATGTGTGGTTGTCATTAATTGTTCGCCGGTCTGTATACACATTGGCCGTTCTCCAGTATGGATAACATTGGTGGGCTAAAAAGTATTGAATATATTGACCTCTCACCTAGAAATGAACAACACTCGCCGTTCTCCAGTGCACAAACACTAACACCTGCGTTAAGCATGCCAGTATCTGTCAAATTATTCGGTGCTTGAAGTAAAACAGCTTAATTGCCTGATCCTGAGCTACAGTGGGGTCAGTGTGTAAGTGCACACACGAACGAACACGACAGGTTGGTTCCAACCTGTCGTGTTCGTTCGTGTGTGCACTTACACGCTGACCCCACGCTACGCCTTAGTCTCAGACAGTCACATTACTTGATTGCGAGTTGGCATTGCAGATACATGGTCAGAAACGTTGATATTCTGGGTAAAATTAACGCATGCGAGTGTGTTGTATTTGCTGCACTGGAGCGCGGATACCACTGGGTGGCTCCCCAGTATGGATACATGTTAGTCGCATTAGTTGTGCATCATTATTACTGGCCCATCTGTATGAATATTCGTTGGCTGCCTTCTTGTATAAATATTATGGCTTACACTGAGGTACATGTGTAATTCATTTAGTGTATTGTTTGAGGTACTTCACTCTACATGTATGTTTACATGACATAACTGATTAACAACTTTCTCTCGATACTCTTTACACAATCCCAGGTCAATAACCTGCAAATCAAGCGAATTAGGTTGTAGTTCAGTGGATTATTTACAAGTATGCGTGTCTGTGGACTTAATTTCGCTGAACAGCGAAAACTATAATTATTCTTGGTAACGTATAAAGGTTGTTATAAAACACAGGCGAAATTATGCAACGCAGCTAATGATTTTATGTCATATTCAACGAGCTTAAACTGGCTAATTTGTGAATATGATCATATAGTAGGCCATATATACAGTATGTGGGTCAGGGGCCCGTTTCACTAAACTTCTTGCGACTAAAATGTTCGTAAGTTCAAATTTAAGATCGTCTGTAAATTTCAATTTATGGATTTACATTTATTGAGCATAGGCTGCATATGCAGCCTATGCTCAATAAATTTAAATCCATCAATTGTTTACAAGAAAACATTGTTAATGTGAAATTTGCAGACTATCATAAATTTGCACTTACGAACATTTTAGTCGTACGAAGTTTAATGAAACGGCCCCCAGGGGCGTATCTATACAACCCCCCGTTCAGCCACGGAGTTTACATAGATCACAGTTTACCACCAGTTGGAGTCTGAATTTAAATGCCGTAAAACACAGGAAAGTGCATTTCGAAGAGCTCAAAAATTGGACAACCCCCTAGTTGCGAACGGTAACTCTTGCAATTACTCCCGTACCGTCCGTAGCTAGCTACGGACGGTACGGGAATATATTGCAAGAGTTACCTTCGCAACTAGACAACCCCCCCCACCCGTTCCCCAAATGCTGGATACGCCCCTGCGGGTCAAGCATCTTATCGTCATGGAGTCATAAAATCGTATTGTAAATAGTACTTTGGTTCTCAGACACGGGGTTTCTGGAATGTGAGGCGGGAGGGCGGATTTGTTTAATATATTGTTTGTGGCCTTTGTAACGTTGACGGTCCAGTGTAAAAGCATAGACTACCATCTTGTGTTAATGCATACACATGTTGAAGTACATGTAACATACCAAGGCCTATAAATACATTAAATATACCTAAAAGTAACAATAAGAAAAAAAAGTAAGTTAAACTTATTTTTCACATTACGTATTGTATTCTAACAGAGAGTAAACCTTTTTTTCCATCTAATTTTCCCCACTTATTGATAGGCATATTTAATGTATTTATAGACCTTGGTCACTTACTTCAACCTGTGAATGCTGCGTTCATGACTATGTGTTAGAGAAATCAATAGTAGCAGCGGTATTGATGTTGCGGCAGGAATTTGATTTGTATGTAATAGTTATAGTTCATATATCTCGTGAACTGGTGACAACAAGGCATACAATATGTTCTAAATATAGCGCTGAACATTTAATGATCAATTGAATAGATACATGTATTGGCGAAAGCGTCGCAATATGCGATTAATTGAGACGAAATGCCGTTCTTTCAATGGTCGAGACACTAGGGTAAACAATAAGTTATAATATCGTTTCAGGCTCGGCAGAACCTCATTTAAGACATATGCATGTATGCAAATGGAATGTCGCTCAGATCGACGCGGATTCCCTTATATCAGTCCCAAACCAAAATATAAACTATAAGAAGCATGCCAATGCCATGGGACTTACATACTGGATTTAACTTGTTTAACCCTTTCAACCCTAAGGAACTGGAATGGAATGTGATATGCTAATGTTCCGACCAATCCAATGGTCACAAAATGATTTTCAGATTCGTCCATTTATGAAAAAGGGGTGTTTTTGTCCTAAGAAATATTAAAATTACTTTCAAAAAGTGCAGATCCAGATGAGACGGCTCGTTACTAGCCGGCTCATCTGGATCTGCACTTTTTGCATAAACCGCTATAGCGGGATTTCGGGTTCAAAGGGTTAAACTGATTAGGAACCCGCGACCCTGCTCTTAGACTAGTTATATTGATACAAGTTTTAAAATCATTATTTGGTCATGTTGGTAGTGCATACAATGGAATTTCGCTATGTCATAATCCAGTGTTACATCTAGTATTAAATATACGAGTAATGCACTTGTATATGTGTAATAAATAAGTAAATAAAACTGCTACAGCAAAGAATGTTAACCGATTATTAGAGATTTTTAACATTTGTGTTGATATAATATGCTATGTACTAAACGTATTGATTGACATATTTGTTTTCAGGCGCATATACAGTGTGAATAATGTACGTATACAATAAAAAGGTTATTTGATTTGTATGTGGATATATGCCACTCGTTCAGCCGCGCAACGATATTGCGATCCTAAAGTCACGCATTATCGCACGCTGCGGAACTCGTGCATATATCTACATACGAATCAAATGACATATAAATATACGACCATCCCGAAATTGAAAAGGATTATTGCTGATATACATGAATAACATGTAACAGATAAACACTTACAGAATATATCTACGTACATCATATCGCCAGTCAGCGTAATTCGGTAATCTCACCCTTTAATTTTGTTACCCAACTGGATTATGTTTTCTCTATGCATGTATTGTATGTTATCGTGGATATACGTATAATGGAATTGGCGATTACGTTTATTTTCCAAGAAATCTGACAAACCCAGTCGCGGATTATCCGGTTTCTTTCATATACTGTATTTGGCTGTGACTGGCGAAATGGGGCTAATGGGGTTTACTACCAGTGTAGATCCACATCAGCCTGTGCATCCGCCGTTCTATCATTGAACCACCAGTAATGCTTCTAGCACGCGATATCGATCGTCATCAGGGGCCCGTTTCACTAAACTTCTTACGACTAAAATGTTCGTAAGTGCAAATTTAAGATCGTATGTAAATTTCAATTTATGAATTTACATTTATTGAGCATAGGCTGCATATGCAGCCTATGCTCAATAAATGTAAATCCATTAATTATTTACAAGAAAACATTGTTAATGTGAAATTTACAGACTATCATAATTTTGTACTTACGAACATTTTAGTCGTACGGAGTTTAGTGAAACGGCCCCCAGAGGTTACGGGATAGTTACAATAATTCGCCTCCGATATGTTATCTATGTCTACAATTTGACCCATTCAAATAATGTGAGCAACCGAAGTGCATACCCAACCATGTTGTTTATGTAGGTCAACATTTAGCAAACTGTATATTTTATACATTTAAACAAATAATCTTTGATGTAGAACTAGTAAATTGCCAAAAATAATAGAACAGGGAAATTTTTCCATGGAAGCCATCATTTATCTTGCTGCTGTTCAACATTCAACATAACGAAATGAAGCTTTCAAATTTGCAAGAAATACATGTGAATGTCAGATAAACACCTTGACACGGTTGAATAACCAATTTCTGCAAATTTATGTTTTTTATTAATAATATATTGATACAGTTTTGACAGTTTTACATTGCTAACATATACACGCATTTTGAGTACAATTATTTCCATCATCTCAAAATCATCTCAAACCGGATTATTTGCCATACAAGGACCATGCAGCGTTCGCCATTGCATTGTACATGAAAGAAACAAACCGGCATGCAATATGTACTAGCTATAGTTCGTATAGAGGACATTCATTTCTTAAAAAATCAATATGTGAACTATGACGTACTTATCGTTTACCAGCCCAGTCGCGAAGTTTCGCCCCTAACAGTGCTTTCGAATCGCTATACTAGTGTGTGATTTGCGATGTGACATGAAGTGAGTGCGTGTGTGGGCGGTAATATGCTTTGCGTCTCGTGAACTCATGACGACAAGGCGTAAAATCAGTTATAAATATAGCTGCTGAACATTCAATGAATAATTTAATAAATATTAGCGAATGTGTAGCAAAATGTGATTAATTGAGACGAAATGCTGTTCATTCATTGGTCGAGAAACTAGGGTAAACAATAAACATCGTTGGCAGGCTAGACGAGTGTCCGGGTATGGAAGGTGTTCGATCCAATTCCCACCCTTAAATATAAGCCGAATCGAATCGAATACCGGAGTGTGCTATTTAATCAGGAGCTACACACGTTGCTGGATGCCTGATACCTACAGACATGTATTCCTTGTATGTTGTGGCGATGTTTGCACTAAGCCATAAATCTTAATAAGCAACATATACAGTTCCCCGGCACCAATGTCCCGCCAGTTTAATATCTGCTCACAGTATGTCGCTAACTTGCATAAGTAATATTCTCAGTTGAACCTCGATAGCGTTTGCCAAATGGCACTTAGACCTACAGGATGCGCCAGTAATATTTGAACTCGTGCTATCATGTTATGTAGACCTCTGAATGGTTTGTTTACACGAACAAGCACTCTCGGACCGCGAGACCGGTCAGGGTCAGATAATAAAACAATTATAGTCTTTTGAGTCGGTGTACATGAGATTTACGGACCTTCGAAAAGTGATGTTCACCGACGCCTGCCTTCGGCGTCGGTGAACATCACTTTTCTCAGGTCCGTAAATAGCATGTACACCGCCTCAAAAGACATTAATTGTATAATGTATGGTATTGTTTACATGAAACGAGCACGATATGTTAACAACTTGGTAAATGTCTGCCCGGCTATTAGTTGAAACAATATCAATATAGATTGTACAGGATAAGCAAACAAACATAAATGCTGATGAAGCTTCTCATCCTGATGATAGCATTATACAAATAAATGTGTTCCAGGTGTTGGAATTATGTCGTTTTTTAAATCTATAAATGTAAACCTATTATCGACATAGCGTTTACATTTGAACTTACACTTCCACCTGCTATAAAATTGCCATTAGTTCCTAGTTGTGTTTCAATATACGTGAAAACTGTACTTGAAATCAAGCAATGCGAGTATTTGAACCTGTGTTGTGCTACTACAGTTCAGGCAATCAAAGTACTTAATTGCGAGTTGGCATTGCCAATAGATGTTCAGAAACGTGCGCGAGAACGCGGGTTGATGTACCAACCCAGTCTCATTACTTTGTTATCAACCCTCGTACATGTATATGATAACGTTGTGTTTCTGTGTGATTCGTCGACGATATTCAGGTTGGGCCTACATACAAAACTTTCGAGGACGGGACCAAGATACGCGACATAATAGTGATACGTAGCTCTATGTGAGATACGCCAAGTGATTCTGTACATTCGGTCATTTGCGTAATTTCACGAAATACGTTTACAAGATTTACAATATTGTTCATACATAAAGTCAAAAGTTGACAACATTTTCAGGGTACATGCGGAATTATATTCGGCGTATACTTTGAATATACATGTATTGTCAACTGTTTACGCCGTTTACGAAAAATAGTGTAAATTTGGTAAACGTATTTCATGAAATTGCTCAGATGTCCGAAGGTACAAAATCACATGGCGTGTTTCATTTGAGGAACAGAGAACACGCATGCCCATTATTGGTAGAGCGCGGGAGAAACGAATTGAATGTGAACTACATATATTCCGTTATATTCCGTCAAATTCCAGACATTTAACCCCGGCAATCTGTGGCTGTACAAGTTTATCATGATGTGCATATCAAACGTTCTGCAAGTGTCAATCAAAACCATTGTGTAAATACTGAGATACTGGATACATCATTAGAAACAACAGCTTGTTGTATTCGCGACGAGTGTCTGTTCCACGTTTTGCTACCGACGAACGTTTGGCTATTAAACACAGTCAAGGTGTATGCTCATGTGGTACAAACAACAACAACAAGTACCGATTCAAAGTACGTATTCTTTTATAGTTTACTTATTAGGTAACGGATGTTGATCAAATATGGCGCATCAAACGCGTCTTGTTAAGCTGCATTTGATGGTCTCTGTATTTTCGCCCACACTTCTGTCGTTTTTGCGAAGAATCGATTTTCATGTCTCCGACACGGAAATAGATTCTTCGCAACAACGACATATGTCTGTGCCAAACTCCCTAGACCACCAAATGCAGGTCATCAAGACGCGTTTGCTGCGCCATATTTCATCAAAATCCGTTGCATATTAAGGAAAATATCAAATAATACTTACTTTGGAGTGTGCGACGTTGTTGTTGTTGTAACCACGTGATCATTCACCTTGGTTCTGCAAGTGTCAATCAAAACCATTGTGTAAACACTGAGATACTGGATACATCATTAGAAACAACAGCTTGTTGAATTCGCGAGAGTGTCTGTTTTGCTGCCGACGAACTTTTGCTAAAACATATTAAATCTAATAAATATTTAAAGGTAAGTTCTTTTTCATTAATAACAACAAAGTCGCCCTCCCCAAAAAACATAGTTTATAAAATTCCATAAAAAAAAGATTTTATTGCGATAAAACATTTTTCTATGGGAGCTTAACCCTTTGAACCCGAAATCCCGCTATATCGGTCTATGCAAAAAGTGCAGATCCAGATGAGCCGGCTCGCAACGAGCCGTCTCATCAGGATCTGCACTTTTTGAAAGTAATTTTAATATTTCTGAGGACAAAAAATACCCCCTTTTCATAAATGGACGAATCTGAAAATCATTTTGTGACCATTGGATTTGTCGGGACATTAGCATATCACAGTCCATTCCAGTTCCTTAGGGTTGAAAGAGGGTTAACAGGCGGAGGAAGGTGTCCAGGAGGGTCGAAACACGAACAATTTTAGAAATTGACTGCGAAACCTGTCTATAGTCTGCTTCACGAAAGCTGCCCAAATTTTACGGCCATATAAACAATCGAAAAAACATTTTTTTTTTCGATAATATTATATTAAAGGAAAAATTAAGAATGAGCCTTCTTTTCATTTCGTGAAATTTGGTCACATATTGATTTTATTGCGAAAACAAAATTTCCCCATGTTAAATCCCCATAGACATCTTCACTCCGTGAAGATGTCTATGGGGATTTAACATGGGGATTTTTTTTAAAATTTTAGAAATACTGGACCGATTTTTAACATTTAACTTTTGTTTTCTTAGTTAGCTCATATCCAAGCTATCTTGTCAGGTTTCGCAGTCAATTTCCAAAAAAAATCGTTTTTTGACTCCTCCCACACTTCCTTACCGCTTTTTCCCCCATGTTAAATTCCCATAGACAAATCAATTTTTCGTAATAAAATCAATATTTGACCGAATTTCACGAAATAAAAAGAAGGCTCATTCTTAAATTTTCCTTTAATTTAATATTATCGAAAACAATATTGTTTTTGAATTGTCTATATGGCCGTAACATTTGGGCAGCTTTCGTGAAACAGACAGTAGATAGCTTGGAATACTTCTGAAAATCGGACCACAAATACAAAATGAATGTATTGAAATTAATATATTTTTAGCCCCCATGTTAAATTCCCATCGAATATTTTTTTTTCAGAGGGTGACCTTTTTGTTATTGATGAAACAGTACTTATAATTAACTATTTTTTAGAGTTAATTTATTTAATAGTCAAAAGTTCGTCGGCAGCAAAACATGGAACGGACAGTAGAACATTTCATGTTTAGTACCCGCTGAGTAAATGGAAATCACGGCAGTTGTAACAATGTATTTCTTAGACAGCCGCGCTTTGGGAACAATATTTGCAAACTGACTGGGTCAGTAGAACAAGGGGTCTAAGTCGGCAAGGGACGTGGCCCAATTCTTCCACTTACACATTCAGTTGACATGATCAGTGCCGTAAGGCTGCTGAAATGAACACACTGCGTACACCATGTATCTCTATTGTTACACAACCGCCTGCATTCATACTGCCCATATTTTCAACGTTCTGTAGAATATTTCAACAACATTATAGGAATGAATGGCCTTTTTGTGGAATTTATCGGGGTATAAACTTGGAAAAGTCGCGGGAATACTGGACGAAGGTCGGAAGGCCTCGTCCAGTATTCCCGCGACTTTTCCAAGTTTATATCCCCGATAAATTCCACAAAAAGGCCATTCATTCCTTATAATTCCAGCATTTGAAATAAATTCATCAAGAAAATGTGTTTATTTTCCGTTTTCTTAAGAATTATTTTACCTGCACCTCACGGTTACGGAAAGTAGTTCGGCGTGGGAGTTTACTGAGATATACATTTTGGACAGATACTTGCTACGGGCCAATCAAATGTTAGGGAATTGTGTAAATATTTTTGTGCTGGAATTGTTGCAAAGTATACTTATCTAGCAAAGTATACTTTGAGGGAGAACAGTATTTTCAATTTAAGGATAAATTTATTAATTTTTATTGTACTGAATTTATTACATTATCACAGCCATTGTACAGTATAATAATTCTGCATACTTTTAATCATCACATATATGATTACTCTCTCAAAGTATACTTCGCTAGATAATTATGTTTTGCAATTTTGATGGAATCGGCTACAGTTCATATGGCAATGCCAACTTGCAATCAAGCAATTTGATTGTCTGAGCCTGAGGTGCAATCACAATGTTCCACTATCATTCTGAGTTTGACAAATATGTAATAGTTAAAGTTCATATATTGAATTTTTAATAAATTAATTTCGTAGCGAGTGCCAGCGAGCGAGAAATTAATGTATTCAAAATAAAATATGTTAACTATAACATACTTATCGTTTACCCAGCCCAGTCGCGAAGCTCCGTCCCTAACAGTGATTTTGCTACACTAGTATGTGATTGGTGGTGTGACACGAAGTGAGCGCGTGTGTGGGCGGTAATATGCTTTGCGTCTCATGAGCTGATAAGAACAAGGCATACACTCATTTCTAAATATAGAGCTGAACATTTAAGGATTTCGCATTTCATAGGCACTGATAAGACTGCACTTTATGTTATCTCGTAATGTCCATTTATTAACCACACACTGGGCAGCCATGCTTGTCTACGTCACAATGCGTCACCTTTATACGATACATATGTTGATTTATTGCAGGTGATTGACGTTTCCTTTTGCACTATCTTATCCCGCGTGGCATTCCATGCAATATTGAGTTTGTTCCTCTAGATTGCCGATTGCCACGCAATTACATTTGCTCATGACGTTATCAATCTGGGATTGAAAATGAGAACATGCACTTAAAGGTCACATTACCAAATATCACTTATTTTCTTCAAAATGCTGTAAAAACAACAAAAGCGACTCTAATAACCGATTTCCGGTTCGTCTGTATTAATTGATATTTCTCATATCGCATCGTATCTGACACCTACAGTTGCACACTGAGTCAGGCAATTAATTGGTCATCGCTTACCTCTCCTGTTAATGCGACCTACTAGCGCGAGGTGGCACTGTACAAATAATCGCTATGACGTAGCAGTAGTACAGCTTCCCTGATTGGTGAATACAGGTTTCTTATAGAATATCGTTTGGATTAATGGACATCATTTATATTTGTTTGCATAATTTCTTCGTTTTTTTCGTTTAATATATACATTAATCGTTATTTTTCCTTCGCCTAGTTATACTTGGGATTATGTATACGTTGGTTGCAATATTCGGCGATGACGATATATGCGGAAGCCGGTTGTAATTCACGGTCACACAGACAGCCGAGCCATAATCAGAAAAATGAGGAATTAAATGTTAAATTGGTATATTTATTTTACAAAATGCTGACATAGTCTCCGACACTTGGTATATTAATTTTGTTTATCTTTTGTTTAAGGGTAGGAATTGGCTCGATGACCTACCAAACCCGGGCATTTAAGCCCAAAAAAGGCAGGCCAATGACCGTTGGCCCGTTTGTTTCCGAATTTACTAATACATGTATCTGCCATACAGTCGAAATATGTGCATTAAATGAAGGAGGCAATGAGGCGGTTAATTTAACCTAGTTAGTTAATTCTCCTATCGCCCGAAGCTGGTATGCAAGACCGTGAAAAAGGCTGAGTGTGAGTGCATGTGATATATGGAGACGCAGCCGTAACAGTGTTATCCTATATGATGCTGATATTTGACAGTTGGTCATATCGGACAGGGCATGATCGATACCGGGGTACGCAAAGTATGATGCAATATGTTTTCGGGCCCAGCTACTGTCGTTTCGCGGCTTATCATTATATACGAGTTGCTATTATTCGAGTTCAGGTGTGGCGTTTATATGTTGTTATTTGGTTAGATGACAATGTGTTTCACATATTCTGAAGACGACAGAAAAAGGGAAGATAATACACGGCGGTATAGTAATTGCCCATATATTAGTGAGTGGCGTGTGTATGCAAGTATCAGGAAAACCGTCGTTCTGCCAGTTTATAGTTGCGTGGAATTGATAAGGAAATGGTCACGTACCATACCGCCGGTCATCGTCCAAACTTTTAAAGTTTGATTTCAGACGATGCAGATTACAGTCAATACTTTTTACTCAGAGTAATGCGGGCGGCCAATTCCGGTCTAAACTGCATTACTCCGTGAGTTGAATGGTGGGGAAACCGGAATACCCGGGGAAAACCACCTCCTCCGGCAAGTAATGACAACTTCACATACGTCGGTGTAGAGGTGAAGAGCTGTGATCGAACAACTACCGGGGACCAATGCCGGCGCTTTACTGCCGGTCCCAAAAACGGCATCAGCTACTGATACTCCGACACGCGTCGCTCGCTCGTGCCCGGTGCCCGGGCACACCGCAACGATATCCATTTGGTTCTACAACATATCTTTTAAAAGAAGAGAACATGTATGATTAAGGGTTAAACAGGAGGCGATTGGCTGCCATCATTAACCTCGACCAGTGGAAAAACATATAGGGTGCGGTCGCCAGTATTGGAAGACCATTAATGGTCAGTGGGAGTTGAGGGTAGAGGTTGCAAGTTGTCCTAGTCCATGTATATGGTGTCATCGGGATTGTGTATGGTACAGGGGGAGTGAGCAGAGTGGGCAGTGATATGTATATTTATTATTACATAGGTTCATCTATTTTATATTGTCGCAAATAATGGTTGCCATACTAGTTATAATATGTTATGCTTGGAGATTGGGTTTGCGTTAATTTATTTATCTAGTTTAACTTCATGTGTTAGCCCACACGAGCCTGTACATATCGTCTCGTTCCCAGTACTAATCCTCGATAAGGCAGTCCATACCAGAGAGACTTTCCCGGGCCAGTTCCGATCGAGTACAAATCCATTGGTGGATCACTTGTCTTATATTTATATTAGTTATATGTTGTTATGCTTTGAGATTTGGTTCTGATTGGGTTGGACTACCGTATCCCACCTAATACATGTTAACGTTAACTATATACATCCTAACATAAGCTGCGAACATGGTAGCCTTTGAGGTACAACACGAAATATCAGAGTTGACTACCAATTGGCGGGAATAATTGCCACTATGGTTTTCAGTTAGCTTGGTGTCTCAGGTGTATGGAATCATGTGATGGACTTGCGCCATGCCCAGCTAAACATGATTTTGGCGGCCATTTTTAAATATGGCGGCCAATTTTTAACAATTTAGTATGTATCGGGAAATCAGCTATAACAGTAAGATATTTTGAGGTACGTAAGTTGTTTTCCAGCATGATTGTGGACTATATATTGGTGTAGTCGGAAATATTAGTTTTTAAATCATTAGTGCTTGAAAAGATATGAAAATCGACATTCAAACGCCAAATTCTTAGAGTTTTTTGAAGAAAAAATCTGGAATGTGTTATATGTTTGCAAATGAAACGCTGTCTATTGTATTATTCTAACACGAGATGAATATGTAGTTCGAAATATATGTATTAATCTTACTAAACATCATAATAAACATTTATTTTAGGGTTTAACGGCCTGTAGTGAATTACCCCACCCACCTACTGAAAGCAGGGACACATTATTATGCACACGCTAACCTTGTTTTCTCATATACATTGTATATTTTGAGTTTTTGTGTATTAAATATTTTGTTTCTTTAATATATACGTATAAACGTATATAGACTACTAATAGTTATTTACTTTGGAATATATAATTCAAGATGGCCGCCATATATATCGCTATTTGACTGTTACATATAAATGTGTGTGTGATATGTGACTTTCAATATACATAATTTGACACATTATATTATCTCTTGAAGTAGTACGTTCGACACCAGTCGTGCTTCTAACTTCAGCTATCATCAATGTCGCTTGTATCATCATCATCATCCTGGTGTATATCATCGTCCTCATCAGCAACATGCAAGTTGGAACATGTTACCAGTTTACAAGCAGCTGTACATCTGAGTCCGTTCATGATGCATGTACAATCAGCCTTACATGTCCGGGAGCATTTACACGATAGCAGACCAATGACCGCTTCTGGAGCAGGAGTACTTGTCATCCACTCAATGACAAGACTTCCATTTTCATCCTTTATCCAGCCATGTCCCGCAGTGGGATCTGGAATATCAGGTGAGTTTTCAAGACTCTTCCTCCAAATCGCAGTCTGATAGTTTGCACGGCGTGTGTGCTGCTTCAGCGTATCCTCACATGGGGGTAACTGTCCAGATTCAACATCCCCCTTTCGGTTACGGAACATGTTGTACCGCAGTTCATTCACCACGCTCGTCCTGGTGGTACTACAGTACAATTTGCATGTAAATTCTTGGATGTCGCAGAAGACCTGCTGCGGTAGATCCCAGTCTTTACCAAGCATTTCAAATGCTTTCCTGAATTTGGGATGTTTCAGAATGATATTCAGTACTTTAATCTTTCCTTGCCCCGCCAGTGCACTAACAGTATCACACCCGGTCCAGGCGTGAAGACCCATTAAAGCCAAGCACGTGTCACTCCCAAGGGTAGAAGCCAACAATGTGACATCAATGAGTCTCATACGAGTTTTCGTCCCACGTCTTATGAAAATTCTGCCTTCAATGTATTTGCTCAGGCCCAAGCAGATGATAAACACATCTGTGTCATCACACACACATAGCAGTGAATGATAGTCGCGTGAAGCATGCTTTGCGTGTAGCAATATACGCGTGTCCGCTTCTTCCTGACCTGATGCGAGCGCATCCACTTCTTCTGCACTGTCTTTCGTGAGTTTGAGACATGTATTGCCACATGTAACATATAGTGTCTTAGTACCTAGTTGTCCTCTCGTTTCTGGTGACTTCCAACTCTCTGCGAGAAATTGTGTGAGTTGGCTTTTGCTTTCGGTACTTGCTAGTAAGCGTCTCCAGTTCTTTATCTTGTGACCTGGTCGTATCTGACTAAATGCTATAGCTTAAGCTGAACCGCGGCTGACACGTTCTGCTGATTTGATGGAGTCTTTCTTGTAAACGTCAAATACCACATCGATTCTATTGCTACGATGTCCGTCATGGAGTACTTGTGTAATCACATGATTGGCCAGTTCACTGAATGTCTGGTTATCACCATGTATCTTGTGTATGAGACCCATTGCGTCCACCAGTGTTGCACATTGATCTGGGTAGTCATTTGTTGGCGAAACTCTGCTCTCGAGTTGTTTTGCAAGGACGGCCTTGTTCGTCTTTTTCATGGTACCATCGGCATTTGCCAGAGACCAAGGCAAAAGGCCAAGCGGATAGCAAAGCACTTCCCCCATTTCCAACTTTCTGTTCTGCGCAATGAGTATCATATTTCCGAATAATCTCCTGTCGGCCTTCAACACAACTTCCTTCGTTGTGCCTTTCTGTATTTTCTTTTTCATTGCGCCGAAAGTTTTCAGTTGTAGTTTCTTAATTGGTTCATAGAAACCGTCACCCATTTCAAGTCGTTCTTGGAATTCCCTATATGCAGTTTCTCCTTGTTGATGTGCAGTTAGAAGGTCATGTACAACATTTGGTGGGGCAACGGTACCAGTGGAAATACTGATCATGTCTTGCGAATCTGGTAAAAATGGATTTGTCCAATTGTTCTCTAACAGATCAGTAATTGAGGAAACATCCGACTCGTCTTTGCTTATGCGAGAAGCCCCTAGATCAGCATGACTGAACACCCGAGAACTGGTTGCCACATGTTCACGCATTTTTCTCAATGCTGAGGCCCGATATTCTGCTGTCAAGTAATATCGTGACACTGTCCCAGGTTTGAGACTAAAGCCACGTGTCCCACCTGCAGTATGTGTGTCCTTGTTCACTGTTTCCTCTGTTGTATGGTCCACAGCAATGCGACCAAATGGATTTGTATCGCTTCGCTGAACAGTGAACCCACCACGTTGAAAATGTTCGTACAAATCCGGGTTGGTCTTATGCAAGTTTTCTATGTGTGCATAATACACGGGAAGGTATCTGGCGTAATTGGTTTTGTCCATTGCAAAGCACCAGGGTATGATTTCTCTAATGCAGAGCAAGTGAAGCTGCCAGTCGCCCTCTCTGTCAGCACGCAGCAAACCCAACAGTGTATCAACCATCTGAATGTATGTCATCCATAGAGCTGACAAAGGGCCCCGCTGATTCATCAGAAGCTTCTGATATTCGACAAACAATTCGAAGATCCGTTTGCACGACTCGTTTTCCATAGCGGATGTTAGTGTTGCAGAACATGTGTTCTGGTGAAGCTCGAAGCACTCTGAAAAAATGTGGATCAGATGTGTGAGATCGTCATGATGCTTAGCCTCTAGCCAATCAGAGAAACCTGCCCATGCCAATCGCATTAGTGTTTCGTATGTGAGTTTATGGAAGCGGACGGCTCGGTTGTACTGTTTCCCTTCCAAAACCTTGTTGATGGACCCTTCAGCAATCACCCCAGATTCAACCGCCATGTCACGAAGTCCAGCGTCCCCAAACATCTTCCCAATAGTTGACATAAAATTGCATATGATATGAAAATTCCCCATGAAAAGCACAATGCTTTTGTACTCTTCAACATATTTCCATACAATTTCGGATGCTTTGCAATATAACGCCTGATCCAGGACGACTGCTATTGTTGGTAAGTTGAGTGATTGCTGAATGTTGAGGGACTGATGTAGAATTTCCTGTACCGTCGACATTTCCGTTGCGGGGGCATTGATTGTTGGCAAGTAACCAACTGTGTCTGAAGTAACAGATATGTCATCTCGTGTCGCTATATTGAATCCCGTCCATGAGCTAGTAATGTTCACGTCGACATTGTGTTGTCGTACCAGTACCCACATGAAATTCCGCTGCCTTGCAGTTACAGCCGAAGGGGCAATGTGCATGGCCACATCTGCGCGTATGACCGGTGGTGGACCAACCCGTTTACCTGTAATATATACAGGGAGTGCCTGATCAGTCGGTTGGATTGTGCGCCTCCTTTGTCGTTTGTCAGTAGGAGCTATTGTCTTTGGCGGTGGTGCACATGTGATAGTTGGTGGTTGGACTATTATGCCATTGACACGATGTGATGTCCCTGCCCCACTTAAGACTTCTTCTTGTCGGTCAATGTTGTCAAATGCAAGAACTGTGGGGATGAACGGATGTGTGTTTGATGGCAGGGGTGTGTCGTCAGTATCAATTTTCTCCAGTTTTGATAAACACAATGCCGTGTCAATCTCTTCTAGGCTGGTGTATGAGCATGAATGCCCCATTTTGTTGAGGATTTGTATCAGCTCAACATTTCCCGTGAGTGTTTTCACCACTGACGGGAGTAGAACATGTTTTGCTGTGAGTATTTTCCCTCGTGTTATGGCGTAGATTATGTCCTGGGCTATTGACCACGATACTCTGCCAATGCGAGCTGATGAACTATGTTCACCGCACAACATGACGGATAGCAGTCGTTTCAGAGCATCGGGCAATTTAATGTATGACGCGTGTAGGTCTTGCGGGTCAGGTGGCCATTCTTTTTCCGGGATACACATACAAATGTATATGTTTATGAGAAGAAAAATACATCGCCCTTGACTGACGTGCGTGCTTACAGGGTATCTGCATTCGTGACATCATTTGAAATATGCCGTTTTTACGTATGGCGTAGTCACGGTTGGCGGCATGGTGTTGGGGGGGGGGGGGGCATTCATGAAAACTTTATCGATGTTGTTTAATATAACACTACAATGTATATATGTAACATGTAAAGCATGATATGCATACATCATATACATTATGATAATTCAGATAATGTGCTATCAAGTGAAATTCAAGAAGTAAATGTTTCAACGTTCTGGAAAAGTGGGTGGGGTAATTCATAACACCGTAGATAATAAATGCAATACAACATTAGAAAAAATGGTATTAATGGTAATTTTCTTGCACAAATTGTACCTATGGTCATGTGGCCGTTGATATCATGTAAAATATTTCGTCACGAGTATGTACTATGGGAATGAAAATGAAAAATATGCAGAAAAAATGTGGATTTATTAGAAATTTATTCATAATGCATGTAATATATTTTTCATACTATTACTACTTGGTAATCCTCATATGCCATGACTTGCGAACACCTATACTAAATAAATAAAACCAAAATGTAGGCTTGTATGTCTTCAGACCTCTGAGATATTGCGATTTTACTAATATATCCCACACTTGGCCGCAATTTTTAAAGATGGCCGCCAAAAACATGTTTAGCTGGGCACCACGAAAGTCCATCACGTGATTTCGTATTATGGACACATCAAGCTATTTGAAAAACATAGTGGCAATTATTCCCACCAATTGGTAGTCAGATGTTGTGTACCTCATGGACTAGTAGTTTTCAGATATGGGATGGAGACAATGGGGCCTAGTGTCACTGACGTAACTTACCTAGGACAACTCCATCGGATTTTCATTTTGTTCCTACCCTTAGTAGCGGTGTATACGTGTTTACATGTATTGTATTTTTAAAGTACGATTGGAGCAGCGGTATCATGTTATATTTTATTCCAGTAACCTGTCGCCTTAATGTATTTTAGTACAGCTAAGTGTATTTCCGTTTCACATTCATTAGGGGGGGGGGGGATATTAAATTGTATGGGGACGATATAATATTATTTTTTAAGAAAACGGCGGCTAATCGTTTTCTTGCTGATTCATGCCTTGGTCAGAAGAAGAAATAGTGGTCCAGTTCTTCTATTTCGTCTTCACCGCACTGAATACAGTTTCTATCTATATCAATATTGCTGCCCTGTGGATAACGATTTGCCTTTATACCATTTCTGCCTAATCTAAGTCGTGTGATTATCTTGTCTGCCCGCATATCCTTACTGTATAATTTACACGTAACTGGGATTGTGGGAATCATTGATTGAAGTATGTATCCACCGTGCTTACTTTCATGAATGTTATTCCAACGTGTTTGCCATTTGTATCTTACGTTTTTGCTAATGACAGAATATATTTCTCGATGAGTAGGTAGTGTTAATTCATCGGTGCCTGTCAAATGTGCTGAAGCAGCCGCGCGATCTGCTTCTTAATTACCGGGTATTCCAATATGGGAAAGGACCCAGTCTATATCTATAGGCTTGCCCTGTTCCACTGTTCTGCTTATTAGTGTCTTAATGTTATGTATTTTGTCGGGTCTCGTTTTAGATGTACCTGAATTAATAGCTTGAACAGAGCTTTATGAATCTGTTATAATTACGGTGTGTGTGTAGTCATTTAGCGTAAGATTGTATATAAGGGCCTTTTCTATGGCAATAAGCTCTGCTGTAAATACACTTAGAGTGAATGCCAACTTATATTGTTCTATATGAACTAGTTGAGGTACCACAAAGGCAGCTGATGTTATTCCTAATTCTGAGTTTTTGCTGCCGTCCGTGTATATCTGTAGCGTGTCTTTCCAATGGTGGTGAATGTAATTGTTTTGCGTTTTTAAGGCTGAATGCTGGATCCCTATTATTATCTATTATTATTTCTGTAAGGTCAGATCTTGCTGTGATTTCAAATGGGTAGTAAGGTATGTGTGTGAAGAACGGTTGTATTTTACAGTCATTTAGTCCATATTCTTCTTTTAGGCTTATTGCGTTCATTGCATAACATGTTTTTATTTTATTATTGTTAGATTGATACTTGTTAGCATTAGGTTGATGGCTAAGATTTTCGTTAGATGTACGTTTTGGTTTTATTAGTTCGTTAAGTGGTAGGTTAGCACCATGGGGCTGGGTGCGGGCCCAGCATTTTAGTAAATTACATTCACGTCACAGATCCAGTGGTTGTAAAACAGTTTCTACTTATATTGCTGCGGCTCTAGTTGATTGATAGGCACCCGTTGCTACGTTTAATGCTGCTCTTTGAATTAGTTATAGTTTATTCAGATGACTGGCCGCAGCGTCTTTGTATAACATACAGCCATAGTCCACTTTAGATAGTATTAATGCTTTATAGAATCGTAGGAGAGACGGTTTGTCTGCTCCATATAATGTACCTGATATAAGTGTCATTAGATTAAGGTCCTTCCTACACCGTTGGACCATGTCTGTTACATGAGGACCCCAGGTTAATCTGTCGTCTAATATCATACCTAGAAAGTTTGCACATTTCTTGAAAGGGATTGATTAGTTGTTCACCACTAGATTTGTATTCTATATTGCTGTTCTCTTTTATAGGTATACCGCTGCTCCGCATCTTTATATCACAATGTTCCTCCGTTGTGAAATATGACTGCCTCAGTTTTAAGTGGGGAGATTTTAAACCCCCATTTATTTTGCCATATTGTAATTTTATCTAGTGATGTCTGTACAACTCCGAGGGCTACATCTAGATTCGCATGTGCATTCCAGATCGCGCTGTCATCAGCAAATTGTGATAGGTCTTCTTTATTACGTGTATTCTTATTAGCATTATTAAGTTCAGTATACAGTGTGTCGATCATTATGTTGAATAATATTGGACTAACATTGATTCTGCAATGCTTTGCATATATGCGTCACTTCAACCTACTTGTGTTTTGACAATTTCGAGTTGAGATGAATTTTGAGCTGCTATAATCAGTGCCACGCGTGTGTAGCGACGTTCAAACGGATGCCGCCGGATGTCATTAATAGTTCGGCATAGCACACAACTTATCCGATGATTTGACCGCGGGCAAATAGGGAAGTGGATTTTGGGACAGATGTATTCTGAAATTAACGAAGCCACACATATTATATGCTGATTGGGTGAATCCATTGTTTATATATGTCCTAATCAGTGACAGACGTGAAGCTACATTCAAACGGTTGCCCGCCGGATGTCAAAAGTAATGCGACAGGTGTATATTGAATTCGCGAGGCCATACCTATTCGAAGCTGATTGTTTGAGTCCAGTTTGACAGACATGGAAGAATAGATACACTATGTACTTCAGGATGCTTTCTACCGTTCCGAAAATCGTATATTGATGTATTTCTTTTTACACATACATGACTGTTATAATGCATGACTAAAATTGTGCAACTTGAATGTCCCCATGCTTCTTTTTCCGTGATAATTAAAAGAATACTTAACTGTTTTCGAATACTCGAATATAACTAAATCACATATTTTGTTTTCTGACAAATGAAAATAATTAAAATTATATATTAAATTTTCAAATGGACAGTATACATTAATGGACAACATTCTTTACTATTTCTACTCTATTTGCCTACATACTTGTTTCACATAAATAGAAAACGTTTGGATTTGATGTCAAAAACTAAAGTTTTTTCGAGAAGAAAATCGTTGTTTTTCCAAATTGGGGTTACGTTGATTAAACATAGCTTGGTCCTATATGTGGATGTGACTGGAAAAAAGGGGTGTGTGTGATTTGTCACCAGTGTAGGTCCTAATCAAATATCACACTCCTGTAATCTAAATACGATATATTATTGTTAGTGTGTTTCATTGGTGGAATGGCGCAAAGCTCAGACACTGATCAGACTGTGCGGATGCACATGCTGATCAGGATATATACTGGTCGCAAAAGCCATATACATGTAAGCCCCATGTTGTTTTTCGCTGTTTACAGGCCTTCTTAGTCGCAGTGCCCGGGTGGCAGGGGGAATTGTCTAATTAATCGCTCTGATAAGTACAGCGGATGTGGACACAATCTTCAAACAACATGTGGCCGCGGATATGTCATTGGCCCTGCTGTGCACACCACCCCCGTGACATTAGAGCGACTAATTTTCCACTACAGGCCCGTCATCCCGGTCATTTGGCATTCCTTAATTGACCCCATAGACAACATTGTTTCATTGTAAGTAGACAATGGCCCACAGGAATGACTTTATGACAGTTTGACCAGCATAAACATTTAGGTCCATCTATGCACCTGACACCTCTGATAAGTGTCTACTCTGTTGCCCGCCTGGTCATTGAATTAGCATTATATATAACTACTATCGGGGAAAAATAGATTGTAACCTGACGATGTAAATATAAATATATACAGACTGGTATCCTACAGCTGTTGAAAATTTCATAGTATGTCCATTTTGTCACCCACTTTCGCATTTCAATACTTCCCAATTCCTATCCTTTATGCCATGCACCCAGGAAGGAAATTGGTACTATAGAATATGACCGTTTGTTTCAAATGCAGTTGAAACATACATGTGACTCAGTATTTATACAAAGTATATCTGACCTAGTACTTCTTAGAATATATTATACAGCGCATTGAGTTGCCATCTCCGCCTTCAACAAATAAAAGGGCAGAACATGTAATGCAATTTGGTACAGTACGTCCCACATACATGTATATAGGATGACAACGTCCTATAAATATGATTTCAGCAGACTACACAAAAGGCTATAATTCTGAGAATTTCTACCATCACTCACAATATATACAATCGACACGTGTTCAATGTGTAAAATGTCAAACTGATGCACTGTCTACTATTAAAAGTGCATCTGCCACAGTTATAAACCGTATTTACTCGCATAGCAGGCAAGTAGACAGTAGTGAGAATACATTCGTATAACTGTTTACAAGTCACTGAATTCGATACAGTATTTATGGTAATACAGGTATATATATACAGCAGTGTGTATTGTTCTTACTATTACACCGTCTTTACTGAATTATCAAACGTTTTAACAAAGGGTAAACAACCCCTTCATATATCAGACTCTGTATATACATTTGATTAAAACAAGGCATAGCTTGCTGTAGTCAGATGTCTACCCATCATGTTGCACCACATTTTATTCATGCGTTTGTCATATTATTAGTGGTATGTGTCAAACGATATAAGAGGTAAAACTGGCTGATGGCTTGTACACTCTAAGATGGCCGACATGGAAACTCCATGCACTGTGTAGGATATAGTAAGAAGAGAATGCTCACATGTATGTTATGCTTATATCCCATCACATTTACGAAGCAATTATGCATGAATCCTTATATTTAACTAGCCGGCGGCTCAAAAACCGGCCACATCAGTCCGAGCAGAGGCTCGAACCCTCGACCTCCCAGGCGGGTACCTTATCCACCAGACAGGAACACACGCATTCTAACGGTTTTCGCTAGTTTGTCATCGAATCAGCGTGACTCCTGTCTGAAAAAAAAGAAGATTTAATTATGTTCTAACAAAACGATTGCGCATGATGATCAGGCTCGTCAATTGATACCATGGTTACCAATATCGGCAGGTCCCTTGTCTCAATCGGAGTCTCCCGTTGTGAAAATGGCAAATATGGAAGCGTTTAATGGCAGTCACCCATGTGTGGCTCCACAGGATGAGGAAAAGTACCCTATAACATTTACGACCAGCATAGACCCAGATCATCCGTGCAGTTTGATCAGGGCATATGCTGATTGCCATTCCGCCGATTGAACAGTGTGTACGTTACAATCAGAGAGTGATCTCTTTTATCTTTCATTAATTTGTAATACCCCCTTTGTTACATGTAACACGTATACGATACATAACATGCACATAATTGACACAGTAATACTAATATAGTTTACACATGTTTATACAAGGTGTATGATCACGTGGTACTAACAACAACAACAAGTACCGATTATAGTGTCCTTATTACGGATCTTGATGGGGCATCAAACGCGTCTTGTTAAGCTGCATTTGGTGGTCTCTGTATTTTCGCCCACACTTCTGTCGTTTTTGCGAAGAATCGATTTCCGTGTCTCCGACACGGCAATCGATTCTTCGCAAAAAACGACATAAGTCTGTGCCAATCTACCTAGACCACCAAATGCAGCTCATGAAGACGCGTTTGCTGCGCCATATTTCATCAAAATCCGTTGCATATTAAGGAAAATATCAACTAATATTTACTTTGGAGTGGGCGACGTTGTTGTTGTTGTAACCACGTGATCATGCACATTGTTTATACATTGTATACGAACAGAGAGTGATCTAGCCATTCCGACAATATAACATTGTGTACCTTATACAATGAGATAGTGAAGATGCTGATATTGACACGAATATAAATATCGAACTTTATCTCCCTCTTCCTCTCGCTCTGTGTGTCTCTCTGTCTCTCTCTGATTGTGTAAGTACATAAGATGATCAGCGTCTACACTGACCACACATGTCTTAACCCTTTCAACACTGCATACCTCTTGTTTGATGTTTGAAAACAGTGTAGATCCAAATGTCATTGAGCCGGTTGGTAACGAGTCGTCTGATCAGGGTCTGCACTTTTTGCATGTACATGTAACCTTCATATGTTTAACAGAAAACACTCCTTTTTTTATAAATTGAATGGTTTGAAAATCATTTTGTGATGAATCATTTTGTGATGATTGAATTAGTCGGAAAATTAACAGATCACAGTGCATTCCAGTTACGTAGGGTTGAAATAGTTTAGGTCACCATTCTCAACTGAGAGGTCATGCACGTGTTGCTGATCACAACATCCACTGTTACCAATTACAGTGGGAACACTTATAGCGTTGAACATGTTAATCTAATAATGTACATATGATGGATAGGCAATATTCGTATTCTCGACACAATTGCGAAGATGTTGCACATCACAATCTTACAGACGCTGGTGTGTTTGATTATCTACAACAATCAAGCAATCGATCAAAGAGGCAGCCGCATGGAGACGTTGGTATCCGTATGTGTATTTAAGTAACGTGCGGATAGACACGGATGATATGTCGCGATATCGGCGCGGCCGGCAGATAATTTACTTATCAGCACATCGACAAAGGCTACGGAGCCCCGCAGGGAACACATGGATTTTTTTAGCTGAGCGGGAATGTTCCAGAACGATTTTACTCGTTCTGCTGCCAGACTATTTGCCTTCTACGGAGCCCCACAGGGGACGGATAATTATTGTTGTTATTAATTCGTTCCCACGAAATAACAATTCGTTCCCTCAATTTAACAATTCGATTAACCCACGATATAACAATTCGTTCTCTCGAATTAACAATTCGTTCCCACGAAATGACAATTCATTCCCTCAATTAACAATCATTCCCTCGAATTAACAATTCTTTCCCGCGATATAACAATTCGTTCCCACGATATAACAATTCGAATTGGTCATTTCGTGGGAACGAATTGTTAAATTGAGGGAACGAATTGTTAATTCGTGGGAACGATTTGTTAATTCATGGGAACAAATTGTTAAATTGAGGGAACGAATTTTCATTTCGTGGGAACGAATTAATAACAAAAATAATTATCCGTCCCCTGCGGGGCTCCGTAGAAGACAAATAGTCTGGCAGCAGAACGAGTAAAATCGTTCTGGAATACTCCCGCTCAGCTACTTTGAACATTGCATCTACTAACAATGGATATTACAAATCCGCGTGATGCCACTCGGGCATCCTTGGGCATTTTGAAATATTCAAGATGGCCGCCAAAATGATCTACTGCATACCATATTCACCATATCTCATCGTACAATGGAAATATACGTATGATTCCCGTATGCTACGTATGATCACATCGCAAAAAGCAAATGCATTACGTGAATTTTCCCACGGAGTATATACACAACAGCCTGCGTTAATCTTGCCCAGCTTATAAACCTATAAACACACCTTAATGTCAATTCGCAATCAAGCAATTTGAATGACTGAGCCGAGCTGTAGCGTCTTGTTAAGTTGTATTTCATAGTCTCGGTACTTTGGCCCAAACGTCTGTCGTTTTTGCGAAGAATCGATTTCCGTGTCAATAGAGTCGTCGCAACAGAACGACATACGTATGTGCCGAACTCCCTGGACCACCAAATGCAGCCCATGCATCCGTTACATATTAACGAAAATA
Organism: Conchocele bisecta; assembly: GCA_029237695.1. Taxonomy (NCBI): domain Eukaryota; kingdom Metazoa; phylum Mollusca; class Bivalvia; order Lucinida; family Thyasiridae; genus Conchocele; species Conchocele bisecta. Next base: position 56,434,783 of record CM055276.1, on the reverse strand, counting down.
TCAAATAATACTTACTTTGGAGTGGGCGCGCTTTCAACACTTTCAGCCATTGTTGTTGTTGTTGTAACCACGTGATACATGTAATGCACCTTGTATTTGGATGGGTGCACTGAATCAGGTAAGACAAATCCTCCACTTCAGACCATACGTTCTTTAAAGGTAGATGTCCACTCAGTAGGCACAACCTGTTCTTTATATCAGAGACATTTTCTGTAAAAAATAAACATTCATTCACAATTACCCCACGTATTGATTGGCCGTATTATTATTTTATATCAGACGTAAATTTCCACACTGATAACAGGGGCGATAACCGTGTTTCTTTAAAATGTTAACGGACATTACTGTTTACCCTCTGTATTTATTTTTTGATGTGTAATGGTCATACTTTATAATCTGTCGAAAATATTATTATTTTTTCCAGTTTACGCATTCAATTAGTATAAATAATTAAAAAATATCACTTCTCATTTACATATGAAAATAGCCTGATACCATTGCGAGTCACTACCAGTAAAATAAATATTACTAAATGATTATCATCTGTATAGCGGGCACACGTAACGTTTAGAACTGGTGGAATAGTGACACAATTATAATACACGTATTTAATTCCTATCAAGAACAGTGTGTGCCTACTAAGTGGGCATGTACCTTTAATATCTCAGCAACTGCTGAAGCTATTTTACGACATTGGCGGGCAACGGAATACAACAATGTACTCAACGGAATATACTCTTAAATACATTATTATACACATACATCACTTATAACAGACCATGTGCGACTGCTATGTATTCATGAACAAGTGCTGTATGTATGTCGTGCCTTTTCAGTACATTTCCACAGTGTGGAAAATACGAATTTAGTCCGCACACCTGGGGCCCGTTTCACTAAACTTCGTACGACTAAAATGTTCGTAAGTGCAAAATTATGATAGTCTGTAAATTTCAAATTAACAATGTTTCCTTGTAAATAATTATTGGATTTACATTTATTGAGCATATGCTGAATATGCAGCCTATGCTCAATAAAGTAAATCCATAAATTGACATTTACAGACGATCTTAAATTTGAACTTACGAACATTTAGGGCCCGTTTCACTAAACTTCGTACGACTAAAATGTTCGTAAGTGCAAATTTGGGATCGTCTGAAAATTCCAATTGATTTATTTACATTTATTGAGCAGCTTATGCTCAATAAATTTAAATCCAATAATTGTTTACAAGAAAACATTGTTAATGTGAAATTTACAGACTATCATAATTTTGCACTTACGAACATTTTAGTCGTACGAAGTTTAGTGAAACGGGCCCTGCTGTGTACCCTCATTTCCGCGAGCACGCGGCTAATATGCGTAACGTAAGTAAACACAGGTTTGCTAATGTATATATATATGTGTGTGTATGCGTGCGTATGGGATGAAACTACATATTATATTATAGTTTCACGTGTCACATTTAAAATAGAAAGCTTGCCGAGCAGCGGAATAAAAATAGTTAGCATCTGCTATTGTATCAATATATCAATAGTATTTATTATATTAATACATAATTACTGTCTGTTTCACGAAAGCTGCCCAAATTTTACGGCCATATAAACAATTGAAAATCCATATTGTTTTCGATAATATTAAATTAAAGGAAAATTTAAGAATGAGCCTTCTTTTTATTTCGTGAAATTTGGTCAAATATTGATTTTATTGCGAAAACAAAATTTCCCCATGTTAAATCCCCATAGACATCTACATCTACATCATGTCTATGTGGATTTAACATGGGGACAATTTTTAGAACTTCAGAAATACTGACCGATTTTTCAAATTTAACTTTCGTTTTCTTAGTTAGATAATTTCCAAGCTATCTAGCTAGGTTTCGGAGTCAATTTCCAAAAGCTTTCGTTTTTTGACTCCTCCCACAACTCCTCTACCTTTTCCCCCCATGTTAAATTCCCATAGACAAATCAATTTTTCGTAATAAAATCAATATTTGACCAAATTTCACGAAATAAAAAGAAGGCTCATTCTTAAATTGTCCTTTAATTTAATATTATCGAAAAAAATATTGTTTTTGAATTGTTTATATGGCCGTAACATTTGGGCAGCTTTCGTGAAACAGACTACCGTTATTATATTAACATTATATTTTTTTTTTTTTACATTTAGAAACGCTGTGACATAATTTTTCTTTTTTACGCTTAAGCACGTTTATACAGATCTGCACTGTTCGCCATTCCATCAATACATCTAAGAATAAATTGCCGAATTTCTGTAGTCTGAATATGCCTACATTAATCAGATCCAGTCTGTCAGTGTAGGGGAGACAACTCCGACATGACAAGTCCATTCTCGTTCACAGAGTTAATATACGGGTGTGACTGGAGAAACGAGGGCATGTGTGATTTGTGACCAGTGTAGCTCCTGATTGAATATTACTCTCATGTAGCCTGATAACGATACATATTGTTTGCTACAAGAATTATATGTTGTCATTGATGAGATGGCGAACAGCACATATCCTGAAGTAGTATATAAGAGTCTCAATGATACCATCACCCTCTGAAAGGCACCGGCTACGCGCGGCGCCCCCCACCGCATGGTGGTATCATTGGTGACTCTTATATACTACTACCGCGAGACCATATATTTATGACATGAGAAGATACACCCTATTAGACTGGATAAGAATCCCTATGTTATACTCAGTATATATAATAACATAATGGTTCTAGTTAAGTGTGCGTGGTTGAAGACAGGTAGTCACGAGAGGTGTCATCGCACCGGTATTTACGAATATTGCAAACATCACCGTGCATGGATGCGAAGAGGTTCCGTTTCGCCTCGCCCATGTCGGCATTGTGGGGTGGGGACCAAAGCCGAGTCATTGCTATGTCCACCATGCGGTGGCACTCAGGCTACTCATCGAATGGTTAACAAGGGATTACGTACTCGCAAGTATTATCGTTTAGTAATAATTCAAATCGGAAAGTCAGTTAGAAAGATAGAATCGATCTAATAAGTCACGGTGTTTCTACAGCATTAAAACACTGTAAAAAAACATTATCAAACTAATTTTATAAAATAAGAAAATTGAACAGAAAAAACAATACAAATATTATAACAAAATGGGTAATAAAATAGAATGGGAATTGGAATTTTGTAATGTCTTTGGTGAAAAATATTACTATAAATTGAAAACACTATGCAAAATCGAATACATGAAATATCAGCGTAATTTATTACGCTCCGATAAAAGCTTTGCATTTACAATATTATACCGGCAATTATATCGCCGGTACAAGGATCAAATTCGTGAAACGAAGCGACTAAATAGGATCGGAGAACAACTACCGGAACATCATAAAACTAATTTTATAAAACCTTTTAAAATCAACGATTCGTTTACGGATATGCGTTTCTACAATCATATTGTAATGGATTTGAAAATTCTAATTGGAAATTGAACAGAAAAAACATCTACCAATATTATTAGAGAAAATGGATAATACAATTCAATTGGAATTGAACATTTTTAATGACTGTGTTGAAGAAGTTTACGAAGCTTACGGGGGTTATGATCCGGTATATAAATTCTATAAAATGAGAACACTAGGCGATATCGAATACATGAAATACCAGCGTAATTTATTACGCTACGATAAAAACGTTACATTTACAATATTATACCGGCAATTATGTCAACTATACAAGAGGCAAATACAAACATTAAGACGGATAATGCGTATCGGATATGAAACTAAGGTGTATTATATAAAAAATTTAAAACCCAACGATTCGTTTACGAATGTACATTTCTACGATATCGCTTATAAAAAAATTGAAAAATTATTATTGAAAAAAAAACAAAAAAACTAATTAATTTATAGCCGAGTGTATTTTCCTTATCGAAGGTATGTAAACTGGCTATCTGGAATTATTTTTCATCAACCTCGAGCGGTCTTATAGGAACGCCGTTGTCATACTTTGAGTGTATTTTTCCTTATCGATGGTATGTAAACTGGCAATCTGAATTTATCAAATTTATCAACCTCGAGCGGTCGGATAGGAACGCCGTTGTCATGCAGTTGTTTACCATAGCGACCACCTTTGTAGGGATAGAAATAAATTAATAATTTTTTTTTTAGCTCCAACCGCGGCGCGAACCCACGACCCTCGTCTCTATACATTATCGCCTTAACCCACACGACCACGTAGGCTGTTATGATAAACATTACCTAGCGTTGTACAATTATCGATTTACGACAATGTTTCAATTACACGGTTTATGAACCATGCGTAAATTGATAGCCGAGGTAAACACACAGTTATTTATAGCCGAGTGTATCAATTTACACAGGCGATTACAGTGTAATCCTCGACCGAATTTGTTATGCGATTACGGCGTAATTCTCAGTGAAAAACACATGTTGTATAGGTATGTAAATTTGCTTTACTGCACCAATATAATTATTTTGTAAAATATGGTGCTGTAACATTTCTTCCGACTTTATCTCCAAGTTTTTCCCTAAATTTATCCCAATCAGTACACTCAATTTTGGGCATGGTGGCGCGCGCCTTGATTCTTATATCATTTTTTAATTGTTCATATCTCCCCTTTTCTTCCACCACGGATTAAAACTCTAAATTTGATATTTTCTTATCGGCCAACGCTTTGGACACTATAACGTCGATGCTATTTTTCTTAGACCTGGCGAGAACAGATATTCTATCATGTTTTCTACATTTTTTCTCGAGTTTTCCACCCGACGCCCTAATTACCATACACAACAACCCAGAAACGGCCGACACCGCACATAAAATCCCCGCTACAGGAACCGTTATAATGGTGGATATAGTTGCAGCTGTCCCCACCCCACACAACACAGAAACACTCGCCAGAGCCGTGCTAGATGCTTCAGCCGTGTTCACCGCGCGTCTATATTTTTTAGCGTTTCTTTTTCTATTTGTATATTCTGTAACTAAAATATCCTGCATAGCGACGATATTATTCAACCTAAAATCTGAACTTCTTTCGTTAATTGTACACAGTGTTGATGGAGTGGTATTGACAATTGGAAGCGTTGATTCGTTCATGATTTTCAATATATTAGTATTTACAAAATAAGTTCAATTAACAATGAGACAATAGTGGAAGAACTCTCTGGGTCACCGATTTTCGTAACAAAGTTAATAACACTACCTTGGGAAAGTCTAATTCGATCATAACCGGAGAACGAAACCACCGTCGAACTATCTCCAGAGATTTTAGTGACTCCAATCCCCCGTTCTTCCCCATCTACTACAATATTTATCGCGACCGCGCCCACAGGTTTACCACTACCATTAACCGAGCAGACCGCCATTTGGATAACTTCACCTGCAGCTGTCATAGTGTATCCCCCACATTTATTACTCGCTTTGGCACCGAACGAATATATATGCCTCAGTACGAATCTTATAAGAGGCCTCCTCAAGAGCTTTGGTCGCGGCTATGCGATCATGTTTCAGTTTATCGGAAACTTCGGTTATCTTTCCGTCTAGTTCGGTAAGTGCCGCTTCTCTGCTGAGAGAGTCCTCTAAGCGCAACGCATCATAAGCCTCCGTAATGGTTGCCTGGTGGCCTTCTAGGGCTTTCTCAACACTCGACCGGGCCTCTTTTTGAAATTCGGTTATTTTACCGTCTAGTTCAGCAACCGCCGCTTCTCTGATGAGAGAGTCCTCTGAGCGCAACACCTCATAAGCCTTCGCAAGGGCTGCCTGGTGGTCTTCTCGGGATTTCTCAACACCCGACCGGGCCTCTTTTTGAAATTCGGTTATTTTTCCGTCTAGTTCAGCAACCGCCCCTTCTCTGATGAGAGAATCCTCTGAGCGCAACACCCTATAAGCCTCCGTAAGGTCCACCTGGTGGTCTTCTCGGGCTTTCTCAATACCCGTTCGGACCCCCTCAACCCCCAACCGGGCCTCTTTTAGAAATTTGGTTATTTTTTCGTCTAGTTCAGTAAGTGCCGCTTCTCTGTTGAGAGAGTCCTCTGAGCGCAACGCCCCATAAGCCTCCGCAATGGCCTCCTTGTGGTCTTCTCGGACCCCCTCAACCCCCGACCTGGTCTCTTTCAGAAATTCGGCTATTTTCCCGTCTAGTTCAGTAAGTGTCGCTTCTTTGCTGAGAGAGTCCTCTAAGCGCAACGCATCATAAGCCTCCGCAATGGCCTCAGCAAGGTTCACCTGGTGGTCTTCTCGGACTTTATCAATACCCGACCGGGTCTCTTTTCGAAATTTGGTTATTTTCCCGTCTAGTTCGGCAACCGCCGCTTCTCTGATGAGAGAGTCCTCTGAGCGCAACACCTCACAAGCCTCCGTAAGGTCCGCCTGGTGGTCTTCTCGGGCTTTCTCAATACCCGACGTGGCCTCTTTTCGAAATTTGGTTATTTTTTTGTCTAGTTCGGTAAGTGCAGCATCTCTGATGAGAGAGTCCTCTAAGCGCAACGTATCATAACCCTCCGTAAGGGCCGCCTGGTGGTCTTATCGGACTTTATGAATATCCGACCTGCTCTCTTTTTGAAATTTGGTTATTTTCCCGTCTAGTTCGGTAAGTGTCGCTTCACCGATGAGAGAGTCCTCTAAGCGCAACGCATCATAAGCCTCCGAAAGGTCCGCCTGGTGGTCTTCTCGGACTTTATCAATCCCCAACCGGGCCTCTTTTCGAAATTTGGTTATTTTTTCGTTTAGTTCCGTATGCGTTTCTTCACGACTTTGTGTATTCACAGCCAGGGCATATTCTCTAAGTTGTGATAGTAGACTCCTGTGAATCTCGTCCGTGGCCACCGATATAGTTCTATTGATCAAGGCCTTTGTTTTTTTGGTAGCTAAAAAGTCACCCTCTGTCGGGATGAATCCCCCTTCTGTCGGTTCCAAATTCTTTCAATTTGTCACCCAATCGGAAGAACTACCTGGTCCGTATATACTAATTTTCAATAATGTTGATAATATATATATATAAATTACGAACATGCGTTTAATTCTAAATAGTTTTCCTAAAATTAATTAATTTGAAATTTCTAGGACGACCGAAATCGGGTAATCGTTCTTCAACTCTCGCCCTTTATCATCAAGAATAGAAATCTTCAACTCGTGGATGTGTCCCGATTCCAAAACTTTCATCTCGGGGTGTGGGAAGTCTAAGGTCAGGGTCTCACGAAAGAAACAGTCGCTGGCGGGCACGGTTTTCAGTAATGTGCTTGGAGTGCCGTCTACCGTGTTGTACGATGTGTTCACCCGATCCAGGTGCACCCCGAGAGTTTTTGTGAAGGCGAAGTTCACCGGGGTATCGCCGCGGTGCTCACCCACGGGGAAGACAAATTTCAACGGGGTACTAAACCCTTCATCCTCGTCGTAAGGGGGTGCAAATTTAAATCCTAACATTGAGGCCAACCCCGGAGTGATCTTTAATTTTTTATCAACGGACAATGTCGCAATCCCCGTGGCTTTTGAGACTGTGAGAGTGCCATTATCAGGCATATTCGTCGCGATTAAAGCTTGGACATCTCCGAAACCCCAAAGGCCAGGCAGTTGGCGATTGATTTTTGAAGTTCACAACTCCCTTTTTGAACATTAGTGATAGTAGCAAACATAATAATATCTTTCAATGGATACAAAAGCATTTAGATTTAACTCTAATGCAAAGTACGCGGTCGGTGGTAAATACACGCAAAAAGACGTTGTTAACCGCCTTGTACACCCAACCGTAACGGTTAGACCGGACAGTGGCTTTGCCACCAATTTTCCTAACACGTTTGAGAAATATGTAGTTCCAAAGACTATTAGTCAAGATGTAATACTAAGATGGGATTTTTCCCATATGAACATCTGGCAGAACCAACTAAATTTCGCTGTATGGTGCGCAACGGCCGGATGTGGAGTTTCGCATCAAGACCATCTGACATCCAAGAATGTCATGCTCCGAAGTGTCTACAACTTTCACCTGTATTACACCATTAGGAGGATTCTCAAAGAACTAGGTATTCCACTACCTCAAGACGACGGGTGGGATCCCATTTCAAGCGCATACGACCGTAAGGAAGGCTTTCGAAAGATTGTGTAACGAATTTGGGGTACCAAAAGACGCGGACTGGAGACAGAAAGTATACACCCCAACCAACAGTTTAGGGTTAGTTCACCTTAAAGGCTTAGTTAGTGATGGGCATCTTGATAAAGTTCCCGCATATTTCTCAGGGTTGTGGAGTGCTCGCGGAGCTACCCCACCACCAGTTAGAAAAATGGCAACATGGACTAAATATAATTATAAATTGAATAAGATGACGTTCGGCGATGAAGTGCTTGGAGGGTCTTGCGTGTAAAGATGGTTATTGTCATTGGCTACCTACTAAAGTAGCCCACGTGGAATACCTAGACCTGGGTGATACTCCACAGATGCGAAATGCTTGGACCACATTTATGTTAGATGAAAGCACTGGATTTACGCAGGGTGGGGTTATTCGTCTCAACGAATCCATTCGCATATACGTATGGGCAATCCTCGCCTCACAGAAGCAAACGCGCAGCGCTATTCTGGGTACGGGAACGGCCTTTGACGCACAAAAACAGTTCTTGGCACTTGTCGAGGACGCCATCTCAGCTAAGGTGGACCTCCAGAAGGCGATCCAGAATTATCAAGACGTTTTGCAGACTGCCCGCACACCGGTAGACTACGCATTTGGAATAGGTCTTTATATGGCGCCGAGCAATATGATACTACGAGACGACCCGGTTGACGGTTACAATAATCAGATCGTAGTCGCAACCACCAATCAAAAAATCGGCCACAACGGGAACGTGAACACGGGTATCATCAAGCTCCCACCCAAGATGATTGGGAGCGGAGTTGTAAGTGGAACCGATTTCATAAAACGCCCAAAACTCAAAATGGATACACCTCCCTCAACACAATCGAACCCAGTACACCCAATTCGTAAATTGGATGCACCATCGAGTTCCCCAAATCCAAGCATCAACAATGTTGAAACACCAATCGAGATTGGAAGCACAACACACGAGGAGGAGAAATTAGGGCTCGTCGTCGCCCTCGTGGCGATCGGATTATTTACGCTTTGGTTTTAGGAACTCTCTGGCGAAGAATAGTAGGAGACCGGCGATTGCCACGATTAAAGCCCAGGTATTTTTGGCTAGCCATCCGGCCGTTTTTGATAATATAGATAGCAAGTAAGGAACGATACTTCCGATCAGTCCAGGTAGTGCGGCAGCCGCCTTTTCGGCTAATTTAGCCAGGAGACTGGCGAGGGCTTTTAGTTGTTTTTTTACCCACTCCTTGGCTCCGCCGGATGGCGCGGGTGGTGGTGTGGGTGCTGGCGCGGGTGGTGGCGCCGCACCACCAGTGAAAGCTAGAACTTTGGTCGATATAGTCATGCTGATAGCAACGAGGATGCTTGTTATCGTGATGCCCTGTTCTCTGAACAGAGTGCGAAGACGCTCACCGAGTGTCATCTCCTCGTGCAGGACCCTCGAGATTGTTTCGCGGATCCGACTTATTTGGGTGCGGAGAACCTCACGGTTAGTCGAGGCGGCCTCCAAACGAACTGCTCTTTGATCCCGCAACGACCGCAGGCATTCGGTGATCCGCTCCGTAGATTCTCTATCGCCACCAGCTTCCTCCAGTTTTCTTTCTTCTAGCGCGATATGTTCGTCCAGCACCGCGAGTTTGGAGAGGTTATTGACCAGTTCGCCCCGGACCGTTTGCAGAACCTTATCGAGCCCCAGGAGTTCGCGAAGAGGTAACGGTGGGTCATCGTTAGACCCTTGTTCGAGGTTGAGTATTTCGTTTTCGCTGAACGTGGTCTCCACCGCGTTAATAACGTCGGTGGCCACTTGAGGGACCTCGCTGAGCTCGCTGAGCTCGATTGAAACTGTCGAGTCGGCCATCTTAGCTTCTAGGCTGTTAATGGCCCTTAAAGCTGCGGCCCTTAAAACAATCTTCTTATTCTTTTTCCAATCCGTGAATCCTAGTTCGTTCTTTACGATTTGGCCACCGCCCCGGTTTCCTGCAATAGTGCTCAGCGCTAGGGGTTTACCGGTCCTCATGTTGACTATTGGGATATCTGATGATTTTAGTCGCAACCTACCTTTGAGATCCAATTCGAATTTGGAGTAGTCGCGACCGACAGATGGGACCAGATATTTTTTTGCCAAACTGTTGTAGTAGTCGTCTACGGCTCCCTCGAGTAATTCCCGACTTTGACCAACGCTGCTGGTAGCGCCACCTAATTCCCCCGATTGCGATTGGATTGGAACTGGAGGCTGTATCAAGGGTGTTTCGTCATTATCATCATCTATGTCATAATCATCGCGGAAATCGTCTCTGCCGATTTCATCCATGTGAATATCGTAATCAGCCATATTTATAATTTCTTAAAATTTATTATGTATTAAAGACAAAACCATACGGGTTTAATATAGTTTCACTAAATTATGTCTTCGAGTCAATACGGTCGCAAACGCAATCCATACCGCAGACTGCGTGAGCCCCTCGGGGCAAAAGGCGTGAGACAGTGTCGTTATTACGAACAACCCATCGACGATCGACCAGAACCAACAGCTCTTGGTCCGCTTCCCCAACCTCGGAGCTAACGACGTCATTGTGCCGGGGACTGTTCGCCTCGCTTTCACTATTTCGCTGACGTCGACGGACGAGAAACGAACCATCGTTCAGAACCTGGGTCGCGCCATAGTCAAGAAGACCATGATAAAGATTTCTGGTAATGAGGTGATGTCGATCGATGTCGATGACAGCGACGTCTACCATTGTTATCAGGACCTGTGGATGACGGCGCAAGAGCGCGAAAACGCTGTCTATCAGGGTATTGACACCAGCAAAAATAAGAACGTAACCAAACTTAGAATCGGGTCTGCTAACAAGGCAGATAACAACGCGAGCGACAACGCGGTCGCGGGCGCTTACGGCAACCGCTTCTACATCCCGCTCGACTTTGAGTTGCTGGAGAGTCACATGCCCTACTATCAGAGCGCTTTGGCTGACCGCCTCGAATACGAACTAACGTTCAATGACTTCGGCCGAGTTCTCATAGCCAGCGACATGTTATCGACGTATACGATCGATAATGTTTCGCTGGAGTACGACATGGTCACGATGCCCGAACTCGCGCGATTGATCAGAACCCAGTACGCCGGGCGCGTTGCCATACTTTACGACCGAGTTCTTCGCCATCGCAAGATGACGAAAGACAAAGGCGACACATTGTGGAATATTAACGTCAACGTACCCGCCCGCTCGATGAAAGGTATACTGACGTTGTTCGAGGATGCTCGGTTCGCGTTCGGTGCTAGAAAAACCGACAAATTCTATAACCCCAAAATCACGAAGGTAGAGGTGACGATCGAGGGAGTACCCAATCAACTCTACAGCGCGGGTCTTCGCGCGCACCAGCAGTGTGACGAAGTAAGAAAGCAGTTTTCTGCCGGCTCTAAGCGCTCTCCGGAGGTTGCAGCGGTTGCCAAAGACCTGCATCTCTCGGCCGTCTCCCTCGCGGAGTTCCTGAATACCAAATACGCGTTATGGCTAGACATGCGAGCCAGCGACGACGACCAAATACACGGCAGCGGACGCCAAGTTGAGAACGCTAGCGAGGGTGTGACGATCCAGATAACCAAAGAGGCGGACGGAGCCGGGCCATTGAACGTGAACTTATATATAATTACAGACGCACAACTCAACATCGAAGATGGCCGATACGTCTCAGCACTCTACTGATTTAATTAATTTTAAGAAAATTAGCAATCATTCTGATTTATTAATTAATAAATTAGAAAAAAATAAGAAAATTAGCAATCAATACCAATTAACTATTGAAGATGCCCACTCTGCCATAATATGTGGGCAGACAGGATGTGGAAAAACGGTTTTGATCCTAGACTTGCTCGAGGGCTCCTACCGCGATGCTTTCGTTCATATCTGTGATCCTGTGTCTCACTGTGCGGCACAACGATACTTATCAGCGGCGCCCGTGGATATGGACTGACCCGGAGGTATACGTTATTGACCCCGGTGATAGGCTTCACGATTGGTTGCGTGGTTTATACCAAAAATTCCAGGGTGAGCCCACCCTATACGTGATTGATGATTGCTCGGCCAAGGCGGCGATGACCAAAAAGAAGGACATGCTCTCCGAGCTCGCATTTTCTGGCCGCCATGCTAGGCAAAGCGTATGGATATCCACTCAAAAGTACAATGCCGTCCTCAAGGATCTGCGCGAGCAAACGAAATGGGTCGCCCTCTTTCACTGCAAGGACCGAGACTCATTCGATGACTGTCTTCGAGAGAATGACGTTATCCCAACGCGCGAGGAGCGCCTGGAGGTTCGACATATGCTTTCGGAAACTAAGCACGCCAAGCTTTTGTTAAAGACTGATCAACCAACTGCTTACGAAGTTATCAATTAATTTTATAATTAATTAGCAATTACTTAACGCTCGTTAGTAATTGCCGAGTAAATGCTTAACAATTAATTTAAGAAAATTAGTAATTACTGTACAATGCTGAACAATGCTGAACAAATGCTTAACAAATGTTGAACAAATGCTGAACAATGGTTAACAATGTTAACAATTTGGTGCTCCGCTGCGAGCTTTGTTGCGAGCATAATGGTGATCATAAGTATCGGGTGGTGCGCTTGGCAATATGTTAAAGTGATGAGAGTTGTTAAAATAGTTAAATTAATTTTAAGAAAAAGTGAACTGCGACGAACTTCTCGATCAGCTAATAGAAGAAACCTCAACTCCGACTGCCAACATCCTGAAAGATAATGATCCGACAGAGCAATCGGAATCAACTCCAACGGGGGTTGGTATTGGGTTGAGTGCAACGACTCCGAATGAAAATGAAAATGCGGCGCGACGAGAGCGGCTAGCTGCGCTGGTTGCTGGGGGACAATCGGAGCATTATCTCGGTAGGCGTCTCTCAGTTTTTCAGGTGGATAAGATGTCAGATGCGGAGATCGATAAAATGTATGCGCGATACGAATCTAGGTTAGGTGCGGAGTTGACAAAAACTCTCGGATCGGCGTCTATTCATTTGTACGCAACCGCCGTTAGTATACTTCTCCCCATACCAAACACCGCGGGATTGATTGACGATCTAGAGACTGACCCTTTTATAGGTCACACTCTTAGAACAGCCTGCTGCTCAATTTATCACAAGTTTGGAATGTACTTAGCTCCGCTGACAACCGCGTTGACCACGGGTAAACACTGTCAATTTGGACATATATGCCCACGAACTATAAGCCCTAATATTAATATCATAAATGATGACACAAGACACACCCGCGAGAGTGACGGAGTTGAACCCGATTGCTCCAACACAATCGAACCCGAGTGTTACTCCGCCACTGGATGACATACCGCATATAAAAAATCCCAAAAGACAGGCAGCTGGGCGGGCGGCGGCTGCCACCCGAAAAGTTAAACAAGATAAAATATTCGCTTAGCTTCGAGAGGCTTACGAAACACCAATCGCGATTGGATGCGCCCCATTTAAACATTGATCGCGACCCCTTTTATATGCAATAATTATAATGGCTGAACAAGACGGTAAAATGTTAGTGAATGCGCTTTATCACGCCGTGGTCATATCGGGTTTCAGTATCGGGTATGCTCGACTATCAAGGATGGCCCTAGGAGGATCCGCTCCCAAATTGGACTTTACTGTGAGAGACGTAGGGCTCGTGACCTTAGATGTAGCGGCCGCAGTTTGGACACGAGATTATCTAGTTAAAGCTGGAATTCTACCAGTTAATATATGGAAATAAATGGCTTCAATCGCAATAATAGTAGGTGGTGCGCTTGTAAACGCATTGGCGTTCAGCGGTAGCAACTTTATATTCTCTAAAATGAGAAGCTCGAACGTGGATGAGGAGCGTAAGCGTCACGATTTAGCTGTAGAACAACTCAATAGCGCAAAGGAAGCGTGGTCGAAAAAAGGAACCGCCCATCTGGACTGGGTCAATGAAGAGCTTCGCCGCGAAAATCACGCCGCGCAAACTTTTCAGAACGTTGAAGAAGCCAACCGCGAGTACGCGCTGGCATATCCGCAGAAAAGTCTCGCGCCGCTGGATCGCGAGCACCAACTTTCAGATTTCTATGTACCGTCAGAGCCCCAAAAAGACCGCGAGATCGCGTTTATCGTCGTGGGAATGGGTGTGGTGGGTCTCGTCGGCTAATATATTCAATCGAGATTTTAAATTAATTATTTTAAATAATTTATTTTATAAATATATATATATATATATAGAACGATGTCAGTTGACGAACTTTATTTTGCTATGATTGATGTAGGCTACACTGCCCTTAAACACCGCATAGCTGGTGCAAAGGGTATGATTCGTCTGGCCCGAGATTCTCTCGAGACGTGGCGGGAGGACGAAAAAGCGGCCACCCTTTTCGCAAAGAGGATGTTAGATTCTTCAACCGATCCTGGGGGATTAGATTTTCCCAAGTTCCTTCAGAACTTAACCCCCAATCGCGATTGTACTTCCAACAAAGGTTTATTATTATCGACGCAGTTACCGGACGATCTGGCGAGGGCATGTTGGAGATTGTCCGATATATTAGAATACATCGCATACGATGAACACGCGCAAACTTAATACCAAACTATCGGTTCGCCTAACGCGCAAGCTAGCGAACACGTACTATAGCCCCCGCGGGTACTGGAAGGGACTCGCGGCCATCAAGAACCTCACGGCGGCGACCAAGGTTTCAGAAAACGCTGTCAAGGAATGGCTCAAGAAGCAGGCCATCCGGCAGATCTATTTACCCGCGCCTCACAATGTTCCGCGCCCGAAATTCGACGTGCCGGTACCGAACCAAGTTCACCAAGCAGATCTCCTGTTTCTCCCTCACGATCGCGTCGGTCGTAAGACGTACAAGTACGCACTGACAATCGTTGACGTAGCGAGTCGTTATAAGGGGGCTGAGACGTTGGCCACTAAAGAGTCTAAGGAGGTGGCCGAGGCTCTCTCCCGAATATATAAGAGGAGTCCTCTCAAATGGCCGAATCTTCTCCAGGTCGATCCCGTCCGCGAGTTCATGGGCGCGGTCTCTCATCTATTGTCTAAGCACGAAGTGTCTGTCAGACGCGGCCGCGTCAACATCCACCGGGACCAGGGGATCGTGGAGCGCTTCAATCGAACCCTGGCTGAGAGACTGTTCGGACACCAATATGCCAAAGAACTTGTAGACCCTCATTCGCGATCGACCGAGTGGGTGGCCAGACTGCCCGCCGTGGTCTCCGCACTGAACGGAGAGGTGACCAGATTGATAGGTAAGAAGCCCGTAGATGCTATCAAGTTTAAAAGGGTGACGAGCGAGCCCTCTGCCGTCTCGCGCGGGCGACCCGTTGGTTTAGAGGAGCAACGGCTTCCATCGGATATTGATGTCCGGTACCTCTATCGACCAGGAGAGCTCGAAGGTGGCAGCCGCCGCGCGACTGATCCCGTGTGGTCTCTCAATGTATATCATCTATATCGATCTATTACCAAGTCCGATGAGCCCGTGCTCTACTATTTTGATGATGGGCCATCTCGAGGGTTTGTTCACGAAGAACTTCTTATGGTGCCTTCTGACACCCAGCTACCCCCGGATCGTCAGAGTCTTTAGTATTCTCTCCTTTTTTCAGAGTTCTTTTTTGTTTACCTATCCTATAGGCTCGGTGTGTAACCCGTCTTCCATCACTCTCCTCTTGTCGTAGTACACCGACAACCCCAACTTTTACCTGCTTGTTACGTCTTCATCACCCCGTTAATCATTCGGAATCCCCTGTTCTCCGCCATATCCCTACCCCCTTCGTGAGCACTCTTATACCTTCCCCAAGTCAGATTGTTAGATCTCTTCGACATCCCCTTGGCCGAGTGCTTAGATTTTCCATCACCACTCACGTAGTAACACTTGCTACACAGAGCGATGGCTCTATCCCCTTCGAATTCCAGCATGAACAGTCCCGGTGTACTGTTGCTCCACACGTCCCACGCCAACCACTCGGTCTTCTCGTTATTAAACTCTCTCTTCATATTCTTTCTCACCACCGCCGCCAGTGTCTTCTGCGACAGCGCGAAGTACATGCTGTCAGTGTCCATCTGTATCAGTTCGAAATCTCCGCGATCCACGTACTTGTCCAAGAAATCGTAGTAGAACTCCAGCATCCGGAGCTTGGCCAACTGGTAGACCGCTATGCCACACTGAAACGGTCTGTTGATCACCACTCGAGTCTTCCTGCTCGATATCTCGTAAGCCTCCCCAATCTCCTCCAGGTCTTCGAACCACGCCGACCTCAGTGCCCGATCGACAGTCTTCTCATCCTTCGTATATGTGGTGTTCAGGTGTCTCTCTTGTGCCTCTATCAGCTTGCCACAACACGCGTTGCCAACCAGTTTGAATATCTCCGCCAACACCGCCTTGCTCTTGTCGACGTCCCCCGTCCGTCTAGCAGCGGTGACCTCTTTAAAGAACCATTGAAACGGTTTGCCGGGCGTGTAGTCTATCACCCTATGCACCGCTTTGACGATCAGACCGTGCTCCAGATACCACTTTAGCAGCGGGGAGTATATGATCATCTTCTTGGCGGACATTGTCCCCACGAGCTTTCTCTGTCCTTCGACTCTTTTCCTCCCGGTCCCGGCCAGGTAGTCCTTCATGTGCTGTGGAACCTCGTTCTCATCGACTTCTCGATTAACGAACAGCGGTGACATTTCCGAGAACTTGTCTCTCAACGTTTCCGGGACCTCTATATCCAACTCCGCAAATCCGAACCACTTTTCACTCCTGACCTTCCTCACGAAACAGTCTATACGACTGTCTTTCCGGGTCGTCACACGTCCATATCTGCTCCTCACCACACGGCATGTCCTTCGACAGAGTAGATAGGTACAGAGCATTGGCATCGTACCCCAGCACCGCCTTGCACATCTTCTCCTCCCGACTCCCCACCTGACCCCTGATCGTTGACCTTCCAGCCTCGGCGTATCTGGAGAATACTATGGACGGACCACCGACCAATCCCTGCTTCATCATCTCGTAAGTTTCAGACTTCGGTGACCACAGCTCGGGCGTGTACGCCTTCCCATCGATCGACCCGCGGAGTAGGTACTGAAGGGAAACACCGGGCAGAGACACAGCATCCTTGAGTATATCCAAGCTCTTCCCCTTGTAGAACTCCGTCATTTTAGTCAGAAGCCTCTAGGAACGGTCCTACATCCAAGTCGTTGTAGTGTTGCAACCATTCCTTGAACGTCTTCATCCCCTTTTCTCGGAATACCTTCTTACACTCTTTCCACTCGGACAACGACAGTAGGAACTCACCCTTAAACTTCGAGTACCACTCGGGATAGTGGCAGCCCGGATGGTCGAGCTTGTCCGCGCTATCGAACCACTCGTATGGAAAGTGAGACTTTACCGTTTTACAGTCGTACGCCTTAACCCACCGGTCGTACGTGGTACCGGGTCCCAGATACTGGATGATGTCGAGAAATCTAAAGTCCGGGGTAAACAGAAACATCGTCGTGCTGGCTCTCTTTCCGACCATCACCTTATTCACGGTGGCCGCCAACTTCTCTACAAAGTACTGCTTGATGAGATTCAGGTCGTACCTGCTACAGTTGAACCCCACCACCGGTACTTGGTCAATCCAAGAGATAATCTTTGCTTGCTGAGACTTCGATAACATATCTATATCGGCCGGCAGATACTTCTTCCTAACCCCCTCCCTGATTGCCTTGCCTCTCATCTGCGGCTCGGTCACGAACTTCTCGACTAGCATATCGGGATCTCGTTCGCATAGGTGTGTGATCCCTTCATGCATCGTATCCCCCAACGACACCGATATAGGAACGTGCTCGACCTCGAAGGTCAGGTCTTTGGTGGGTCGCGTGGTTTTTGACTTGTCGAGATACGCCTCGAAGTCGTAGACTATCTGGTGGGGTACAGAGTCGTCTCCTCCTCGCGTGGCGATTGTGGATAGTAGGTATTCACCTCATTCAACCACTCGCACTCCCACATCACCACCAGCTCGTAACCCGCCTTCCTTATCTTGGCGTCTTGAATTTTCGTCCTCTTGTACAGCAATCTCGCGTTACCTCTCATGCAATGACTCGGACACCCGTGCCAGTAGCATCCGTGAAACTGAAACACGGTCTCGGTCTCGTGACAGTAACCGTCGACCGGATCACCGGCCACCCACCTCTCACCACCGTGACCGCAGTCGGCGTGATGTATGTGCTTTCCCACCCTCTCCTCTTCTCTGCTCAACCATTGAATCGACCTCACACTCGCTGACCCCTTAGGATAGAACGCCTTTTCGTAGGCCGACTGTGGTCTCTCTACCCTCTTACCTGGACATGTCACACGGTCTTCCCACCCATGCAGGTGGTCGCGTGCCTGTGCATGTTACACGACTTTGTGAACCGTTGTTGACATCCGGTGCACCCGTACTCGTTCGTCATCTTGCGGAGATTCGTTATGAGGAACGAGTGACCTCCAAACATTCCTATCGTCATTGTCTTCCCCCCAACCACGTCGTAATTTGCCGGAACCTTCATGAGGTACCACACTCCATCGGCGGTGGGCTCGTAAACGCGAATACCCAGCTTGAAATGCTCTTCGACCTTCTTAATATCGTCCAGGGGAATTCCCTGGCTACCCGGTCCGTTATCATGCCCGAGATATTCGCGAGCCAGAGCTCGTGCCTTCTCACAACAGCGGTCTGGTCTCCCTCCACGTTGGATGGCTATGCACCTAAACAGACACAAGTAGTCGTCGTACGTGTCGACGGAATACATTCCCTTTTTCTGTCTTAACCAGTCTGGGAGTTTTCTCGCTCCCAAGAGAAGTTGTTGTGCGTCGATGATCATCTTCACCTCGACCGATATCCAACGAACGAAGGTCCATTTTGTGTTTGGCCTATCGACTTTGTCGATGTCCATTCGACCTTTCTCTCTATCGGATATCCAACTCTCGGCTTTGGCGATCTCGTTTATCCACGGACTGCCCTTTGATTGTTTGTGATAGATCATAGTAGCGTCGGTCTCTATGTTCCTAATACGATACGAGCACGAATACCTCAGATAACATGCCGTGGTCATCTCTGGGCGAATTTTATTCATTATGCGATTAGCGATCTCCCCGTCTACCCCCCTCTCGAAAGTCCATACTATCTTCCTCCTACCCCTATCAACAGTTTCCCTAACTTCGGCTTCTTTGGCGAGAATCCTGGGACCCTCCTCCAGTAAAGCTCTGGCGATGTCTCTCCTCTTCTTGGGAGGTCTCCCCACCAACCCTTGATAAATGTTATTGTAGTACGCCTTGTATAGGGGTTTTCTACGTGCGGTGGGATCTTCTTGTACACGCTGCGCGTAAGCGGTGGCGCGCAGACTGGCCGTCGTCTCGTTCTCCAATTTCTCGGAGCGTTTTTCGGGGTCGGCGGGCAGTCGTTCGGTCGAAACCGCACGCCGCAGCCTCACCTCGTAGACGACGGCTCGCGCGTCACTTATCCTATCTGCTATATCTTTCTTGAGTCTCAAACCTCTTAGGGAAATTCCCCAACTCTTAGCTTGCTCTCTCATTTGCTTTATGGTAGGCATTATACTGAGTATAACCAATAGATTTTTATCTTCAATAGGGTGTAAGTTTATATTTTATTTGTAATAAATGTATGACAGATTGTTGTAATATACTTAGTATAACTTATGGATAACTTGTCTTTAATAGGGTGTCAGTTTATATTTGTTGCAGATTGGTGTAAAATACTGAGTATAACTTATGGATTTCTTATCTTTAATAGGGTGTCAGTTGTTATTTTATTCGTAATAAAAGTATGACAGATTGTTATATATATATACTGAGTATAACATAGGGATTTTTATCTCTAATTGGGTGTATCTTCTCATGTCATAAATATATGGTCTCGCGGTAGTAGTATATAAGAGTCACCAATGATACCACCATGCGGTGGGGGGCGCCGCGCGTAGCCGGTGCCTTCCAGAGGGTGATGGTATCATTGTGACTCTTATATACTACTCCTGATCATACTGTGCGGATGCACAGGCTGCTCTGGATCTACGCTGGGCGCAAATCCCATAAGCTTCATTTCCCCAGTTACAGCCACATACATGTATATACATGCAGCTGGACGGTAGGCAAAATCAACCACAATGCAGACATACACACAAGTGTCGTATACACATTCAAACAATTCTGGTCCTGTAACCTTCCCGCCACATATTTAATGTTTTCAGCATCTCCCAAAGATAATTGCTTCGTAAACGTGATGGAATATATGTTTAGCATATATGTGAATACTGCCTAATTACTGTAAACTCAACGAACTCAAAATGTAAAGTAGAACCTATGATATAATGTAGCTAATCACAGTGTATCACTATTACCTGGCCATCCACACAACACATACCATATATACCTACTACTGTACTCTGTTATTAGCTATACATCCAGTGACATGTAAGCAGTTACCTGTGTATTGGCCCTGGTGTTTACTCACATAATATGTGACTAAATGTGGCTTTACCTATGGGCAACGTGTACACTAACATAGGCTGTGCGTCAGATTGAAAAGTTTACACATCAAAATGTATTTTGAGATTGATGTGAGAAATGCTCAGATATCTCGTCTTTTGTATAATTTGCTGGCATAATATTTATAGCTTGCCGTTGTGATATCTGTCTATTATGTATTGCACCAAATTTGATTTGGTTTACTGTCATAGTATTTGCTGATGTGTCAAACGCACAAAGTGGTGAAATTGTACGATGGCTTGTACATACAAAGATGGCGAAGATGGCAACACAATGATCCATATAGTATCCAGTAACAAGACAATAATCACATATGTTATATTCATATATCACATCACCTTTATGAAGCAATTATTATTAAAGTCAAGTATATCTATCTATCACATAATACCTTAATCAATGGACCGCTCAGACAAAACACACGTATCTTCATCTGTGCCGCAGTAAGTGCATGTACATGCATAGCAATTAAAGCTACATGTCCACTCAGTAGGCACAAACTGTTCTATATATCAGAGACATCATCTGACACATGTTCTGGCAAAAGAAAAAGATCCCAGTGTATCTACAAACTGTGGCATCCACTATGATCCCGCTATTCGCATATTAGAATAGCCATACTCCACATAATGTGCTGCCACTCTTTCATAAACTATCCATCGCTTCAGACTCACAGGTCTCCCTAATTTCTTTTAAGCTGATTACATATTCACAGGCATCAACATTATGTTTTCTTCTACTTTTATTAGTGCAGTAAAGTTTCACGGGTATCAACAACTATATAATAGTTTTATTAATGCACTAAAGTATATGTTAGCATTCTTGTTTAACTATTTCAAGTACAGGGGCCCGTTTCACTAAACTTCTTACGACTACAATGTTCGTAAGTGCAAATTTAGGATCAGTTGGAAATTTCAATTCATGGATTTACATGTAGTGCATATGCAGCCTATGCTCAATTAATGTAAATCCAATAATTATTTACAAGAATACATAGTTACATATAATGTGAAATTTACAGACTATCATAATGTAAATTCAATAATTGTTTAAAAGAAAACGTTGTTAATGTGAAATGTACAGACTATCATACTTTTGCACTTACGAACATTTTAGTCGTACGAAGTTTAGTGAAACGGCCCCCAGATCTCCATAGTATTTTCACACCGTCGGTCTTATGGTAGAGGCTTGAAACGTCAATTTATGACATTATTCCGCGTTAACTGCTTGATTGTTGTTTTCCAATTAAAATCAATGTTATTGTGAACAAAAATGTATATTTTTCTTTTTAATGTGTATTTCTGTATACTTAATCAATTTGTGAAATTAATTATGACAGAATGTTAAAAATAGAATTAGTACAATTAAAACTAAGTATTAATGGGTTGTCTATGACGTCACAGTATGTCCTGCATAATCCAAGCTAATTTAAAATTAGAACCTACATAACCTGTGACGAAGATGGAATATTTGCATTTCACCTGTCGTGTTAGCTTGTCAATGACTATAATGTGCATATTAAACACACCTGCGTCCAATAGGCCTTTTAAATAATTGGTGAAAATATTAAAATAAAGTCAACATGCACTGTATTATTTACAGTGAGGTCAGGGTGTAAGTGCACACACGAACGAACAAGACAGGTTGGTTACAACCTGTCGTGTTCGTTCGTGTGTGCACTTACACGCTGACCCCACTGTATTCACACTAAAACTAATGTTTCTAATGTATTAAACACTGTATTATGATATGTGTATATCAGAATGTCAACCTCAAACACCCCATGAAACTTTTATATTTAGAAAATGCAGAGAACCTCCCCATTACGTGGACACCGTACGGAGATATATATGGATGTACATCCGAGTTTCAACGTGGAAGGTCGTTGACACCGTACGAGATCACCATTGTGTACAATTCTGGGAGGTTTCACTGGATTGCAGCATTGCAAGCTCTCTACCACAGTGTGATTTGCAATAAGGAAACGTATTTACAAAAAGAGACCAATTACAGTGATAATAATACAAATAGGCAAATGACCGTCATATTCGTGGCAAGTTTAGACAGGTTCTACTAGATGCGAGGCGCCATTAGGAAATGTGTCCATGATATAGACTTGGCGAGGTTATTCAGAGCAAATCGTTTGGCAAGTTTACTCTGAAGATGTCACCAAACCCCTGTGTCATTCACAAAATGTGCGGGTGTGTGAAGTTAGCACTGTGATCGTAGATCGTAGATCAACATTCAATCGAATGTAGAGCTGAGTGTGAAGATGGCTCTGAGATCGTTATTCATATATTGTGCCATCATTTGAATACAGAGCTGGGTAGTTTGAATAACGAGCTCGCTGTGAGATCGTTATTCAGAACATTGGTTTAGTATAAGCCGAATACAGAGCTGTGAAGTTTGAATAACGAGCTGGCTCTGAGATCGTTATTCACATGTATTTTCGCAACATTTGAATACAGTGCTGGGTAGTTTGAATAACGAGCTGGGTCTGAGATCGTTATTCAGAAAATTGTGTTAGTATAAGCCGAATACAGAGCTGGGTAGTTTGAATAACGAGCTGGCTGTGAGATCGTTATTCAGATGTATTTTCGCAACATTTGAATACAGTGCTGGGTAGTTTGAATAACGAGCTGGGTCTGAGATCGTTATTCAGAAAATTGTGTTAGTATAAGCTGAATACAGAGCTGGGTAATTTGAATAACGAGCTGGCTGTGATATCGTTATTCAGATATGTTTTGGCAGTATTTGAATACAGAGATGGAAAGTTTGAATAACGAGTTGGCTCTGAGATCGTTATTCAGATGTATTTTCGCAGCATTTGAATACAGTGCCGGGTAGATTGAATAACGAGCTGGGTCTGAGATCGTTATTCAAAAAATTGTGTTAGTATAAACAGAATACAGAGATGTAAAGTTTGAATAACGAGCTGGCTCTGAGATCGTTATTCAGATGTATTTTCGCAGCATTTGAATACAGTGCTGGATAGTTTGTATAACGAGCTGGGTCTAAGATCGTTATTCAATAAATAGTGTTAGTATAAGCCGTATACAGAGATGTGAAGTTTGAATATCGAGTTGGCTCTGAGATCGTTATTCAGATGTATTTTCACAGCATTTGAATACAGTGCTGGATAGTTTGAATAACGAGCTGGGTATGAGATCGTTATTCAGAAAATTGTCTTAGTATAAGCCGAATACAGAGCTGGATAGTTTGAATAACGAGCTGGCTGTATTATCGTTATTCAGTACTATGTTTTCTGTATATTCTGAATACAGAGACGGCAAGTTTGAATAACGAGCTGGCTCTGAGATCGTTATTCAGCTCTCGCGTGCCCTTTTTTGCGGCAAAATGAACTGTCTTTTACAGATAAAGCAGCATAAGTTGTTTAAACGTTGTTTTTGAAAGTCGCGTCCAATGCTATGTCGGTCCCAGTTCCCTGTGAAGCATCGGTGAACAAATCATGCAAATCCGATTAAGAAAGTGGCATTCCATTTTTTGGCGATAACTTCGGTATTAATAGGCTGATTTGCATGCGGTTTTCGGTATTCGGAATATTTATTTTGGCAACGTTTGAATATAAAGCTGGGTAGTTTTGAACATAGAGCTGGTTCTGAGATCATTATTCAGAAAATTGTTTTAGTATAAGCCGAATACAGAGCTGGATAGTTTGAATAACGAGCTGGCTGTATTATCGTTATTCAATACTATGTTTTCTGAATACAGAGTCGCGTCCAACGCTATGTCGGTCCCAGTTCCCTGTGAAGCATCGGTGAAAAAGGCATGCAAATCCGATAAAGAAAGTGGCATTCCATTTTTGGGCGATAACTTCGTTATTAATAGGCCGATTTGCATGCGGTTTTCGGTATTCGGAATATTTATTTTGGCAACGTTTGAATATAGAGCTGGGTAGTTTGAATAACGAGCTGGCTCTGAGATCGTTATTCAGAAAATCGTTTTAGTATAAGCCGAATACAGAGCTGGATCGTTTGAATTACGAGCTGGCATTCCACATTTTAATGCGATACCTTCTTCATTTGTGGTCCGATTTGCATGCACTTTTCGGTATTCTGAATACTTTAATTCGTGACATACCATCAATATACAGACGTCTGAATAACGAGTTGAGTAACTCCGATAAAGAAGCATTCCCAATTTTAAAATATTTCTTAATTGTTGGATTTGTATGCTGTTTTCGATTACGTTTTATCGGTTACATGAAATCCATTTTACAGGGCAAACGTAGATTTATAGAGCGTATTTCGGTTTTTAGCATCCTTTGCGAATTATTGTGTGTGAACATTTAATAAATTAAACCACAAATAGTATGCCTAAAAAGACTGGTCAGATAAATAGTAAAACTCATTTGAAAGTTGAGATGAAATATTGTCTCATCTATGGCATTGTTATTTGGAAGTTACATGCTCATATACATGACTATGACAACGAGCAAATAAAAAGCTGCAACTTACATTTCTGATGTTAAACACACATATTCAAAAATACATGTAGATAGCAATATCCTCGAAGGAGATCAGTGAGCCTGCAGGAAACAAAATATGATGCATTAACAGGTTGAAGGTATTGTATCTCTGATGATGTCTGCAGCATACAAATCCAACAATTAAGAAATTCTTTAAAATTGGGAATGTTCCTTTATCGGATTTACACGATTCGGTATTTAGACGTCTCTATATTTATGGTATGTCACGAATTAAAGTATTCAGAAAACCGAAAAGTGCATGCAAATCGGACCACAAATGAAAAAGCTATCGCCAAAAATGCGGAATGCCACTTTCTTTATCGGATTTGCATGCTTTTTTCACCGATGCTTCACAGGGAACTGGGACCGACATAGCCTTGGATCTGTAAAAGGCAGTTCATTTTGCCGCAAAAAGGGCACACGAGAGCTGAATAACGATCTCAGAGCCAGCTCGTTATTCAAACTTGCCAGCTCTGTATTCAGAATATACAGAAAACATAGTACTGAATAACGATATCACAGCCAGCTCGTTATTCAAACTATCCAGCTCGGTATTCGGCTTATAAAAACGATTTTCTGAATAACGATCTCAGAGCCAGCTCGTTATTCAAACTACCCAGCTCTATATTCAAACGTTGCCAAAAATATTCCGAATACCGAAAACCGCATGCAAATCGGCCTATTAATAACAAAGTTATCGCCAAAAAATGGAATGCCACTTTCTTTATCGGATTTGCATGATTTGTTCACCGATGCTTCACAGGGAACTGGGACCGACATAGCGTTGGACGCGACTTTGAAAAACGACATTTAAACAACTTAGGCTGCTTTATCTGTAAAAGGCAGTTCATTTTGCCACAAAAAGGGCACCGAGAGCTGAATAACGATCTCAGAGCCAGCTCGTTATTCAAACTTCCCACCTCTGTATTCAAATACTGTCAAAGCAAATCTGAATAAGGATATCAAAACCAGCTCGTTATTCAAACTATCCATCTCTGTATTCAAATACTGCCAAAGCAAATCTGAATAAAGATCTCTCAGCCAGCTCGTTATTCAAACTATTCAGCTGTGTATTCAGCTTATACTAAGGCAATTTTCTGAATAACGATCTCAGACCCAGCTCGTTATTCAATCTACCCAGCACGGTATTCAAATGTTGCGAAAATACATCTGAATAACGATCTCACAGCCATCTCGTTATTCAAACTGCCCAGCTCTGTATTCGGCTTATACTAACACAATTTTCTGAATAACGATATCAGACCCAGCTCGTTAGTCAACAACTGTATACATATGCTGCGAAAATACATCTGAATAACGATCTCAGAGCCAGCTCGTTATTCAATCTACCCAACAACACTGTATTCAAATGTTGCGAACATATATCTGAATAACGATCTCACAGCCAGCTCGTTATTCAAACTTCACAGCTCTGTATTCAGCTTATACTAACACAATATTTTGAATAACGACATCAGACCCAGCTCGTTATTCAAACAACTGTATTCAAATGCTTCCGATAATACATCTGAATAACGATCTCAGAGCCAGCTCGTTATTCAAACTTCATAGCTCTGTATTCAAATGCTGCCAAGGCAAATCTGAATAACGATCTCACAGCCAGCTCGTTATTCAAACTTTCCAGCTCTGTATTCAACTTTTGTTGTGTTATCTGTACCCTATGAAAATGAGCATACATGTACATATTTAGGTTCCAACCAACACCTTATGCCTTGTTGGATCGCACCACATCTCGCTCGCTGCGTTTATCGCATTGATCCGCGATGGCGAACGGAAGCTTCACTTTACGTAATACTGAATGATGCTGTACCTTAGTGAGATGCATAGCGAAGCTTCCGTCCGCCATGAGGCAGCAGCCGTCCAATGGTATATCCTTAATTGTCTGATATCAACTGATAAATATCAAATTATAAATCCAGGCTTAAAAGCAACACTTATATTACTATCTGGCGACATTCATCCAAATCCAGGTCCGGTTTCTGAATCTGAATCAATGTGCTCCGAATCTACAGATTCCTACATGGATATTATCAACAGTGGTCTGAGCATTATGCACCTAAATATACAGAGTCTAAAACCCAAAATACATACTGCAGATAGAAGCTCAACCTTATGACATACTCATTTTTACTGAAACTTGGCTTTCACCAACAATATCCAATGACGTATTGCATATACTTAACTTTACCGATCCATTTCGCTGTGACAGAATAGGTAGGTTAGGTGGTGGGGTAGCAATATATGTAAGGGAGGGCATGCATGCAACACCACGGGCAGATCTATCTGTCCCTGGCATTGAATCGCTATGGTTAGAACTATTAGTAAACAAAAGAAAATTATTAATAGGAGGCATATATAGGCCACCGGATTCAAATAATAATCAGTGGGCATTGCTTGAAGAAAGTATTGATCGCGCCTTCAACCAAATATGCGAAAATGTAATTATTGCAGGGGATTTTAATATAAATGTACAAAATTCTGACTCGAATAGAATTAGTAGGCTTATCACATCATATAATGCGGAACAGCTTATCACTACGCCAACAAACTTTTCTGAAAATTCAAGCTCTCTCATAGACCTAATAATTACTAAAGACGCCAGACATATACTTACCAGCTTTGTTGCCGATCCCTTCATCCCTGATCTTATAAGATACCACTGTCCATAGTTGCAGTATTAAAGATAAAGACGGCGAAAGTCACAACATAAAAGGAAAGTCTGGCTCTACGATCGAGGAAAT
Source organism: Conchocele bisecta (assembly GCA_029237695.1). Taxonomy (NCBI): domain Eukaryota; kingdom Metazoa; phylum Mollusca; class Bivalvia; order Lucinida; family Thyasiridae; genus Conchocele; species Conchocele bisecta. Next base: position 56,406,922 of record CM055276.1, on the reverse strand, counting down.
TATGACAATTACAGAACAAAATTAAACTCTGTCGATTGGAACGAAATTCTTAATTCAGGAAATTTAGATATTACAGCCGAAACAATCGCAACTACAATAATAGAGATAGCTACTGAAACAATACCCAACAAAATAGTCACTATACGACCGAATGATATCCCATGGTTTAATAATAGTATAAGAAAATTAATAAGGAAAAGAAATAAAATCCATAAACGAGCTAAAAATGTGAATACAGAACAAGCCTGGTCTAAGTTCCGAAAAATTAGAAACGAGGTTACGAAACTCATAAGAAAATGTAAATCGGATTATGAAAATAAACTAATAGAGAAGGTTAATGATTCCGAAACTTCAGTAAAAACATGGTTTAAACTTGCAAAACAATTGAAGGCTAAACAAACCTCCACGACAATTCCTACATTGCTTGATGGCGGAATAGAAGCACAAACAGACAAAGAAAAAACGGAATTACTTAATTCCTTCTTCTCAAAACAGTCCACCATTGATGACAGTTCTACTCCACTGCCACCTCCCACACAACCGAATCTACCCAATATGACAACAATCACAATCTCTCCTACAGAAGTAATCAATGCTATATCATTAGTCAATCCATCAAAAGCCAGTGGTCCTGATTTAATAAGTCCCAGATTACTTCGTGAGGGCTCTCGTGAACTTTCAGTACCACTTTCTACATACTTCAATACATTACTAAGTAATTCATACTTCCCCTCTCCATGGAAACAGGCGAATGTAATACCGATTTTTAAAAAGGCAGATCCTTCAAGTCCACAGAACTACAGACCGATTTCCCTGCTTAGCTGCATTGGTAAGCTAATGGAACGATGTGTTCATAAATATTTGTACAATTTTGTGGCCTCAAACAATAAACTAACATCATACCAATCGGGTTTTATCAAAGGTGATTCAACTGTAAATCAACTTACTTACATCTATAACGATATTTGCAAAGCAATGGATGAAGGAAAAGAGGTTCGTGCTGTTTTTTTGCGACATATCAAAGGCGTTTGACAGAGTCTGGCATCGAGGCCTTCTTTACAAACTATCAAACATCGGAATCTCTGGTTCTATGCTCGAATGGCTTAAGTCGTATCTGTCCTCTAGAAAACAACGTGTAGTATATAGTAACTCCGCGTCTAATTGGTGCACTATCAATGCAGGCGTTCCACAGGGATCTATTTTAGGACCTTTATTGTTTTTAATATACATAAATGACATAGTCCAAGAAATTAACTCCAACATAAGATTATTTGCAGACGACACAAGCTTGTACATAATAGTCGACGACACAATATCAGCAGCAGCAGCTGCATTAAATAACGACCTAGAAACTATAAATCAATGGTCAAAAACATGGCTAGTGACATTCAACCCATCCAAGACAGAGTCAATGATTTATTCAAGAAAACATAATAAACCACAGCATCCAGTACTTAAAATGGACACTCGTCCTATTACAATTGTTAATGAACATAAACATCTAGGAATAATTCTATCAGAAAACGGAAAATGGTATCCACACATCTCATCATATCTCAATAAAGCATGGCAAAGAATAGGCATATTACGATCTCTGAAATTCACCCTAAAAAGGTCAGCTCTTGAACGCATGTATTTTTGTTTTGTTCGACCTCTTTTGGAGTATGGTGATGTTGTATGGAGTAATTGCACAGACGAATTAAAACACCAGATCGAAACAGTACAGATAGAAGCTGCGCGCATAGTGTGTGGAGCTACTAAACTTTGTAATATTGATAAATTATATCAAGATCTCAGGTGGGAATCCTTGGAAAACAGACGAAATAAACACAAACTTATACTATTTTACTAAAATGGTAAATAAACTATCCCCACAATATCTTAGCGATCTGATTCCTGAACAGATACAAGCACGGTATACCCTTAGAAACGCTACTAATATACCATTAGTACATTTTCGTACACAATTGTACTTGAATTCATATCTACCCCACACTATTCGTGAATGGAATAAATTGTCAGAACAGGAAAAAAATGCGCAATCAGTACCGTCCTTTAAGGCAATTAAAATAAATAAAAATGTTACAAAATCACCCATCTTATACAATATAGGCTGCAGACAAGGACAAGTACTTCACGCCCGTCTTCGTTTGTCATGCAGTTCCTTGAATTATGACCTTCATCGTAGATCTATAGTTGATTCTCCAAATTGTACTTGTGGTTCGGTAGAAACAATCAATCATTTTCTACTATATTGCGAAAACTATCAACGTCAAAGACATCTTCACTTAACAGACATTCCGTGTCCACCGATAGCCAACAATCTTCTTTATGGTAACGAACGATTATCATTTGAACAGAATACCACCGTATTTTTGCAAGTGCACAAATATATAATGTCTACAAAACGCTTTTAGGCCAGACTAAAGTAATTAAATTCCTAACTAAATATACTAACAGATAGGTGTATACATAATAATGGCTCGTTTTCAACTCGATTTAAAACCAAACAATCAAAAACAATCAAGTATAGTGGTCCAATTGTCACATATAATAATAATAATAATAATAATAATAGACTTTATTTAAAGAGGGTTACACATTTAGTTATAAACTAATCTTCCAAGAGGCCCTCGCTGACTTACATACATGTATATACAAAATGTACAGAGTTAAAGGAAAAGTTTAAAACATGACGCAACAAGCAAACATACATTTGTACAACCAACCCATGGCTAAACACTGGACTCAAACATTTCTCCAAAACCCGCAGCTGTCAATTGCATGCATAGACAGACATAAATGTTTGGCATACAATCGAGAGATGAAAGCTCTTAACTTTTTGGACGCTAGCGATGAAAACAACAGCCAAATATGTCATGGAATTTCATTAGAACTGCGTTGTGACAACCCAATTCTAATGAAAATGCATGTCATATCTTCACAGTATTCAGAGAGCAATAAGAAAATAAGATAACAAATTGTCGGCTGCTGATTTTTTTACTATTTATAGTCATTTATTTTATCAAAGACTTGTATACAACCAGACACTCTGTTGCTGCGACTTGTAAGGTAATTGGATCTTCAACCAATGACAGGCTGTTGCCTCTGATAGATTGACTGCGGTCGCAGTGAGCGCGGGTGCTGGCCTATTGGTGATTTGATAATATTTGGTGTTGGTATTATATGAACCATATTTATCACGTGTATGCTCCATTTTCATTTTCAGTGATCATAAGATAAACAATATTAAACTATTTCCTGCCACTGTTCAATAACTATTGTGTAATATGGGCACCCTGCTGAGAACAAGGCCCTTACGACATACGCGACCAGCGTGGACCCATGTCAGCCCGCTCATCCGAGCGGTCTGCTCAGGGCGTACACTGTTCGTTTTCAGCTAATGTTGTAGCAATAATCACACCAGCAAGGCGAGTACATGCAAATCGTACTGTGTGAGGTACAACAAACAAAATATATCTCCAAGTATTGTCAATTAACGCAATTGTCGTAAGGTCTCTTATCTCAGCCGGCGGCCCATCAACTGTCAAGGAGAAGAATTCACATAAGCTTTTACGAAGCTTGTTTTCTAATCCTTTTATCACTTGTCTTGTATATATGTAACCTGCTATATATGAAATAAAATATTGTTTAAACTAACTTATACTAACCCAATGTTCTAAATAACGATCTCACAGCCAGCTCGTTATTCAAACTTTCCAGCTCTGTATTCAAATACTACCAAAGGAAATCTGAATAACGATCTCACATCCAGCTTGTTATTCAAACTTCACAGCTCTGTATTCAGCTTATAATAACACAATTCTCTAAATAACGATCTCAGACCCAGCTCGTTATTCAAACTTCACAGCTCTGTATTCGGCTTATACTAACACAATTTTCCGAATAACGATCTCTGACCCAGCTCGTTATTCAATCTACCCAGCACTGTATTCAAATGTTACGAACATACATCTGAATAACGATCTCACAGTCAGCTCGTTATTCAAACTACCCAGCTCTGTATTCGGCTTATGCTAACACAATTTTCTGAATAACGATCTCAGACCCAGCTCATTATTCAATCTACCCAGCACTGTATTTAAATGTTACGAAAATACATCTGAATAACGATCTCACAGTCAGCTCGTTATTCAAACTACCCAGCTCTGTATTCGGCTTATACTAACACAATTTTCTGAATAACGATCTCAGACCCAGCTCGTTATTCAAACTACCCAGCACTGTACTCAAATGTTGCGAACATACATCTGAATAACGATCTCACAGCCATCTCGTTATTCAAACCTCCCAGCTCTGTATTCAGGTGATAAATACCCAGCTTGTTATTCGATATTTGAATGTTGATCTACGATCTACGATCTCAGCGCTAACTTCACACACCTCTTTAAATTACCGTCCGTAACATGAGCACTATCCCCCGTATCAAACATTTCCAAGTTTGTTCGAGAATATAAACTACACTTATAGTCAGTCGTCAAATGTTCTCCCGTGGGAAGTTCGTGAACATTTTGTTTTGAGTACAGAATCGTTGTCTAAAATATTTGAAAAATAATAAGCCACCGCGCCAATGTTTCCGAGCTAGATTGTGCAAATGGCGGCCATATTAAAACATTGCTAAGTTCACCTCTTGTAGCGTATGTCATATAGTACATGTATGTATGACATACAAAGCTAATAACTATGTGTTCAGACCGTTCTGACGACATGCGTCGACAGTGTGCTATCTATTAATTTTCTGTTTAATATGCAGCATGCTAGAGATCTCAAATATTCTTATACCGCTCGAAATACATACAATATATATGCCTGCAATTGACATACGGACTGATTTTACTACTTTTAGACTGTTTTCGACCTATATATTTCACAATTAGCTTTTGATTGGTCTCATTGTAAACAATCAATTCCATTAGAATAGTACATTATTAGCTTTGACAGACTTAAATTAGTCACATTATGTCCAATATTATGTTTGCTGAAGTTTACAAACATATTTGTACCACCAAATGAGATACAAAATACATGTAGTCAAATTGTCTCGGGTACTCCAGTTTCCTCATATGCAAATGATAAATTAGCATATATAAAAGCGTTATTATGCATAACGAATATCAGTTGTGTAAATATATAGCCATTTCATTATTGTGGTATGGCATATATGTAGCATATACACTGGAATATTGTTATAACATACTAATTATATTATGACGTAATAAGAAATTTGCATATATTCGTGTCAAGGATTGTGGTTAATATACTCGACTGTGCCTATATTATTAGGTTCCGCTCAGAAAACTATATGTTCACGACTTTCCCACGGGAGCTAAAATCACGACAATTGACGACTACAGTGGGGTCAGCGTGTAAGTGCACACACGAACGAACACGACAGGTTGGAACGTTGATCCCACTGTATTTCATGTATAAAAACATGTAAATATTTTTCTGCATTTTTTCTCATTTCGCATCAAAAGTGTTTGTTGTTACCACTCAGTTGAACCGTCTCGACCATAGCTCTACCGACTCAGCTAACCGGGTAGAGATACACACGTCCTGTGAGTTACATACTAACCGTGACATACAGTGTAGACATGTCATATATAACATCAGCATGCGCAGTACGTCTCCACAGTCACATTCAAATTGTTAGTATATTAATTGCGGGAAGTAATTCTGCAAAATACTCCCGTATCGTCCGTACCGGACGATACGGGAGTATTTTGCAGAGTTACTTCCCGCAACCATTAGTCTAATTGACTCTTCACATTTCTATACGCTCATGTGCGACAACTCCTATGTCAATACGTTACTAGTCATGGCTGTAATTACATCCCCTGCATTTTAAGCATATATATACAGTCCGTTCAATATGACCAACATGTATCTCGTTGTACATTATAGTGAATATTTACGAGATTGTGTTCAATTAAAGAAATATTAGCGGCAGTTGTTTTTCTACTGGTTGCTCTACAATACATGTACATGTACTATGTAATAGTTACAGTTCATATATTGTAGTTTTAAAAGTACATTCCCACGCAGTAGCCACAAACTGTAGTTTATATCAGAGACTTCATCTGAGACATTTTCTGGCAAAATAAACATTAATTCACCATTTTACCCCACGCATTGATTGGCATCATTATACATCTTATATCAGACGTAAATTTCCACACTTATATCAGGGGTAATAACCGTGTTTCTTTAAAATGATAACAGGCATTACTATTGATTCTGTGTATTTATTTTTTGATGTTCAATGATCATACTTTAATAATCTGTCGAAAATATTATTTTTTTCAGTGACGCATAAATTAGTATAAATAATTAAAAAATATCATGCATCATTTGCATATGAAATTAGCCTGATACCACCGTGAGTCACTATCAGTAACAAGTTTTTAGCATAAATTTAAATTTCTGCCACCAAAAAATAAGCAGAAAATACTCTAATTCAACTTATTAAGAGTACGGATATAAAACGTGCACAAGTCTCCAATTAGTTTGCACGCTTAACAGAGAAAGAACGTTGTATGGCCTAAGCCACATTTCTCCAACAGCAAACACAGATAACTTCACGAGCTGTGCTGCTCTATATGATGAGGGCAGGTTTCTGTTACACCCATGCGTAGGACTGGGACGTAAATCAACAGATTGGCGGATGTTTGGAAAGGCACGTGCGTGTTTGGAGAGTATGAAGCGAATGATAGCACACCCTTGTCGCAATAAACTGGAATATAAGGAGCATTCAGTGTCATCATGGAGCTATCCAGAACGTTCGTGCGTTTAATGTGTTCACCACACGTTTGTCCCATTTTATACACGTACGTCATGTGGGATTATTTCACGTTACACAACCGCCTTCGTTACTCTTGCCCAGTAGCCTATTTCACCAACATTGCAAAGCATACTTATCTAGCAAAGTGTACTTTGTGGGAGAAATCATTTATTTTTCCCGAAATGCATTATTTTATATAGAACTAACGACTGCATATATTTGATGATTTGATGCAGAATTATTATACTGAATGTATTTCATTATCACAGCCATTTTGGCTGTGATAATGTAATAAATTCAGTATAATACAAATTAATAAATGTATCCTTAAATAGGAAAATTCACCCTGAAAGTGTACTTAGCAAGATAAGTATACTTTGCAATTTTGGTGAAGACGGCTACATATGTCAGCGTTTATGAACATATATTGGTAACGTCAATTCGCAATCATGTAGTTTAATTAGCTGAGCCTGAGCCGCCACCTAATCCGCCACCCATTCCGCCACCCAATCCTTTCCTGTACACACATTCACTGGTTGATGATGCAGGTACACAACCGTCTGTGTTAACTTGGTCATATTATCAACGTTTCTAAACTTCTGTCAATAAACCATCACAGCTCAGGCTCAGCCAATCAAGTTGTTTCATTTGAAGCACAATATTCATGTATGTTAAAATAAGGAAATATTGGCAAGCGTAGCGCAGTCGGTATTGTATGATTGTCATGATGCCACCAGTGCAAAATGCCGAACGATTTCTCTAGCTTTTCTTGTGGCATTCACATGTCATTTCCACCCGCCGCTCACGACAACAATGATTGGACGGTGAGTGCGCGTTATATTTAGCTATGTTTTACACATGCACATGCATTTCCATGCTTTTGCTACACTGGAGTAACAAATACGTACATACTGAAGGTTTTCATTGTGGGTTGCCCATTGGAACTTCAAGTTCTTATTTTACGTAGTATATTTGAGCTAACATGACAAGATGTGCTTACTATTACTATACAGTGGGGTCAGCGTGTAAGTGCACACACGAACGAACACGACAGGTTGGTTCGCTACCCACCCATAGTGTAATGTTGTTACCACTCAGTTGAACCGTCTCGCCGAGACGGTTCAACTGAGTGGTAACAACATACACTTTTGATGCGAAATGAGAAAAATATTTACATTGATTGTTATACATGAATTACAGTGGGGTCAGCGTGTAAGTGCACACACGAACGAACACGACAGGTTGGTTCCAACCTGTCGTGTTCGTTCGTGTGTGCACTTACACGCTGACCCTACTGTAGTTGCGTAATTCCGCTTCAGTAGCCTATTTCACCAAAATTGCAAATTATACTTATCTTGTTAAGTACAATTAGACGGAGAAATTTTCAATTGAAAGATAAATCTATTATTTTTTATTATACTGAATGCATTACATTATCACAGCCATTTTGGCTTGATAATGTATAAATTCAGTATAATAATTTTGCATAGGTCTCATCATCAAATATATGATATGAAATAATACATTTCGGGAAAATAAATGATTACTCTTTATATATTTATTACATTATCACAGCCGTTTTGGCTATGATAGTGTAATACATTCAGTATAATACAAATAAATATATTTATCATTAAATAGAAAAATTATCCCTGAAAGTGTACTTAGCATGATAAGTATACTTTGAAATTTTGATGAAATCGGCTACAGATAGCAGGCATATGAAGCCTGTATGGAAGCGTCCTGGGGCCAATGTTAAAATTTATTTATCTCATAACTAGGATATACTAACTCCTAAGTAGGAGATAATACATGTAAGTCCCATTTAGGAGATAGTAACTCCGAGTATCTCCTAATTAGGATATAAAATATATGTATGCATTGATACAGATAGTAGGTCCTAATTAGGAGATATTACGTCATAATTAGGAGATAGTAAGTCCTAATTAGTAGATAATAAGTCCTAATTAGGAGATACTAAATCATAATAGGAGCTACTAAGCCCTAATTATGAGATACTAACTCCTAATTAGGGGATACTACCTCCTAAATAGGAGTTATTAACAAATATTTTTAGCATTGGTACCTGGTGCCTGTTTCACTAAAGGTTAGACACCACCAAATAGTTTTACTATATAATTTAACCGAATGCCATCCAATAAGGCCAGTCTCTCCTACTTTCACTATTCGTATGGATGCTGTGGGACCCACTTGTACATGACCTGCAGCCAGTCTGTACTGGTTCTGCATGAACTAAACAATAGGTTCACTTACTCCTAAGAAAGAAAAATCCAACCTTGTCATATCCTCCAATATTGTGTACATTTTTTGGCCACGGAAACTCCGTTTACATCAAGTGACCAACAGGGTCAGTGTTTTCTTTTAAATGCTACAAATATGCTGAAAACTGGTGTTGAAGGCACCCCAAAATGTTCCTCAAGTGAAACTGGGTAGTAATGGATCAAGATTTGCAAGCAAACGGTGTCTGTGACCTCAAAACACCCGCACTATTTTTTTATACCGGACTACTTTTGCATACACCCTGGGCGGTTTCGCACCATTTGGTGTCTTCTAACCTAAACTTCGTACGACTGAAATGTTCGTAATTGCAAAATTATGATAGTCTGTAAATATCACATTAACAATGTTTTCTTGAAAACAATTATTGGATTTACATTTATTGAGCATAGGCTGCATATGCAGGCTATGCTCAATAAATGTAAATACATCAATTTAAATTTCCAGACGATCCTAAATTTGCACTTACGAACATTTTAATCGTACGAAGCTTAGTGAAATGGTCCCCAGGATGCTTCCATAAGCCTTATATCGATGCTATTAGTTTGTCAGATGCATCAATAATATGTTTTGTTATTGATACAGTGGGTGGAAGGTGGAAGCATGCGATGGGTAATTTAACGATTGGGGTTCACCTAATCGGAAAATGCCGACTAGAGACCGGCGTTGGCCCTCACATACGCTATTGGCATTCCTGTATGTGACAGTTGAATCTGGTTATACCTCTTATCTGAATATTACGATTATATTCGTAATCCTATTACTTTTAGGGGAAGGGACCAAGTGACTTTGGTGTGGTATGGACCTGGCACCAGGTCCGGTTATTCTAATTGCAGGCCTGAATATATTGTTTCTATGTAAATATTCCGTTATGATTTTAGGTATCCCCACTACCAATACAGCAGGTTAAATACGGTATCGAACCCGTCGGCCCGGCCTTAAATGACCTTAGTTGTTGATAGACCGTGCCACACCAATTAATCAATCAATTTCTCATCAATAGAGATCTCTACAGTGTACCGGCGCAATATGAACTGAATGTACAATACAACCTGCGCTAATCTTGCCAATATTTATCAATATATTTATTTCAAAGCACTCGAATATTTGTGTTTGACATCAAGCAATTTGATTCATAGAGCCTGAGCTGTAGCACAGCTCAGGCTCTATGAATCAAGTTGCTTGATTTCGACTTGGTATTGTCACTATATGTTCAAAAACGTTCTGGGCAAGAGCAATATATTTATTTCAAAGCACTCGAATATTTGTGTTTGACATCAAGCAACTTGATTCATAGAGCCTGAGCTGTAGCACAGCTCAGGCTCTATGAATCAAGTTGCTTGATTTCGACTTGGTATTGTCACTAGATGTTCAAAAACGTTCTGGGCAAGAGCAACGCACACAGTTGTATATAGACATGCAGTTACTGATGCGTCGGCGCGGATCTGTAGGCTTATTTGAAAATAAACGGGTCTCAAACACAGCACACTGTGTTGCAATGGCAGATCTCCTATTTCTGGAGCATAATTATACGTCAATAAATCTTGTCCAAGAAGGAATAACACGTTTTATATGGACGGGTTAAGCCAAAATCCATCGAGTCCGTGCATATGTAGACTACAGTATCGGCTATGACGTGACTGACATCGTATGTATGGTGGCTCGTTATGGACATTTCTTCTCTTCATTCATTCACTGTGTACAAACGAACATTACGGATGTGAAATCTCGTACACAAGCCGTGTACATGATGTAGATATGACAATTTCAGTTATTTCGAGTATACAGTGGGGTCAGCGTGTAAGTGCACACACGCCAACTTGTCGTGTTCGTTCGTGTGTGCACTTACACGCTGACCCCATTGTAATGGCTCGTTAGGGACTCTTCGATACTCCGTTCTTTCGTCAGTTAGATATGAAGATGAAGTCGCTTGGAGATGAAGATTACGAACCGCAATAGCTATCTCGGTCCTTCATGTCTACGATGAGGAGAATCGAATAAGATCCACGGGCGTCACCATCATTTTTTAAAAAGGGGGTTCGACATTCAGCTGTGAAGCAAACGAAATCTGAAAGGGGTCCATATATATATTTCGGTTGCTTCACAGTCCCAGAGAGACTTCGATTTATTGAAGATTAAATTCTGAATTCGGGTATGTTTTTACAACAAGTAAATGGGAAAATTGTGTTGGGTCTATTTAAGAAAGCGTATTCATGAAAATTAGCATATTGCAATATGTTGACTCATGTTTTAACGACAATGGCTAATATGAATTATAAAGGCGCCATACCATACAGTATCCCATGGACGTCACCAGCATGTTTGAAAATGGGGTTCGACTTTGGGTATTATGTTTTTACAACCAATAGCTCCTGGGCAAAGAGTTTTTGGTCCATTTAAGAAGCGTATTTCTGAAAATTAGCATATTGCAATACATTTGGCGCCACTTTACTGTATTTTGTTAGTAAGGCATTTGAATACTATAATGTCTGCTCATTCATGCACTGTAGATAGCTATCGCGGACCCAATTTATATAAACAATGTCCTGCTGGATCCAAAAAAGTAGGTTCGTATGCACCCATCGAACCTCCCCTGACGACGCATTTTCGATCGTTAATGTTCGTTGTTTCGTTTCTATGCCGCTGATAGACGAACGTTAACTACGATACTTCGTTTCCGCGCTGCGTAGGTACGAACTTTAATAAACTTAATATCATTCCAATTTGTCCAAATCTCGTCCTTAATGTTCGTCTCTTTGTGACTTAGACACGAAGGGTAGAAATATCTCTAACGAGCCACCATAGCAACAGAATAAGTTGGGGTTTTATTCTTACTGCTGTTATGCAAATGAGCAAATGTCGGTCACAGCACATATTTTGCGGGTTATACATTTTAAAAACACGAGTCTTACGCCATAAACAAAACGCATGTAGTTCTAACAACTTAGCTTGATCGCCTTTCCAGTGTGATACATGTTTTGTTTACTTTTTTGTGATAAAGTTATATGTTATTGCAAATGTTTCTGTAGTTTCAGGGGCGACGATTAACCGCCATACTCGATTATTCGCGATTCGTAACTCCATGGTTCGGTGCATGCATACACTCTTGCGGTTTTCCAAAAATATATTTTTATCTCGTTGTTGTTGTTGCTGCTGTGAAATGTCCGCGCATGTTTTTCGCGAAACGCTTTCCACTCTATATTAATGATTAGTCTGTGTGTCATCCACAAACACATACTGCGAATAATATCAGGCCATTTAGTCCTTTGATTGTAACTGCGGCCAGTTTATAAGTACACCGAGAAAGAAGTAAAATCAACCTGGTCATGTCCCCTAGTAGTATTTACATTATTTGCCCACTGCAATCGTGTTTGTTTCTTGTGACCAAAATGTTCAGTGTTTGCATACTCGATTATTCGCGATTCGTAACTCCATGGTTCGGTGCATGCATACAATCTTGCGGTTTTCCAAAAATATATTTTTTATCTCATTGTTGTTGTTGCTGCTGTGACATTTTGGCGCATATGTTTAGCGAAACGCTTTCCACTCTATATTAATGATTAGGCTATGTGTCATCCACAAACACATACTGCGAATAATATCAGGCCATTTAATCCTTTGATTGTAAATGCGGCCAGTTTATATGTACACCAAGAAAGAAAGAAAATCAACCTGGTCATGTCCCCCAATAGTATTTACATTATCTGGCCACTTCAATCGTGTTTGTTTCTCGTGACCAAAATGTTCAGTGTTTGCTTTCAAATCCTACAAACATGCTGACAACTGGAGTTGAACCCACCTCCCCCAACATGTTTATCGAGTGAAATTGTGCAGTAATGGATCCGGATTTGCAAAGTGCGTCTGTGACGTCAACACATCCGTACTACTTTTATATCGTACTACCTTTGCACCATTTAGTAGTGTCGAACCTACTATGCTGCTATCGCTCTTCTGTAGCCTCATGAGAATTACGGATGAACAGCCCAGATGTGTTCCTGGTTCCACAAATGAATGATTTCCTATCGTTTTCACATCGTTTTCATTGTTTGGTAAGTAAAAGAACGCAAACAACACGACATGCGTTGGATGATTCGGAATGACAGGCATTTAAAAAGTTGTGAGTCTTCTATTTATACGAAACTATCGTTTTAACGTACAAATAAATCAAACGCTATTCGCATCTATGCATATTATTGTACAAAACGAACATTTAACCATTTCACCCCTAAGTAACTGAATGGGCTGCGATATCTTAATTTTGCAACCAATCCAATCATCGCAAAATGATTTTCAGGCTATTCCATTTATAAAAAGGGGGTATTTGTTGTTCTCAAAAATATGAAAATTACTTTCAAACAGTGCAGATCCTGATGAGACGGCTCGTTGCGAGCCGGCTCATCTGGATCTGCACTGTTTGCAATGCTTTTCCATGGTTTCCATTCGTTTTCGTTTGTTTCATTCGTTTGGGAACCTTCAACAAATATTCGCTGTATACAGTGGGGTCAGCGTGTAAGTGCACACACGAACGAACACGACAGGTTGGTTTCAACCTGTCGTGTTAGTTCATGTGTGCACTTACACGCTGACCCCACTGTAATGTGTGTTTGTTTCATTAGTTTGGTTGTCAGCAGTGCAGACTCTATGCGATGTCACTGAGCTTGATTGTAATACATATATATATATACTATACATTATGTAAACATAGTAATAATGTTTATGTTTGTCTACTACGTCCGAAATTGATTAAACATAGTTTCACTGAAAAGTGTGCCAACGTTAGAGATACGGGTGTTTAAAGACAATACAATCACTAGATGTGTTGTATGCACCTATCACTTACTGGTGAGGGGGTGTGGTGGCCTCAGTGTTACCCGTCCGTCAAATGCTTAATGCTCGGGTAAATAACTCAAAATTCTGCTTCCTTTCACGTAGCTGCTTCATATTTCATGAATGCGTTCCTCTATCTTGATGTGACAAATCGACAATAGTCGGGGCGCCACTAAACTGAAGGACCTAAGGTCAAGGTCACATACTTCGAAAGCTAAAATGTAAATTCATCAATTGAAATTTCCAGACGATCCTAAATTTGCACTTACGAATATTTTAGGCGAATCATTATATTGTCACAGGGTGAGAAAAATGTGCTCCGGCCCGAGGCTCGAACCAGGGACCTCTGGTTTACCGTACCATCGCTCTAACTGACTGAGCTAGTCGGGCACGAATACACACTTCCTCCCCTCAGTGAGTTACGTACCGTGACATACTTCCCCGCCAAATTGGAATTCGTCCCCGAATTCTATATTGAATTCTATATTTAATTCGTCTCTGAATTCCACATATTTGGTACATTTTGGGTAGTATATATATCAGTCACGGTCCCTCGTTGGGCGCCAAATGTCACAGGGTGAGAAAAATGTGCTCCGGCCCGAGGCTCGAACCCTGGACCTCTGGTTTACCGTACCATCGCTCTAACCGACTGAGCTAGTCGGGCACGAATACACACTCCCTCCCCTCAGTGAGTTACGTACCGCGACAATATTCCCAGGGGGAAATGTCAAATAGTGTCAAACTTAGTTCAACGAGTGCAGGTGTAGCTCCAGATTAGCTGACGCTCTAAGGCATCTTAACAAAAGATATGTTGAACGACAAGTATTCAGCTAAATGTCAGCCGTTTCAGATTTCACAATGTTGAAGGCATTTTGTACAGAGCTATATATCACGTCCTTTATCCATGGACAATAACTGTACCTGTACGTTGGCGTAATAGTCTAGCAGTGTAATCAATGCAGCCAACAAAAAAGCTACTGTCTGTTCCACGTTTTGCTGCCGACGAACATTTGGCCATTAAACACGTTAAATCTAAAAAATATTTAAATGTAAGTATTTATTCATCAATAACAAAAAAGACACCCTCCCCCAAAAAATATTTTTTTATCGAATTTTGATTTTATAGCGAAAAAACGATTTGCCTATGGGAATTTAACATGGGGGCCAAAAATAGATTATTTTTTAATATTTGTTTTATTTGTTGACAGATTTTCAAAATGTAACTTTTGTTTTCTTAATTACATCATTTTCAAGCTATCTCGCCAGGTTTCGGAGTCAATTTTCATTTTTTTTCGTTTTTGATCCTTCAGGATCAAAAAAAGAAAAGTTTTGGAAATTGACTCCCCATGTTAAATTCCCATAGGAAAATCGTTTTTTCGCAATAAAATCAATATTTCATTGAATTTGATCAAATTTATTTTTTTGGGGCGGGTGACTTTTTGTTATTGATGAAAAATTACTTACCTTTCAAATATTTTTTAGATTCAATGTGTTTAATAGCCAAAAGTTCGTCGGCAGCAAAACGTGGAACAGACAGTAATATTATAGATATTACATTGCAAACGAGTGTTATTAGGAAATCAGATCTGACAGCTCTCTGCAAGACAAATATGAGATGACAAAAAACTTCAAATTGCTATCTATTTAGTTTTCTCTGTGTTTTATCAATAAAACACATCATACGCGAATTAAAATCAAACAGGGAATGTCTATCCTGTAAAATCACGATCCATCTCCTGTCTGCATAATGCCAGACATAACGCGTGGAACCAGAGCAGAATAGTTTGTAGACCAGCGGCCATAAACACATATACGCAACCAAACTATGAGATGGCCACAACAAACAATGATGTCACATTAAATATAAGGGCACAACAGACAGTCCGATGTTGCAAATAAAACAAATGACATGTACATGCAGTTGTTATAAGCGTAAATGATCATGAATAGTATGAGCGACTTGCATCAATACCGCAGAGACAGATTGCTCGCTTTCCAACATTGTGGCCAGGTGGCGTCGTGTTGTGTCGAACATTAAACGTTTATCAATGATGTGTACAGTGGGGTCAGCGTGTAAGTGCACACACGAACGAACACGACATGTTGGTTCGCTACCCACCCAAAGTGTATGTTGTTACCACTCAGTTGAACCGTCTCGCCGAGACGGTTCAACTGAGTGGTAACAACATACACTTTTTATGCGAAATGAGAAAAAAATGCAGAAAAATATTTATTTTTTGTGTATACATGAAATACAGTGGGGTCAGCGTTCCAACCTGTCGTGTTCGTTCGTGTATGCACCTACACGCTGACCCCACTGTAGCATACAGCATTTAAAAAACCCATGGGGAAAAAATCAGTAACACTGATAAGTATACCCCTTCGAAACTAAAACTTACAACAACAAGAGACAAGAGTGTGGAAGGTCACAGTATCGAGGCACATCGAGGCATGGCCAATCAAGAAAATGAGATAACTCACTGAAAACCAATACAGTTAATTATCTTGCCATGACAAACATGTGTACCAAATTTGGTTATGATTCGTTAGGTAGAACTCTAGTTATTGTGCGGATAATGATACAGAGTGCGAACATTTATAACAATGGTCACCAACGGGACATAAGTCATCAAATCAAAGTACTGAAAGTACTGAAACTAGGTTAGCTCCATAACATTACTAATAAATATGATTTATTTATATAATGATGCCATCCGGATATGGAAGGTGTTCGAGCCAATTCACACCCTTAAATATAAGCCGAATAAAGAATAATAAAGAATAATAAAGTAACTTTAGGTCGATTAACAGGGTCAAATCGCATATTTCATGTGTAGGGAAGAAGCAAAATCCCAAAATCAGAACAGAATATTTACGTACACAAATATATAGTCAGTGTACGTTGCTTCGCACACTTTACATATATTTTGATAATTATGAGGAACAAGTATACAAATTAAGTTCGCCTTTGTTTGTATTTTGACATATATGACACTCAACACCGGAAATATGTGTGTGACATGTCAGACAGTTCACGCGAGCTCAAGGATGCGCCATTGTTGTTGTACTCCGTGAATCAATTTGAAAACACATGGAAGTTGTTAGATCGGAAGATTTTCTGGTGTGCAAAGCCATGTAGGCTCGCACACCAGAAAATCTTCCGATCTAACTTACATAATCTAACAATTAAAATTGATGTTCACAATCAATCCATTATATTTTCAAATAAATAAGACATATTAACTAAACATTTATGAAGACACTCACAATGGTGATGTCTGACACCCAGCTACATCAACAGATTCAATTTACTATTCAAAAGTTTCACCGTCTATGAAAAACAACAACTATTATTGACCAAACACCCACAACATCGCACCGACGAAAATATACCAACATTACTATCCTACTCTCTGTGCCTGGGAGGGAATATGAGCCGAAAAATCAGCGGCTGAATCTAATCAGCAGTTGCTCCTTCAATACACAGCATCGGTGTGTCAGATGTGGTGTGTGTCCGGTCACAGGTTGAAGTGACGGACCATGGTCTATAAATTCTTTAAATATACAAAAACAAACATCAATAAGTGAAAAATATAAGCTAAGCAAATTATTTACTCCCTCCTATACACATTGATGTGTCATAAGATGGAGTAAACACTGTTAGCTTACTTTTTTTTCTCACTTATTGATGCGTTTAGGTATATTTAATGTATGTATATACCTTGGTTCGTTACTTCAACTTGTGTGTCCGGCGGCTCTGTTCAGAGATCATCAGGCAGCATAAAATTAATGTACTGTATATAATCCCCACCCACCCCTAAACAGTAATGCCAGATTATTTTTTTATTTTAATATAGTTAAAGATAAATACTTAATTATTGTTTGTTAACACTATTTATAGCAACTTTTAAAACAATATAAGACACACACACCGACCTATTTTCCCCCAAAATTCGGATGATATTCAATAAATTAACTTTATATGGCCTCACAAGTCGCCATAATGGCCGTGAGGTTTCCTTGCACTAAACTGGTGCGATACCTCTGGTGATAGTGCAGTTAACTATTGTTTAATGTGACAGTAGGACACAACATTGACTATAATGTAAATATATAATTCAATCATTCAGACCGTGTGCTTTATTCTTTAGTTTACATGTGCTAATTCAGTAAAATTCAGTAATGAAACATTACAAATTCACACTCATAATGATAGTTTTAAATGTAGAAATAATTGACATTCCATCTCTACGACTGCTATACTAGGTAGCTCCAAGGCAGCTAACCTAGTAAAAAATTGATAAAATAATAGGGTTCTTCGTGTTGCCGTGATAAACACGTGCACCGAATTTGGTTACGATCCGTCAAGTAGAACTTGAGTATATATCCCACCGGAGGGCTCCCTATACACAGACGGAGATTGGAACATTGAAATAGAAAATGAACTTTCTCGATTATGCAACATTTACGACGAAGTCTGTCTAGTTGGAGACTTCAACAGTAGAACAAAAATATTATGCGATCATTTACAAGACAATGATTATATCACAGAATTCATTGACGATGAGGATATTGCAAATTTCATGTGCAGCAGCCAAATGTTAGCAGATGCAAATATTCTCATGGACAGGGCATCCTGTGATATCGGCAAACCCAATAACTGGGGATATAAGTTAATAGCTTTGTGTAAATCTACAAATCTGTACATTGCCAATGGGCGTATGGGATGTGATAAGGGCGTTGGAAAAGTGACATGTAATGATACGAGTCTAATAGATTATGCTCTACTCACCCCATTATTGCTTCTCTCGACAACCGAGTTCACAGTACATGAATTTAATCCTCTACTTTCAGACGTTCATTGTGCTATTTCATTTGATTTCAATATCTCGAGTAATCCAACTTTAGCACACAACGGTAGGCCGGAACACATATTGCGAAATTGGAATCCTAATAAAATCCACGAATTTGTAAATAATATCGATGAACATGTAATCCAGAGTTTACACACGGAACTAGACACAATATTAGTCAATGAACGCTCTCGTAGTACACACGACCAGGCTGCACCAGACAGCACGGGCAGCACGGGCAGCGCTACGGTCGACCAATCATCTTTTGATAATTTTGTGTCGCGTATAGGTCATTTGTTTACACAGACCGCATACAGAACGTTTGGCCAGGCGCGTCACGGCCCGGTTCGTCGTAAAAATAACATAAACAGACCGTGGTTTGGAAATGAGTGTCGTATAAATAGGAGATGTTTTATGCAGGCTAAAAATGCATATCATTTTCATAAAACGGCACACAATAAAACGATTTTACATCGTGCGAGTAAAATATATAAGAAAACAATTACTACGCATGCGAACAACTATAAACATAAATACGGTGCACGAATACGGCAAATGCAAAAGTCAAGACCTAAAGACTTTTGGAAGCTTTTAAACGGCGTCCAAAACACCGAACATATCACTTGCATTCATGTTAATCAATTTTATAACTACTTTAAAGACATGAATGCCATTGATCATATTAATGAACAACATATTATTGATGCTGCAGCAGATATAAATTTACCGAATAATGAAGACATTAACACGCCTATATCAGCAAATGAGATACTCTCAGCGATTTCAAACTGTCAAACAACAAGGCTTGTTCTCGCGATTCTATACTTAACGAATATATTCAAACACTAAACACATAATGTTAAGTCTCTACGTGAAACTGTTTAATCATGTTTTTGAAAGTGGAATTGTACCAAATGATTGGCTCGAAGGTCATATAATACCAATTTATAAGCATAAGGGCTCAAGGCATGATCCTGACAATTATAGGGCAATAACAATAGTTAGCTGTCTTGGTAGAGTATTCACTTCTATAATTACAAATAGGTTGACAAACATATGCTGAACAGAATGGGCTTATAACTGAGGCACAGGCTGGTTTTCGGAAAGGATATAGTACGGCTGATAACATTTTTACTTTACATGCAATTATAGAAATACTATTTAGTAAAAGGCAACCTCTTTTCTGCGCATTTATTGATTTTAGGAAAGCTTTTGATACTGTATGGAGAAATGGCCTCTGGTATAAGCTGTTGCTGTCCCGCATAAACGGGAAATGTTTAAACATAATTAAAAACATGTATAAATGTATTAAATCTTGTGTTAAAGTAGGAAATGACTTTTCAGAATACTTCCCATGCATGGTGGGTGTCAGGCAAGATGAAAATATGTCACCATTTTTGTTTGCCATGTTTTTGAACGACCTTGAAGATTTTCTCAATGTATGCGGTATTGTAGATTTACAATCGGTTACATCTGACATGTATCAACATCTAGATATATATGTTAAACTATTCTTGTTATTATACGCTGACGACACTATTCTCATGTCTGAGACAGAAACTGGCCTACAAGATGCTCTAAATTATTTTCATCAATACTGTATTCAGTGGAAATTGGAAGTAAACGCATCAAAAACCAAAATTATGATTTTCAAAAAACGTAAATCATCAAAAAAGATAGCCTTTACATATAACGATAACACAATTGAAATTGTAGACCACTTTACATATTTGGGAAATGTTTTTTCACAAAACGGAACTTTTCATAAGACTAAGAAACATTTGATTGACCAAGCATCCAAAGCTCTTTTCGGCCTATTTAGAAAGATTAACAACTTGTCAACTCCAGTAGACTGTCAGCTTAAGTTATTTGATCAATGTATCACTCCAATTCTCTGCTATGCCTATGAAATCTGGGGATTTGAAAACATTTCGGCTATAGAAACAATTCATTTGAAATTTTGTAAAACTGTTTTGGGGGTAAAGAAATCCACACCAAATTTCATGGTTTATGGAGAACTCGGCAAATTTCCGCTTATTATTGACATTAAATGTAGAATTATTTCGTTTTGGGCAAAATTAGTTTCAGGGAAGCAGAGTAAATTATTGTTTCTTATGTATAAGTTATTATATACACAACATGAAGCAAATGTGACTCATTTCCGATGGATTCAGAATGTTAAATCTATTTTAACTGAAATTGGAGTTCCTGGCGTATGACTTAGCCAGAACGATGTTAATGCTATCTGGCTGAGCCACTACGCCAGGACTCAGCTTCAGAACCAGTTTATTCAGTCATGGCTCACCAGCATCGATTCATCTTCACGTGGAATTACGTATAGAATCTTTAAAACAGAGTTTGGATTAGAAACATATTTAATTAATCTCACGGAAAGGTTAAGAAAAACATTGACCAGATTTCGAACTTGTAATCATAGACTGGCGGTCGAAACTGGTAGATGGACAGGTGTGCCGAGAGCAAGCAGGGTCTGCAACAAATGTGGCGCTGGTGCTCTCGGTGACGAGTTTCATTTCTTTTCGAGTGCCGCTTCTATGATGGAGTTCGAAAACGGTATATCCAGCCATTTTATTTTAGAAGACCAAATATTTTAAAATTCGCACAGCTATTTGAGAAAAAATCTGGAAAGCATTTAAGAAATTTAGCTATTTTTATATGAAATGCTTTATGGTTATAATGACTAGTGAGCTTATGTAGTCTACCCGTTCATACCCGCTTTGGATGAAGACAACGGAGTAACAAGGCAGCTGCCATGATAGTTCGATCTCTTTATTAAGACGATGTGAATACGAGTGTCTACGGGAATCAGGGGTTAGGAGGCGATGGCATCGCCGAGCTGTCGATTACACCACCCTGTAATGAACAATATGACACTCCCGTAATAGCAATTAGAACATGTATGTATACAATAGCCACCAGCAAAAAGATGAGAAGGGGTAGACTGTCGGACTAACGGATTGCACGGTTGATATGGGCGATTCCATTTAGGATTAAATATTCATTCATAATCACAATTGTATGATATGATGTACCAGCTGTACTATACGGTCTAGTGGTCATACACAGATAAACTGATTATATGTATTCAACGGCTCATCGACATGTAAGTTCCTATAATGGGGCGTAATTAGAGTACGTATGATTAATTAGCATTGACAGAGGGTATTGCCTGTGGGGTAACCTTGTCATGGAGCCAACTTACCAAGCCATTGGACCTGAATGTTCTCGACCCTCGTTGTCGCCACGCTCGCTCGCCCTTTCACGCAGTGATGGGGGGACTCATGCTGGTGGTTACGTTGGTTACGGTGGTTAGACTGTAAATGGTTACAGGACGTGAAAGAGACATGCAAAGTGGTAGAGAAATGTGCCCAATTAGTCCGTAGTCAGAGAGCTTCATAATCCGCCATGTTGGAAAATTTACATATAAACAAAAGCGAAACCCAGTTGTGAAACACCCCTTTAAAAACATGTCACAGTCAATACAACCATTGCAAACCTTAGACAAAATACAATATATGTCAATTCAATTATTTAGAACCGATATGCTTACCTAAGAAGTTGAAGAGAGATGTTGCCCGGTGGAAAAATGACTAAGAAGTGACCAGCTGTAAAAAACCCGTGCCAAGCATGTCAATAATTCGCTCACTGGGTATAAAGTTCAAAGTTCGAAAAGGACTTAGAATACGCAAAGGGTCAAAAATGGTCGAAATGTAATAAAGATAAATAGACCCGAAAATGGTCCGGCTACACACTTCCCCTGTCTGGTAAATGATGTCCCGTCATTTGTCGTCAAGTCGGTCATTTATCCACTGAACGAAAATCGTCCATCAGAAATAATGTCTCGCCGAATGAAAAATATACAAAAATACTACCGACTAATATGATTCATCTTAATCATATTATTTCATTTCGCATTGACTGTAAGCATAAAAATATGATAATGAAAAACGTACACCCATTGGCAAGCTTCGCCATTAATCATGTTAATGAATTTTACATTAACTCCGAACATGACAAGCCGATGCAAACATATAAAATCATGAAAACATATACACACTAGTATGCCTCGCCATAATTTATATTTTGCGGCAAAATAATGTGACTGACCATACCATGTGGGATGTTCCATAATTAACTATGGTTACATATAACCTAACCTGAACATGTTTAATCACTACACTCTTGTTCCATAATTACTGAGCTTCACTCAATAATACATAAACATATAGCTAGTTACATAACATATGCATATAACTAATCTGTACATTCTTCCCCTGCCTGAAAAATGAACGTCTCGTCATTTTCCTCATGTGCTCCATACATGTTTGGATACACTAGTCTAGAAATGGTCTGTTATTTTGTCACCTTTTCTCTTAAATTTTATATAAAAACATTAAGGTGGTCCAATACTGTTGCTTAGCATCCGGAGATTGGATACACGAGTCTGGAAATGGTCTGTTGTTTTGTCTTTTTCTCCTATACATTTTCTATAAAACCCTAAAACTCCCTACTTCTCCATGATATCCCTGAGCATCTTGTGTCCACATCAGGATCAAACTCACTCATTATCCCCGAAGTGATCAACTTTTCCACCGCATGTAATTTGCTGTCATATGGTCTAGCAATCATCTGATTCATTTGATAGTCTCTATATCTATCTGGCATCTTCTTAGCTCTCTCCGACCGTCTTATTGTTGTCTCATCTGCTATAGGTGGTTTGGTTACTTTCCGTATTTTCTCTGTCTTCTTAGCTCCCTCCTGTGGTTTCTTTTCCTTATCAATTGTTCCTACTATAATTTCAGGGGGTTCTAACGCTTCCTCATTCCTATCTACTTCCTTAACGGTGGTTTCATCACCTTGACCTGGTTCATCTATTGATGTACCTGGTTCTATTTCCTCTAACACTATCTCTATCTCGACCTCTGCATCAGGATCACTATTTACATCTGTTCCCTCAACTTCCTCTGTTCCTCCACTAGGAACCTCTACATAATTTGTTCCTTCGTCTGGAACTACTAGTTCAACTGTCCCTTCACTTGGAACCTCTAGTTCCATTGTTCCTCCACTTGGAACCTCTAATTCTATCATAGGCTCATGGGCGTCCCCATGGATATATGCAGTTCCTGCATATTCACAACCTTCCTCCTCAGAATCTGATCCTTCATCTCTATCATGTTTCTCAAAAGGTAGTGGCACTGGTCTACCTTTCTCTTCGGATGCATCCTTTTCTGTTTCCGCTTGTTTTTCAACCGACTTTTGCAAAGTTTTACGGGGCTTTGGTGCTGGTCGTTGTTTAACATCGCTTTCCCTATTATCTGCTGTCCCAACTCCGGTATCATTGGCATTCACCGGCAGCAGATGATTCCTATGCAGGGTCTTTGTAGTTCCTTGCGGAGACCTGATCTTGAAAACTGGTATATCATACCGCGGTTAGTCTGTAACCGTGTATACATCTTCTTCAAATTTGTCCGCTATTTTGTGTTTTCCGTCAAAAGCTAGAATCTTAACTAGGACATGGTCTCCTACTGAGATTTTGGAAGCCTTAGCTTTCCTGTCAAAGTGACCCTTCTGCTTCTTCTGAGACTCTTCTGTATGTTTCTTGACCAATTTCTGTGTAGTCTCCATTCTGTCTTTCAACCCATCAATGTAGTCTCTGGTACTTTTTGGCGATGAGGTGCCTACATATACTGCATCGAATACGGTGTCTATCGGTGGTCTAGGCTTCCGCCCGAACATCAATTCAAACGGCGACATCTTTGTAGTCTCGTGCCGAGTGCAGTTATACGCGTATACAAGTGATGGTAAATATTTCTTCCAGTCAGATTTCTGAGATTGTTCCAAAGTTCCTAACATGTTCAATAGAGTTCTGTTATATCCTTCTGTTTGACCATTGCCCATAGGATGGTAAGCTGTAGTACGCGATTTTGTAATGCCTGTCAGATGACAAAGTTCCCTGATGGTTTCAGATTCAAAATTTGCGCCCTGATCACTGTGAAGCTTGGTCGGAATTCCGTAGTTCAGAATAAAGTTGTTATAAATAGCTTCGGCTGTTGTTTTCGCAGTCTGATTCTTTGTTGGAATAGCTAGTGCAAACTTTGTAAAGTGGTCAGTGATCACCAGGATGTTACCAAATCCTCCCTTTGATGGTTCTAGGGTCAAATAGTCCATACAGACAATTCCATTGGATTATGTGTCTCTATACTGACCATCTCTGTCCGTATATTGGTCGATGATTTTCGGCGTATGCATCTGTTGCACGACGAAATCCAATGATCTACATCTTTGGTCATGCCTGGCCAGAAGAAATGTTCCCTCAATAATGATAATGTTCGATCACGTCCGTGATGACCTATATCATTATGAAGACCTTGAAGCACGGTATGTTTGTAGCATTCCGGTAATACTATCTGGTTGACAGTGTCCTCTTTGTCGGTTATCACTCTGTATAGTATGCCGCGTATCATTTTCAGACTTGTGAAATTCTTCCTCATATTGTGGTCCTCTTTTGTGGTAAATAAATTACGGTTGGGGATTTTCCTATCTATCACAGCTCTAAGCTCTAACTGGGTCCTCTCGTTGATTCTTCCTTATCTCTCTCACCTCGAGTTGTGCCATGGTCTGGCCTAGAGTTTCAGTTGCTTCTATTATGTTTATCCCTAAACATGGCAGTACTTCAATATATGGGGGTCCAGTTATTGAACTACATATCGCTTTCACGGTCTGGTCCTCTATCTTAACGTTCTCCTCAGTTAGTCTTTCATACGGATATCTTGACATGGCGTCGGCATCAGTGTTTTTAATTCCAGGTCTATAAATGATCTCAAAATTGTACTGGCCTAATGCTGATGCCCAACGCTGACCAGTCACGTCAAGCTTCGCGGAGGTAAGAATATGTGTCAGTGGATTATTATCAGTGAACACTGTGAACTGTGCCCCTGTTAGGTAATCCGAAAACTTTTCAGTGACTGCCCACTTCAATGCTAAGAACTCTAATTTGTATGCGCAATAATTCTTCTCAGACTTCGACAAGCTTCTCGATGCAAAAGAAATGACAACTTTCTTGTTATCTTGGATGTTGTAGAGTACGGCACCAAGTCCTTTCTCACTCGCATCTATGTGTAATTCAAATGGTTGCTCGAAATCTGGATATCCCAATATGGGTGGGGTTGTCAGATGTTCCTTTAGGTTTTCGAATGCGCTCTGTTCTCTGTCTGTCCATTTCCAATCTTTCTGTTCGCGTTTCTTGTTTCTCTTGCTTGTTGTTGGCGGTAAAAGGTCGGTCAATGGTCGTGCAATTTTCGAAAAATCTTTAACGAAGCGACGGTAGTATCCGGCGAAAGAAACAAAAGATCTCACTTCGTCTGGATTCGTTGGTGTTGGCCAATTTTTCACCTTCTCAATCTTTGCAGGGTCGGTCTCGACTCCGGACTCGCTCACCACATGGCCTAAAAAGTTCACCTTATTCTGCATAAAATAGCATTTATCTGCAGATAACTTTAGGTTGCACTCCTCTAACCGAGTTAATACAAGATCGAGTCGTTCTAAGTGCTCTTGGTGGTCCTTGCTGAAAATAATCAGATCGTCAAGGTAGATAATACAGATCTTCATATTATAATCCCCCAGACACTCTTCCATTAGTCGCTGATATGTTGCTGGACTATTCGCAAGTCCAAATGGCATCTTGCAGTACTCGAAGAAACCTAATGGGCCGACTGTAAAAGCGCTCCTCTCTTTGTGATCTTCTTCAAGTTCGACCTGATGATACCCACTCTTCATGTCAATGACAGTGAACAATGAAGCACCCTTGAGGACATCAAAAACCTCTTCTACTCTTGGTAATGCGTACGCGTCTTTTACAGATAGTTGGTTAAGTTGTCGAAAATCACGCACATACGTAGTTTGCCGTTTTTCTTGCGTACTAACACCACGTTGGAACTCCACGGGCTCTTTGACTTCTGGATCACACCGCTTGCTAACAGTTGTTCCAAGTGTTGACGAACTTCATCTACCATATGTGGTGGGATTCTTCGGTGTCTCTGTTTGAATGGCACGTCATTTATTAAGTCTATTCTATGGCGGATCAAGTCACATTGACCTATGTCAGTGTCATCTTTAGAAAATATGTCCTTATGTTTGATGAGAGATTCTTTAAGTCGCGTTGCTTGGTCCTCTGATAAATCTGGATTGATGTGGATCTCTTGGAATACCTTGTCTGTTTGTTGGGATTCATGGATTTTGTCGAATACGGAGTCATCCACGGTCACTGGTTGCATCTCACATAAAATAGATTTCGGAGTTATAGTGACGGTGCTGGTTGTCAAATTGGTCACATTAAACTAGTACTTTGGTGCCTTTCTTGTTCTCGTAGTGTACGACTGAAGGAGTTATGTCAACGAATGATGGCAATATGGATTCATCAGTTTCCTGGAGTATCGCGCAGGTAGGCTGGTGATCCTCCAGTTCTCTATCCGTATATCCATGTATGTTTACACTTTCATTTGGTCCTACCGAAATCCTGGCTGATTCTGCGCTCCTTACAATCGCTATTCTGTCTTTGTTTCGCCTAAGTAATTTCTCTCTTACTGTGATGGCTCGGAATGTCAAATACCAAGGTGTAGTAAGTCGAGCGGTTTGCAAATAGCTATCTCCATGTTGCTCTTTACAGTCTGTAATCAACTCGTTGAGTATATTTGTGCCTAAAAGTACTGGCGTTTTTGTTGTGTACTCCGTATCTGGAGTTACTAAAAACATACAAGGTGTCGGCTTGGTATGTGACATGCCGTCTATAGAGGTTATGTCCAACTCCACATATCCAAGATATGGTAAACTATTACCATCAGCACATTCAATGTGTAATATGTGATCAAGAGGCTGGATTTCCAAGTTAGCTAAGTTATTGTCATAAAAACCCTTGGATAATATACTAATACAACTACCAGTGTCTAACAATGCCCTGGTGTTAATGTTATTGAGTTGTATGTCTGCCTCATTAATATCACCGACAAGTTTGGGACCTTTATTGCCAGATGGGGTGCTCGAATCCGGTCCTGCCATTCGAGCACTTAAGCGTTTGGGTAGTACGAGTTTGGACAATCTCGGGCCATGTGCCCCCTATTCTGGCAATTATAGCAGGTTGGTTGCATGGTTCTACTTCCTGTCGGTCTTGATGGTCTGTAACCTCCTCTCCCTCTGTTGTACATGTAGCTGTCATCTCCATCTTGACTTGTCCCTCGACCTCTATCGTATCCTCGTCCTCTGTCATATCCTCGATATCTAACACCTCGTCCGCCTCGACCTCTGTTCTCAGTATGATACTGTCCACTATCAAATCTGTCATTTCTACATGTACTATCATCTTTTTCTAGTCTGTCGATACGCGAGTTCAATTTCTCCAACAACTTCTTCACTTCCGACAACTCCGACTTATCCTTCTTATCATTATCTACATTCACTGCCGCATGCACTTCTGTTTCTTCTCTATAGTCAGATCCGCCTCGATCTTGCGTACTTCTATCTTAAAACGATCATAATCGTCTATGATATCGCATTTGCTAAATGCCAATTGCTTTATATTTGGTAGAAGACCCTGATAAAATACTTTTTTTAAAACCTGATCATGGGTCGGTTCCATAGCACCTAAAGCGACTGCTCTAGCTGAAATTTCTTCTAGCCTTGAAGCGTAATGTACAATTGATTCTGATGGCTCTTGTTGACAGGCGTAAAATCTCCTCATAATCATTTCTTCCGATTCAATACTTCCGAATGTGCTCTCTAATTTATCTAATATATCATGAACACTGACTCCTGTACCTAATCGACGAAGTATGTCGCTTGCATCACCGTTCACTGCCCTTCTCACACCGAGAAGTATTTGTTGTTCAGTGAACAGACCCTCAACAAGTAATGCTTCTACTTGAAACTTAAAAGTTGCCCAACATACTTCCCCTTTGGAATCTTCGCCATAGAATGTTGATACGCGAGGGTAATTCCGCCCAGCTGACGTATCTGGTGTCTTCTTTGGCATTGTTCCCATCATCTTTGAGGCTGGCGTTGAAGCATCATGGGCCAATTCTTCACCCACATGTTTCATGAATGATACCAGGTCATCTGGTGACTCTATCTTTGTGGTTGGCTTCATCTTCAATGCATGGAACGCGTCCAGCAACTTCATATCATCTTCTGATACTGCCATCATGTGATGCTATTTGTGCTTATTTTAATGTCTAAATCCCACTGTCTAAGTCACATGTAGTGTCTAATTCACATGTAGTCACATGTATTGTCTAATTCACACTGTATAATTCACATGTGTCCAAATCGCACTGTATAATGTAGATATAGTGTCTAATTTCGGAGTGTAATTATAAATTGTCAAATTAACACCATCCAATTCAAGGCACACACTGTATGTATAGTTATCACTATGTAACTATGTCTAATTTACACCTGTCTAATTCACACTAGTTATCATGAGGTATGTCTAATTAACACACTGAGTTTGATTCCCAAGGTCTAACTCAACATGTATCAATGTCTAATTCACAAACTTCCAATTCAAGCAATGTCTAATTCAACATGTACAACGTCTAATTCATCAACTCAAAATAAACATGTGTGAAATCACCACTGTCCAATTCACAAAGTCTAACTAGACGTGTTCAATTATTACGGTCTAATTTGCCAAGTCTAACAAGGTATATGCTCAATGAATAATGTCTAATCCACAAAGTCTCAGTGTAGATCCATCTATTACAGTGTCTAATGCATCAAGTCTAAGTGTAGATCCTGAATCACAGTGTCTAATTCATCAGTGTCTAATTAATGGTCTAAGTGTAGATCCTAAATCACAGTGTCTAATTCATCAGTGTCTAATTTCAAATCAGTAAGGTCCAGTGTACTAATTCTCACAATTATCAAATTCACACTAACTGGTATTACTATAGGTAAGTGATCACAGAATTACGTAAACCATTAGTCGTAAACTAACAATGATTTTTTCCTCAAGGTAAACGAACCTATACAGAAATCACAATCAAATTGTGAATTACAAACACATCGCGGACAGAACAGCTGATCTCAAAATATATGTGAAGTATACCAACAGATCCGTATTATACAAAAAAAAATATATTACAATAATTCAATCATTCAATCCCAACATATTATTTCCCGACAATTCAAATATTATCATGTCCTAAAGTATTATGAAATTATGGTAATTCAAAAATAATAGTCAATGTTTCGTAAACAAACCAAAATATACTGGTCTAGAATTTAACTAACTGCTATAAAAAAATAACGAAGTTTCCCTAATGTAACTCAAGTGATATTTGATCAAAAAAATGAACTGCACTATAAATGTCAGACAATCCTGAAATGTCGAATCAAGTCAACTGTCTAATCATCATCGTCGTGTCAATCTGTCGTAGAATGAAGAAAATAAACTACAATCAGGACGGACAAGGTTGAATACCAATCAGCGAAAGTCAAATACCAATCAGTGAAGGTCAAAGTCCAATACCAATCAATGAAGGTCAAATACCAATCAGCAAAGGTCACATAACAATCAAAGCAGGTCAAGGTCAAATACCAATCAGTGAAGGTCAAATACCAATCAGTGAAGGTCAAGGTCCTATACCAATCAGTGAAGGTCAACACACAATCAATTAAGGTCAAGGTCGCTGGCCGAGACGGAGACATAAATTGCAATAATTCACCCGGTAAATAATCAATAAGCCTAATCAATTATCCTAACCGCCAACTGAATGATGATCAAATTACGTATCGAATGTTGTTAGCAAAGAAATGTTTCTGACTCAAATTCAGGTTTTTTCCCAATCAAATTACGAAATCAGGCTCTGCACTGGTTGTAAAGACCTGATACATGAATTTTGATTCCAAAATGGCAGGATTATAGTTAGATATTAGTGTGCAAGTTAATCAGACCTATCAAGAGTGGTAGACAGATTGAAGAAGGTCCTGTGCATCATCTAGTGTGTTAGAATGGGGTCACTCAAGGTCATGTGCATCATTATAGATGATTTAGATTAGTACCCATAGCCACTGATCATGCGTGTAAGTTGTTACGGGGCAAGGTGAAGTTCTTGCATACAGCTTACAATGTCTCTCCTTGTACAAATGGTACCGCAAATAAACTACAGTTACATGTTACTGGTATATCATTTGCCAAAATGGTATACTAAAAATCCAAATATGGATTAACTGTAAAATATTTTTGTGACACACAGATGACAATTCCTTACTCACCACCCAGGCGATAGACAGGTCTGCATGAGGAGGCTGGAGCTGATGTACATCATCCCTACCAAGTTCGTATGACCACTAGAATCGTCTCAAGAATGTAAAGTACTGTCACAGTATCACAAAACCGTAAATAATTCGTTCATCTCTCCCCGTGGCGAAGTATAAGCTGGCCTCAGCTGGTACGTGGTGGAATAGGCGTAGGACAGTCGTACATCGTGGAATAGGCGTACGACAGTCGTCAGGAGTAGAATAGTGTAGGATAGTCGTACGAGGTGGAATATTCGTACGACAGTCGTACGAAGTGGAATAGGCGTACGATAGTGGTGGCAATCTAGTAGATGTTAGATGTAAGTGATATGTCACTTAACTGGAGCTCGGAATAGAAGATCTGAGTCCATCTCAAACGAGAACGGTCGTGTCAGCAGAAATGACGTATAGGACACGTGTAGAATATGGGTCTCCCATCACCGCAACAGATGTTTCGTCTCCATGGTAACGCGGTATCAGCTGTAGCACTGAGTATGGACTAAATATCGACAAGTGTCCAACACTTAACTGGAGCTCTGGATATTCTTCATCGTAAGACACTCGTTCACACGTCTCGGTTCCTCACTGGGGGCTCCAATGTAGTCAACCCGTTCATACCCGCTTTGGATGAAGACAACGGAGTAACAAGGCAGCTGCCATGATAGTTCGATCTCTTTATTAAGACGATGTGAATACGAGTGTCTACGGGAATCAGGGGTTAGGAGGCGATGGCATCGCCGAGCTGTCGATTATACCACCCTGTAATGAACAATATGACACTCCCGTAATAGCAATTAGAACATGTATGTATACAATAGCCACCAGCAAAAAGATGAGAAGGGGTAGACTGTCGGACTAACGGATTGCACGGTTGATATGGGCGATTCCATTTAGGATTAAATATTCATTCATAATCACAATTGTATGATATGATGTACCAGCTGTACTATACGGTCTAGTGGTCATACACAGATAAACTGATTATATGTATTCAACGGCTCATCGACATGTAAGTTCCTATAATGGGGCGTAATTAGAGTACGTATGATTAATTAGCATTGACAGAGGGTATTGCCTGTGGGGTAACCTTGTCATGGAGCCAACTTACCAAGCCATTGGACCTGAATGTTCTCGACCCTCGTTGTCGCCACGCTCGCTCGCCCTTTCACGCAGTGATGGGGGACTCATGCTGGTGGTTACGTTGGTTACGGTGGTTAGACTGTAAATGGTTACAGGACGTGAAAGAGACATGCAAAGTGGTAGAGAAATGTGCCCAATTAGTCCGTAGTCAGAGAGCTTCATAATCCGCCATGTTGGAATATTTACATATAAACAAAAGCGAAACCCAGTTGTGAAACACCCCTTTAAAAACATGTCACAGTCAATACAACCATTGCAAACCTTAGGACAAAATACAATATATAGTCAATTCAATTTATTTAGAACCGATATGCTTACCTAAGAAGTTGAAGAGAGATGTTGGCCGGTGGAAAAATGACTAAGAAGTGACCAGCTGTAAAAAACCCGTGCCAAGCATGTCAATAATTCGCTCACTGGGTATAAAGTTCAAAGTTCGAAAAGGACTTAGAATACGCAAAGGGTCAAAAATGGTCGAAATGTAATAAAGATAAATAGACCCGAAAATGGTCCGGCTACACTTATACATATGCATTTTGTATTTTTACCCATCGTTGTATTATGTAATCTATTGTATACCTCGTGTGTCACGTATGTGGCTTAGAGTGAATAAAATGTATTGTATTGTATTGTAGTTCGTGCGCGAACATTACGAATGGCCGCCAAGGGGAGATAAGTATCCTGCTATTTTAAAAAGAGTGTAGTTCTTCACCTTGCCGTGATAAACAAATGTACCGAATTTGATTACGATCGTCAAGTAGAACTCTAATTATTGCGTGAACAAACTGGGACCGAAAAAAACCAAGGTGAATACATACCTCCCGTTTTTTTAACCTGGAGTATAAAAACGAATCGCACAATGTATTACTGAACACGTTATTTGCTGCTGTTTCGGCAAGATACAATGTATGTTTTAAACTAGTAAAATATCGCGCCAGCATGCAACATCCTACAAGTGTGTTGTGGCCATGCAATGTGTGTGTCTGTATAACTGGGGGCCGTTTCACTAAACTTCATTTTACATTAACACATTTTTTTTGTAAATAATTATTGAATTTACATTTATTGAGCATAGGCTGCATATGCAGCCTATGCTCAATAAATTTAAATCCATACAATTGATATTTCTAGACAATCCTAAATTTGCACTCACAAACATTTTAGTCGTACGAAGTGAAACGGACACCTGGGGGCTGTTTCACTAAACTTCGTACGACTAAAATGTTCGTAAATGCATATTTAGAACAGTCTATGCAGCCTATGCTCAATAAATGTATATCTAATATTTGTTTACAAGAACACATGTTAATGTGAAATGTACAGACTATCATAATTTTGCACTTACGAACATTTTAGTCGTACGAAGTTTAGTGAAACAGGCACCTGGTGTGTATATGTTTTTATCCAGTCAACACAGTGTGTATATGCCGTGAAACACGGTGCCGTGAAACATTTTTGATATCCAGTCAATACTATTTTTGCATTTTACAGCCATTTGTAGGTGTTGACGAAATAGAATAGTAGGTTAGTACCGTGAATGGGAAAAAATATCTGGCGCGGCACGGAAACGGGATGTGCTCGGCAGAGCCTCGCCCATCCCGTTTCCTGAGCATTGCCAGATATTTTTTCCCATTCACGGCACTAACCTACTATTCTCTATCTATTTTCCTTATTTCTGAACCAAAATATATCTTGTGACCACGACATATACTTCTGATGAGAAATAAAGAAATTCTTGAGCCTTGCCGGATATTTTTTCCCATTCACGGCACTAACCTACTATTCTCTATAACCGTGAATGATTCACCTCATTGACGTATGATTAAATATTGAGTCTCTGGTCAAACCGCCGCAGGAGCAACGTGGTCATATCTGGATATAACTGGTCACAAAGTCAATAAATCACGAGTTGATCGAGCACGTGTACATGTCTAATATACGGAGCCCTACGGGGACATGATTTTTTTTTAACAGTTCGTTCCCGCGATATAACAATTCGTTCCCTCGAATTGACAATTCGTTCCCATGACATGACAATTCGTTCCCTCAATTTAACAATTCGTTCTCCCGAATTAACAACTCGTTTAAACGATATAACAATTCGTTCCCACGAATTAACAATTCGTTCCCGTGGTTTGTTATTTCGTGGGAACGAATTGTTAAATTGACGGAACGAATTGTTAATTCGTGGGAACAAATTATTAATTCATGGGAACGAATTCTTAAATTGAGGGAACGAGTTGCTATTTCGTGGGAACGAATTAATAAAAAAAAAAAAAAAAAAAAGTCTACGTCCCCTGCGGGGCTCCGTAATAATACGTCGATTGTCGTCGGATGCTATCTGCTATCTGGAGACTGCATCTCCCTGGCGATCCATATGCGGACAGTGCAATCTCAAACTGTCTGTTGATCTACCGAGATGGTACCGAAGCTGCTGCGCAACAAATTGGGTCATACGACGTGTGCGAACAGCATAGACCATGATCAGAACGCGCAGTCTGATATTGTCCTCCGCTGTTCGCTGTTCAGTTACAAACGTATAGTGTTACTGACATCATGATCAAGGTGTATGATCACGTGGTACTGACAACAACAACCAGTACTGAAACTTCCAGAATCCATCCGATTTAAAGTACTTCTGTCGTTTTTGCGAAGGATCGATTTCCGTGTCGGTAGACATATTTCATCAAAATCCGTTTCATATTA
Source organism: Conchocele bisecta (assembly GCA_029237695.1). NCBI lineage: Eukaryota > Metazoa > Mollusca > Bivalvia > Lucinida > Thyasiridae > Conchocele > Conchocele bisecta. The sequence goes on along the minus strand of CM055276.1, from coordinate 56,371,990 downwards.
ATATCAAATAATACTTACTTTTGAGCCTTTCAGCCATTGTTGTTGTTGTTATAACCACGTGATCATGCACATTGATGATAATCATCGACAAATTGAATGCATTTATTGCAATATTTCGCCTATTCCGAATGCTATAATATCGTTTTAGTCAATCGGTGGCCTCTCGGTGATTGATTTGTAAGGAATATCTAGATGGACAAACGTAAACGACATTGTCACAGATTGAGACGGCGTCGATGTACCGCCGGCGAAATAAAGTGGACATTACATTTTGAATGTCTGGATCAATTTTCAAAATCAAACATTTATTTTCTTACAGTAAATAGTTATATCATGTTCATGCAATGTAGCCAGGTTGCATAGTCACTTTACAAAACTTTGCATTGTTACACAAGGCCAGGGCATTTACGTGCACAATTCAGCCGACCCGCAAGTCTCTGCAACTCAACCACCATTATTGCCAATAATTCGAGTAAAATATGCTGATCAGCAGAAATAAATCGCCAACAATCGGAGGGTAGGAAAGTTGTAATCTTTTTGGAAAAAAGTGGTGATTTTGTACAAAAATCGCAATAAAGTTGAAAAAAATATTGCATAAACACTGTTGAATGATATTACATAAAACTTTTGATAATATATTGCCAAATATGTCTTTTCAAATCTCCCGGGTGACATTTTTTGGGATAAAAGTACAAATTTAATACAGAGATCGCTAAAAACTGGAATATTTTTGTATGTACCAACTGATCAAAGATATAGTAACACAATAAATGACAATATAGTTTCAAATGTGTGTTTAACAAACGAACATAATTTCGTATGTGCACTTGTGGGGCATAAACTTGCGAATTGAAACAATAAATCACTGAAACAGGAATTCAATTTATGAACAACAATGGATGAAGACTATCAATGATTGAAATTTATCAAATATTCCTAACATGCGTGAAACATTTAAAACGAGTTATCATTATTTCTCTATGTCCTCCAGTACGTCCGTCCGTCCGTCCGTCCGTCCGTCCTCAGTTTTCTCCACATAGACGTTTGTCGACAGGCCGTTGTTCATGTTTTCATTCATAACCAGTGAATGCGATCGCGGTTATGCGTTTATCAATCACAGTGATGGTATTTGCATGAACACATTTTATAATTGATCAATTTGAATTCATCGCCTAATACAAGATGGCCGCTGTAAAAATTTCAAAATCGTCAAACGACTTTTTATCATGAAATGATAGGCAGAATTTGAACGGATATTGGACTAAGTCTTGTCACATGACGACAGAGGACCATTGGAGCAACAAACATATCCGTTCAGGGAAACGGAAATTGTAAGACGTATTCCCGAGCGTTAAGGTTTTGAACGAACTACGTGTTTGACCTTGACATTTGGGTAATCGGGGGGGGGGGGGGGTGGGGACGGGAGACAATCGTGAATTTGTTACACTGCAGTGGAGGATGACTGAAGCAATATGTTGGTGAACTATGGAGTCGATTGGTGAAAGGAAACAAAACATAGATTCATTGACCCAAGCGTCAAGGTTTCGCACGAACCAAGTATATGACATTGACCTGGGGTTTCCCGGTGGTGTGGCGGTTGTGAATCTGGCAGTGGGTGGTAGAGAGCATTCGGACGATATGTGTATGAAATATCAAGCAGATCCGTGGGAGGAAACCGAACATATAAGTTATTTATCCGAGCGTTAAGGTTCGGGACGCACCAAGTATGTGGCCCTGGCCTTTTGATTAACGCGGGCGGTGCGATCGTGGTTTGTTGCAGGGCGGTAGAGAACCATTGGAGCGACACGTGTGTGACATATTAAGCAGATTCATGTATGCAAACAAAACATATAAAGATTGACCCAAGCGTCAGGGTTTCGAACTCACCAAGTATGTGACCTTCATCCTGGGCTAAGCGGCGGTCGGACGATTGTGAATTTGTCAGTGGGTGGTAGAGGGCATTAGGACAATGTGTGTATGAAACATCAAGCAGATCCGTGCCAGAAAACCAAACTTATAAGTTAGTTATTTACCCCCAACTTATAAGTTATTTACCCCAGCGTGAAGGTTTAGGACGCGCCAAGTATGTCACCTTGACATTTTGTTTAACGGGAACGGGACGATCTTGATTTCCAGTTTTCAGCTTTTTTTTTTAAATTACGTACTTATTTACCAACTTTAAATACCACTAACATACACTTTTGATGCGAAATGAGAAAAAATGCAGAAAAATATTTACATTTATTGTTATACATGAATTACAGTGGGGTCAGCGTGTAAGTGCACACACGAACGAACACGACAGGTTGGTCCCAACCTGTCGTGTTCGTTCGTGTGTGAACTTACACGCTGACCCTACTGTACGTACCTGTAATATTGTGTGCACATGTAAGTTGTACCCAGATGTATTTTACAGGTGAGTTGCATTGTTAACAATTACTGGTAGTGAATATCACATACAGTGATCAGTCATGCTTGACAAGTATTGGGCATTTGTGTGAACAGTTCACTGGGTATGCATGTGTGGTCATTGATTAGAGAGATTGTGAAAATGCCGATTAGTGCTTCGTGTGGAGAACGTTGTCCAATTGTATTCCTTTATATGTGAGCTAAATCTGTGGATTCCAGACAAGTTATTTTACCCAATATTTAATCAAGGTGGAATTTGTGAATTGTAATGCACTTTTAGCCAATGCATTTAACTCGAGTGGAACTTGGTGAATTCTCTTCAAATCATACTCAGTCTGGTAGTTAGTGGTAATAACCACTTAATTGCAGGTGGCTTATGTTGATGGCGCGATTCCTCGGTGTCCATCCTCTGGGGAATTATTTTCCATTCCGCGGGCATTGCCATTCCTGAGCAGCATACAGCGGGTCGAGACTGACATTTCCATAGATGGAAATAACCGGGAATGACATGAGGCGATGTCATTTGTGTGAATGAGAGATATCGTATCCTTTGGGAGTGAACTGATGTGAACATTGATGAGATAGTACTAGCATTACTGGGGTATTATCACCATTATTCGTAAGACGTAATTCACAGATTGTCGGGGGAGTGAACACGTGTGAATCTTAGTGACATATTGTCCTTAGTGGACATCTTTGTGCGACAACTTGGGGGTATGCAATCCTGAGTGGAATTCTTTGTGGCATCTTAGTGACATATTATCCATATTGGATATCTTCGTGGAATCTTTGTGGTATTAGTTTAAACATATTTTATTTGCATATTGTTTACAAGTTCATTGTCAATGTCAATCTTACTATATACAGTACTATACAAATGGGATTGGATTGAAAGCAAGCTTATTTAAATCCTCTCCCTTACATGTGACTAGATATCATAGGATGCCGAAACCAAGATATTCCTGCCATCAGTTTTAGAACAGTTTATATTATGTGATAATTGATATTTTCTGGATTATAAATTGTTCTGGTTTCAGCATCGTCTGATACACGGAAATTACATTAAAGCAATTAAATTTAAAATTTCAGAAAAATATAGTATTGACACAAATGTACAGGCAATAGGTTCTATGTAATCAATTACGTGATACATGAAATGGAAAAAAAAATAAGGAAAGAAGCAAGCCACAATAGGAGTTGGAGTCTTGTTCCCACACCAAGCCATGTCCAGTTATCGCCACCCCAAGTCAGTTAGTGATAAGCATGTGCACACGCAGGCATCATTATATGGTGCATTAAAACGACCGGTGTTTTGTATGAATAGTCTAACTGATGCGAAAATGGCTACATTGGAGTCATTGTCAAGTTGTCTGTTGCCATAGAGTATAGTATGGAGGGTGGGTTGGCAAAACGTGTGTATGTCGTCTATTAGTTGAGTTCTATGTGCTCCATATTGAGTGCAGTGGAAAAAGAAATGGGTGGCATCTTCAACTTGTCCACAGTTACAGTTGGGCGAGTCAATAATGTTCTTACGATATAAATCATGATTTACTGCATTTCGTTCTAAGACGTGTGTGTAATACCTGGACATACCTAGTACCACTGTAGTAGTAGGTTGGGACCTCTCCGGTATTTGTTTTTATTTTGGTTTTAAAACAATTAAGTGATGGGGCGTTCCGTGTATCATCTGGAAGAGAGTTCCACTCCCGGATTGTGGATGGTAGAAACGAGTTTTAATAAAGGGTGGTTCTGGACCGTAAAATCTGAATAGTCTCAGGGTTTCGTAAATTGTAACGGGACGTATCTATTTCCGGTGGAAGCACATCGACCAAGTAACCGGGTGAGATGCCATTTTTCATTTTGTAAAATAGGGACAATTTATGGGAGTGACGTCTATTTCCTAATGTTTCCCAGCAGGTTTCTATATATAAGGACTCGATTGAAACAAGCCGAGTGGCACCTGTAGCGATACGTGCTGCTTCAATCTGAATTTTTTCGAGGGAATCCTTCTCATACTGGGTACAATTATCCCAGACGACAACCGCATATTCTAATACCGGTCAAATAAAAGAAAGATAAATTATTTCAAGGCATTTTCTATCTAGAATGTATTTTAATTTTCTCATAACATTGATCCTACGCCATGCCTTTCCGGTTATGTAGTCTATGTGTTGGTGTCATGTTCCCTCGTTATTAAAATACAAACCTAGATGCTTGTGACTATCAACTTCTGAGACATTAACATTATTCATCAGGATTGGGGGATGTACTTCTCTATTACGCTTACGTGTTATAAGTAGTGATTCAGTTTTCCTTGGATTAAATGATACAAGCCAGGTATTAGACCAGTTAGTAATTATATCGAGATCGTTGTTTATAGACCTGTGGTATTATGTCCTTATTGGACATCTGTACGATAACTTAATGGTATACTAATCACATCTTGGTGACATGCTTACAGTGGGGTCAGCGTGTAAGTGCACACACGAACGACTGAGCTCCAACCTGTCGTGTTCGTTCGTGTATGCACTTACACGCTGACCCCACTGTAGTGGACACATGTGACATCTTTGTGGTATAATATTCTTAGTGGCATCGTAGTACGCGTGGTATACTGTTCTCTATGACACCAGTGTGGCAATTTAGTGTACAATTTTGAATGCTAGGATTCTCATTTCACATTATTTAATCTCACGCACATACCATGTGGGTGAATATTTGTTGTATATCTATGAATATGTGTATAGTCAGTGACAACCTAGGACTAATGCATTCACAGGGAAACTTAACTATGTGGAACTTTTAGAAGAAACTGCAAATTGTGTTTTGCTGGATAAATAATGCCATACAGCGGGGTCAGCGTGTAAGTGCACACACGAACGAACACGACAGGTTGGTTCCAACCTGTCGTGTTCGTTCGTGTGTGCACTTACGCGCTGACCCCACTGTAGTTATCATTGACTCATTAAAAGTGTGTACATTGACTTTGACTATGTATCTATGCTTATGTACAGCCACCACACCAGATCAATATGAAAATAACCTGTGTCACAATTGTGTGATTTCAGTTACACAATTTTGTGACATCTTGTTATTGATGAACAAGTACACACATTTAAATGTTTTTCTTTTAGATTCCGAGCGTGTAATGGCCAAACAGTCACCTGGTGTGTATATGTTTTGATCCCGTCATCACAGTGTGTATATGCCGTGAAACACGGTGCCGTGAAACATTTTTGATATCCAGTCAATACTATTTTTGCATTTTACAGCCATTTGTAGGTGTTGACGGGATAAATAGAATAGTAGGTTAGTGCCGTCAATGGGAAAAATATCTGGCGCGGCACGGAAACGGGATGTGCTCGGCAGAGCCTCGCCCATCCCGTTTCCTGAGCCTTGCCAGATATGTTTTCCCATTCACGGCACTAACCTACTATTCTCTATCTGTTTTCCTTATTTCTGAACCAAAGTATATGTTGTGACCACTCATTTGAACCGTCTCGGCGAGACGGTTCAAATGAGTGGTCACAACATATACTTCTGATGAGAAATAAAGAAATTCTTGAGCCTTGCCGGATATTTTTTCCCATTCGGGGCACTAACCTACTATTCTCTATATACCGTGAATGATTCACTCCATTGACGTATGATTAAATATTGAGTCTCTGGTCAAACCGCCGCAGGAGCAATGTGGTCATTTCTGGATATCACTGGTCACAAAGTCAATACATCACGTGTTGATCGAGCACGTGTACATGTCTAATATACGGAGCCCCACAGGGGACATGAATTTTTTTTTAACAGTTCGTTCCCGCGATATAACAATTCGTTCCCTCGAATTGACAATTCGTTCCCACGACATGACAATTCGTTCCCTCAATTTAACAATTCGTTCTCTCGAATTAACAACTCGTTTAAACGATATAACAATTCGTTCCCACGAATTAACAATTCGTTCCCGTGGTTTGTTATTTCGTGGGAACGAATTGTTAAATTGAGGGAACGAATTGTTAATTCGTGGGAACAAATTATTAATTCCTGAGAACAAATTCTTAAATTGAGGGAACGAGTTGCTATTTCGTGGGAACGAATTAATAAAAAAAAAAAGTCTACGTCCCCTGCGGGGCTCCGTAATAATACGTCGATTGTCGTTGGATGCTATCTGCTATCTGGAGACTGCATCTCTCTGGCGATCCATATGCGGACAGTGCAATCTCAAACTGTCTGTTGATCTACCGAGATGGTACCGAAGCTGCTGCGCAACAAATTGGGTCATACGACGTGTGCGAACAGCGTAGACCATGATCAGGACGCGCAGTCTGATATTGTCCTCCGCTGTTCGCTGTTCAGTTACAAACGTATAGTGTTACTGACATCATGATCAAGGTGTATGATCACGTGGTACTAACAACAACAACCAGTACTGAAACTTCCAGAATCCATCCGATATAAAGTACGTATTCTTTTATGTTGTCCTTATTACGTAACGGATTTTGATGAAATATCGTGCATCAAACGCGTATTGTTAAGCCGCATTTGGTTGTCTCTGTACTTTGGCCCAAACTTCTGTCGTTTTTGCGAAGAATCGATTTCCGTGTCGGTAGACATATTTCATCAAAATCAGTTTCATATTAATATCAAATAATACTTACTTTTGAGTGGGCAAGATTTCAACGCTTTCAGCCACTGTTGTTGTTGTTATAACCACGTGATCATGCACATTGATGATATCATCGACAAATTGAATGCATTTATTGCAATATTTCGCCTATTCCGAATGCTATTATATCGTTTTAGTCAATCGGTGGCCTCTCGGTGATAGATTTGTAAGGAATATCTAGATGGACAAACGTAAACGACATTGTCACAGATTGAGACGGCGTCGATGTACCGCCGGCGAAATAAAGTGGACATTACATTTTGAATGTCTGGATCGATTTTCAAAATCAAACATTTATTTTCTTACAGTAAATAGTTATATCATGTTCATGCAATGTAGCCAGGTTGCATAGTCACTTTCCAAAACTTTGCATTGTTACACAAGGCCAGGGCATTTACGTGAACAATTCAGCCGACCCGCAAGTCTCTGCAACACAACCACCATTATTGCCAATAATTCGAGTAAAATATGCTGATCAGCAGAAAATAAATCGCCAACAATCGGAGGGTAGGAAAGTTGTAATCTTTTTGGAAAAAAGTGGTAATTTTGTACAAAAATCGCAATAAAGTTGAAAAAAATATTGCAAAAACATTGTTGAATGATATTACATGAAACTTTTGATAATATATTGCCAAATATGTCTTTTCAAATCTCCCGGGTGACATTTTTTGGGATAAAAGTACAAATTTAATACAGAAATCGCTAAAAACTGGAATATTTTTGTATGTACCAACTGATCAATGATATAGTAACAAAAAAAATGACAATATATTTTCAAATGTGTGTTTAACAAATGAACATAATTTCGTATGTGCAATTGTGGGGCATACACTTGCGAATTGAAACAATAAATCACTGAAACAGGAATTCAATTTATGAACAACAATGGATGAAGACTATCAATGATTGAAATTTATCAAATATTCCTAACATGCGTGAAATATTTAAAACGAGTTATCATTATTTCTCTATGTCCTCCAGTACGTCCGTCCGTCCGTCCGTCCTCAGTTTTCTCCACATAGACGGTTGTCGACAGTCCGTTGTTCGTGTTTTCATTCATAACCAGTGAATGCGATCGCGGTTATGCGTTTAACAATCACAGTGATGGTATTTGCATGAACACATTTTATAATTTATCAATTTGGAATCATCGCCTAATCCAAGATGGCCGCTGTAAAAATGTCAAAATCGTCAAACGACTTTTTATCATGAAATGATAGGCATAATTTGAACGGATATTGGACTTGTCACATGACGACAGTGGACCATTGGAGCAACAAGCATATCCGTTCAGGGAAACGGAAATTGTAAGACGTATTCCCGAGCGTTAAGGTTTTGAACGAACTACGTGTTTGACCTTGACATTTGGGTTATCGGGGTGGGGGGGGGGTGGGGAGGGGAGACAATCGTGAATGTGTTACACTGCAGTGGAGGATGATTGAAGCAATATGTTGGTGAACTATGGAGTCGATTGGTGAAAGGAAACAAAACATAGATTCATTGACCCAAGCGTCAAGGTTTCGCACGAACCAAGTATATGACCTTGACCTGGGGTTTCTCGGTGGTGTGGCGGTTGTGAAACTGGCAGTGGGTGGTAGAGAGCATTAGGACGATATGTGTATGCAATATCAAGCAGATCCGTGGGAGGAAACCGAACATATCAGTTATTTATCCGAGCGTTAAGGTTTGGGACGCACCAAGTATGTGGCCCTGGCCTTTTGATTAACGCGGGCGGTGCGATCGTGGTTTGTTGCAGGGCGGTAGAGAACCATTGGAGCGACACGTGTGTGACATATTAAGCAGATTCGTGTATGCAAACAAAACATATAAAGATTGACCCAAGCGTCAGGGTTTCGAACTCACCAAGTATGTGACCGTCATCCTGGGCTAAGCGGAGGCCGGACGATTGTGAATTTGTCAGTGGGAGGTAGAGGGCATTAGGACAATGTGTGTATGAAACATCAAGCAGATCCGTGCGAGGAAACCAAACTTATAAGTTAGTTATTTACCCCCAACTTATAAGTTATTTACCCCAGCGTGAAGGTTTAGGACGCCCCAAGTATGTCACCTTGACATTGTGCTTAACGGGGGCGGGACGATCTTGATTTCCAGTTTTCAGCATTTTTGTTTTAAATTACGTACTTATTTACCAACTTTAAATACCACTTTCTCGTTACCAGATGTGTTAAAAAAAATCGTGTAAATAATAGCTATTTATCAACATGTCTCGAAACAGTTGGCAAATTACCACTTTTTCCCCAAAATGACAGCTTTCCCTCCCTCCGATTTTTGGCGATTTTTTTCTGCTGATCAGCATATTTTTCTCGAGTTATCTGCAATAATGGCAGTTGTGTTTCAGAGACTTTCGGGTCAATTCTATATTCCCTGGCCTACACCCTCCTCGTCACTCTCCCGCTCCTGTTTGTTAAATTCCCATATGAAAAGTGCTTTTTCTCAATAAAAGCAATAGTTAATGGAATTAAAATAAAAACATTGGGGATGGTAATCATCTTGTGTCGCAAATTTGTGCAGTTGCTCAGTATAGGTTGTGTCTAATTTGGTGCAGTATACAGTGGGGTCAGCGTTGGTCAACACGACAGGTTGGTTCGCTACCCACCCATAGTGTATGTTGTTACCACTCAGTTGAACCGTCTCGCCGAGACGGTTCATCTGAGTGTTAACAACATACACTTTTGATGCGAAATGAGAAAAAATGCAGACAAATATTTACATTTATTGTTATACATGAATTACAGTGGGGTCAGCGTGTAAGTGCACATGCGAACGAACACGACAGGTTGGTTCCAACCTGTCGTGTTCGTTCGTGTGTGCACTTACACGCTGACCCTACTGTACGTACCTGTAATATTGTGTGCACATGTAAGTTGTACCCAGATGTATTTTACAGGTGAGTTGCATTGTTAACAATTACTGGTAGTGAATATCACATACAGTGATCAGTCATGCTTCACAAGTATTGGGCATTTATGTGAACAGTTCACTGGGCATGCATGTGTGGTCATTGATTAGAGAGATTGTGGAAATGCCGATTAGTGCTTCGTGTGGAGAACGTTGGCCAATTTTATTCCTGTATATGTGAGCTAAATCTGTGGATTCCAGACAAGTTATTTTACCCAATATTTAACCAAGGTGGAATTTGTGAATTGTAATGCAATTTTAGCCAATGCATTTAACTCGCGTGTAATTTGGTGAATTCTCTTCAAATCATACTGGTAGTTAGCGGTAATAACCACCTAATTGCAGGTAGCTTATGTTGATGGCGCGATTCCTCGGTGTCCATCCTCTGGGGGATTATTTTCCATTCCAAGGGCATTGCCATTCCTGACAAGCATATAGCGGGTCTAGACTGACATTTCCATAGATGGAAATAACCGGGAATGACATGAGGCGATGTCATTTGTGTGAATAAGAGATATTGTATCCTTTGGGAGTGAACTGATGTGAACATTGATGAGATAGTACTAACATTACTGGGGTATTATCACCATTATTCGTAAGACGTAATTCACAGATTGTCGGGGGAGTGAACACGTGTGAATCTTAGTGACATAGTGTCCTTAGTGGACATCTTTGTGCGACAACTTGGGGGGTATGCAATCCTGAGTGGAATTCTTTGTGGCATCTTAGTGACATATTATCCATATTGGATATCTTCGTGGAATCTTTGTGGTATTATGTCCTTATTGGACATCTGTACGATAACTTAATGGTATACTAATCACATCTTGGTGACATACTTACAGTGGGGTCAGCGTGTAAGTGCACACACGAACGACTGAGCTCCAACCTGTCGTGTTCGTTCGTGTATGCACTTACACGCTGACCCCACTGTAGTGGACACATGTGACATCTTTGTGGTATAATATTCTTAGTGGCATCGTAGTACGCGTGGTATACTGTTCTCTATGACACCAGTGTGGCAATTTAGTGTACAATTTTGAATGCTAGGATTCTCATTTCACATTTAGTCTCACGCACATACCATGTGGGTGAATATTTGTTGTATATCTATGAATATGTGTATAGTCAGTGACAACCTAGGACTAATGCATTCACAGGGAAACTTAACTATGTGGAACTTTTAGAAGAAACTGCAAATTGTGTTTTGCTGGATAAATAATGTCATACAGTGGGGTCAGCGTGTAAGTGCACACACGAACGAACACGACAGGTTGGTTCCAACCTGTCGTGTTCGTTCGTGTGTGCACTTACGCGCTGACCCCACTGTAGTTATCATTGACTCATTAAAAGTGCGTAAATTGACTTTGACTATTTGTCTATGCTTATGTACAGCCACACCAGATCAATATGAAAATAACCTGTGTGACAATTGTGTGGTTTCAGTTACACAATTCTGTGACATGTCGTTATTGATGAAAAAGTACACACATTTAAATGGGTTTTTTTTAGATTCCGAGCGTGTAATGGCCAAACGTACACTGTAGGTCTGAATAAAAAGAGTGGAACAAACAGTAGATAGTGTGTGACCATCAATGTACAACCAGGGCAATTTCGGTTTCGCGTATCGTATACACAATTATGCCATACCATATCTGTTCTATGTTAAGCGTCCACACAGTTCACCAAAACCTACCAACGTATCAGGGAAAATCAAACAAGGCTTTGAAAAAAACGAAGGTAAATTTATGCTAAATATTTAAATTTATGCTAAATACTTCCTCAACCCTTGCAGGGTTGAGGAAGTATTTAGCATAAATTTAAATTTCAGCCAGAAAACCTTAGAAAAAGAAAGAACATACTATTATTAAACTTATTAAGTGGACATTCATGAACATGACGACTCGCTTGTAGGTTCAGACCAGGCTGTGTATACATATTCACAAGCTAATCTGGATCTAGTTTCCACTACGGATGATACGGGAGTACATTTCAAGAGTTACTGTTCGCAATTAGATCTAAACATTCCTAAATATGTTTCGGAACTTTTTCGCATATCTCAACAGCAGTAGGCTGATACCACTCAGTTGAGCCATCTCGTCAAGACGGTTCATACGAGTGGTAACAACATACATTTAGGGTGAGAAATAAGAAAAATTATCGGAACGTTCCACATAACAAATGGTTTAAAATCTAAACTCGGCAAACGTGCGCCTCTGGATCCGCGCCTAGGTAATTCACACTATGAACAGTGCAAGGCTAGGTAATTCACACTATGAACAGTGCAAGGCTAGGTAATTCACACTATGAACAGTGCAGGGCTAGGTAATTCACACTATGAACAGTGCAGGGCTAGGTAATTCACACTATGAACAGTGCAGGGCTAGGAAATTCACACTATGAACAGTGCAAGGCTAGGTAATTCACACTATGAACAGTGCAGGGCTAGGTAATTCACACTATGAACAGTGCAAGGTAGGAATTCACATGAACATGCAGGGTAGGTAATTCACACTATGAACAGTGCAGGGCTAGGTAATTCACACTATGAACAGTGCAGGGCTAGGTAATTCACACTATGAACAGTGCAGGGCTAGGTAATTCACACTATGAACAGTGCAGGGCTAGGAAATGCTATCCTAAGGAGCCCCGCAGGGACATGGATTTTTCATTAATTCGTTCCACGAAATAACAATTAGTTCCCTCAATTTAACAATTAGTTGCCTCAATTTAACAATTAGTTCCCTCAATTTAACAATTAGTTGCCTCGAATTAACAATTCGTTCCCACGAAATGACAATTAGTTCCCTCAATTTAACAATTAGTTGCCTCGAATTAACAATTCGTTCCCACGAAATGACAATTCGTTCCGTCAATTAAAAAAATCGTCCCCTCGAATTAACAATTCGTTCCCACGATATAACAATTCGTTCCCACGAATTAACAATTCGTTCCCGTGGGAACGAATTGTTATTTCTTGGGAACGAATTGTTAAATTGAGGGAACGAATTGTTAATTCGTGGGAACGAATTAATAAAAAAAAAATGTTTGCGTCCCCTGCAGGGCTCCGTACTATCCAGTGTCGCTGAAAAAATATTTATGCGATTTCTGTGATTTCCTACAATATCCTTGTCATACATGTCATATCAACCGTTGCTACACAACCACCTGCGTTAATCTTGCCTAGATTATCAACGTGTCTGCACATCTATCAGGCATGTAGCGGTGTCTAACATAATAACACGCACATACTACGAATGTCAGTAACACATGTATACATAGAGTGGGACCTCTCTAACCCGCACACATTGTGTAATCCCAGGGTGTGCGGTTTAGAGAGATTCTACTTGAATTCAGGCATACAAACCCCTGAGAAATGTAGAAGTATTTTACGATCATGAACATGCATTATCACGTCATTCCTAACAATACTGGGGCCCGTTTCACTAAACTTCGTACGACTAAAATGTTCGTAAGTGCAAATTTAGAATCGTCTGGAAATTTCAATTGATGGATTTACATGTATTGAACATAGGCTGCATATGCAGTCTATGTTCAATAAATGTAAATCCAATAATTGTTTACAAGAAAACGGTGTTAATGTGAAATTTACAGAATTTTGCACTTACGAACATTTTAGTCGTATGAAGTTTAGTGAAACGGTCCCCAGCACTAGTTGATTACTGACTGGTTATATACGCGTAGCGATATGAGGGATGGTTGACCAACCCAATACATGGAGCATACCAGGCTTGTGTCTTTTGATATCAAGTTTATTAGGCAAGGCTAGGAAACGCTTAGGAATTCCGAGGCTTGCCGAGAAATTCCTACCGTTTCCGAGCCGAGCCTGATAAACTTGCTATCAAAAAACAGTAAGTAGCCTGGTATTTTATGCATCAGGTAACGTTTTATGCTCGAAAATGACCACAGATGACGTCGTTATCTATAGATAGAACGTGGATTTTTTTTCAGTTGCTTCATTACACTGACGTCATTCGGTAACGTCACATGATGTCATCCGGGCAATGCAACGTCGGTTTTCACTTCGTTGTAACCCAGATGCTTGCATCAGGTCAATGCCTGGTACATCAATATGGTATCAGTCAATGTATTCGGTCAATACAGGGCAGGTTACCTGATAAAGTGCTGCATATACTCTCATAAGGCGACGTGGGTGCCCAGGCTCAGCTGGAGTTACACAGATTCACTGTTACAGTTTAATAATATATTTCGACTTACATTATAATTTATATTTATTTCTGTTTCTCGTAAACTTTTTAAGGTTATAAAACATACACTACTACATTTTACATGTATTGCAGTTTAGCCAAATATGTGGCTGTGCCTGGAGAAACGGGGCTTATGAGATTTATGACCAGTGTAGCTCCTGATCAATTAGCACGATATACATTGCTTGTCAGAAGCATGACAGGTGTCTCATAAATCGCATTGCGAACATTGCAAATCCTGATCAGACTGTGCGGATGCACAGGCTGATCTGGATCTACATTGGTCGCAAAACCCATAATCCCCATTTCTCCAATCACAGAAACATATAAGAATGCGACTATGGATATATATAGACGTCGAATTTGGGCAGGTTTCGTGAAACAGACAGTAATTCATACAGTTTTTCGATGCCAAACATTTTATTATAGTGAGGTATACATGTACACGTATGTCCAACAAACGTGCACTGTAGTATGTACGCACAGAGCCAAATTCCGTATTCCATATGAGAATAAAATGTCATTGCCATTAATAAAACAAAACACAACATTTGGAATCATTCGGAATCATTGATTCTGCCATTATCAAGAACAAGAATTCGCGCCCTACAAATTATACAATATCTCCAGGGACAAGGACTATGTATAATGCTATCGGACAGGCCACACAACGGCTGTTAAATGTGTTCCATTTAGCTGGGTTACTGAATGTATGTTTCTCCATTTTGAGGTAATACGACTGTATATGGTGTATCTATTTTCCTTATTTCTGAACCAAAGTATATGTTGTTACCACTCATTTGAACCGTCTCGGCGAGACGGTTCAAATGAGTGGTCACAACATATACTTCTGATGAGAAATAAAGAAATGCTTGAGCCTTGCCGGATATGTTTTCCCATTCACGGCACTAACCTACTATTCTCTATATATTGTGTATATAGTATATATGCAGAAGCGCTGTATACTTATGCTACATGAGGCAAGACATGTCATTTTGAATCTTAGAACATGTCCAACTTATCGTAAACAATATTTAGAAACACTGATATTTTCCGTAAATGACGTCGAATGTTGATGAAATGTTCATATCGACATAATTTACGGAAATAAATAATTTTTCATTAAAAATCTCACATTTTATTAGGTAGAGAATCACGTGGCTTGTCTAATATTATAACTACTCTAACACAGGGCAGTCTGAAAATCATTTCTGACGGATTTTCCTGTAGTTTCCTACGGAGCCCAGCAGTGACATGGATTTTTTAATAACAATTCGTTCCCTCAATTTAACAATTCGTTCCCTCGAATTAACAATTCGTTCCCACGATATAACAATTCGTTCCCTCGAATTAACAATTCGTTGCCACGAAATGAAAATTCGTTCCCACGATATAGCAATTCGTTCCCGAAATGACAATTCGTTCCCACGAAATAACAATTCGTTCCCTCAATTTAACAATTTGTTCCGTCGAATTAACAATTCGTTTCCACGATAAAACAATTCGTTCCCTCGAATTAACAATTCGTTCCCTCAATTTAACATTTCGTTCCCTCGAATTAACAACTCGTTCCCACGATTTAACAATTCGATCCCTCGAATTAACAATTCGTTCCCACGAAATGATAAGTCATTCCCTTAATTTAACAATTCCTTCCCTCGAATTAACAATTCGTTCCCACGATATAACAATTCGTTCCCACGAATTAACAATTCGTTCCCGTAGGAACGAATTGTTATTTCATGGGAACGAAGTGTTTAATTGAGGGTAACAAATTCGTGAGAATGAAAGTTAAATTGAAGGAACGAAGTGTTATTCAGTGTGAACGAATTAATAGAAAAGAAAAGCGTACGTGTTACCAGTTTCTACAACACTGGCACGGCGCTGTACCTAATGATTCAGCTTAATTTCCATATTTCCATATGTTCCGTGGGTGGCGATCAGTGGAAATAGACACAATCGTAACTCGACTGTCTAATTCCATTGTTTGCATAGAGTCTGACCCCTATAAACCCGACACTCAGTTTTTAAAGTTTCGCTGTGACATTCATCTAGTTAAGTATTAGAGTTTCCAGTGCCCGAAATAATGCGAAAACTCGTATTCTGACTGTAGATCTGTATTTATACCGTCAAAACAGTGCGTATGCGCCGTGAAACACGGTACAGTGAAACATTTTTGATATCCTGTCAATACGACATAATCACTGCGTATGAATATGTGCGGTTGTCTTACTAGTCGATTCTCCGATTTTGAGGATGCGGCTGGGGTTATATTTTTGGCACTTTAAAGGTATTTGTAGTGTTGACGGGATAAATAGAATAGTAGGTTAGTGCCCTGTATGTGAAAACAAATCTGGCGCGGCACGGAAACGGGATGGACTCGGCAGTGCCTCGCCCATCCCGCTTCCTAAGCCTTGCCAGATATTTTCCCCATTCACGGCACAAACCTACTATTCTCTATATATTGCCATTGCCGGCCGCCGGCAATTTAAGTGGAATTAGATACAATCTGAAATCGATTTCATATAAGTCAATTCTTTAGGAATTGCTCTAACCGTGACACTTCGAAATCCAATTTTCTACGAGTTGCACTGTAATTTTCCTCTAAACTACTTGGGCCCGTTTCACTAAACTTCGTACGATAACACACTCGTACCAATTCTACGATATACTATAGTGGCCGCATTTTCCGTCGTCAATGTTAAAAAGTGTGTAGAAATGTATTCATCATGATATAACTTTAATATTTCATGACGGATTGCTTTAATATTTGGACACTTGATACACGTGAGCATTCGGAACGCAGTCATGCCCCCCATTCTCACATTACCATTGCTAAGTAATGCTACAATTTATCCGCGTGCATATGACCAATATAAACAAAAATCACCACGTTATTTGATCAAATTCGAAAGGCTTTGTGTTTTATTTTCCTACATGCATACACAAAAGTCATGTATACAATCATAAACTTAAACATTGGAGATAACTTAGTAGGAAAAGTCGCGGGAATACTGGACGAAAGCCGGAAGGCCTCGTCCAGTATTCCCGCGACTTTTCCAAGTCTGTAGTTCCGCTATTACAGTACCAGGAACTGAGCTGTACGTTACTCGGCACAGTAACCTGAACTTCTACAAACAAAATAACACACATGCACTTACCATCTGAACTTGTACTGAACTTGACTGACACAGAAAGACGAATACAATAGTCACGCCATGTAAGACACGCCATGTGCGTTTGTACCTCGGAACATTTATGATATATCCTGAAAACATATTTACAAAATGTACGATCTGGTTGACCAGTTGATAAGTTGACAAAATTGAATTCCACATTTGCTGTGAAAAGTTCGTCATCTGTCGACGTCATTTACAGAAAAGATCACATTTTCTGTAAGTATATTTCATGAAAAATCGCACATGTTATTAGGTACAATATCACGTGGATTGCCTCATATATATTGCACACTGGCCATACGAGACGTTGTCAATATGGAGGACAGATCTGGATTACGATTACGGTGCTGAATAACAGGCAATGACGTATGCGAGTCCGTGGGACCAACACAGGTGTATTGTTGTTTACCCGAGCGTATGAATATTGGTTTGCTATGATTCATATCACTTTTCCTTTACCACGTCTCAATCGGAGAACAAACGTGGTATTAATGAATGTGTGAACAGATTAAGTATGTATACGAATATGTAAAATATACAGTTTGTATCGTATACCGGGCCCGCGATTTGTGTGCTCGAAATCAGGAATATTGATTGGCCGAGGCTGAGCTGAGCTCAGTAGCAGATTTCATCAAAAAGTATACTTATGTAGCAAAGTGTACTTTGAGGGAGTAATCATTTGTGTTTACCAAAATGCATTATTTCGTATAGAACTAACAACTTCATATATGTGAATATTACAATTATGCAGAATTATTTACTAAATTTATTACATTATCACAGCCAAAAGGGCTGTGAAAATGTAATACATTCAGTATAATAAAAATTAATAATTGTATCCTTAAATTGAAGATTTCTCCTTCAAAGTGTACTTAACAAGATAAGTATACTTTGCAATTTTGGTGACATATGCGACAGTCTCGGCCAACCAAACTGTCTGATTACGAGTACAACTTTTGCGAACGTGCTTAGATAGTTGTATTACCACGTTCCGTAATGTCTCAGCGTGGCAATGTGATCCAATTCCCTGTATGCGTGTCAGTTGTCGCTGTAACCGGCGTACAGTGGGGTCAGCGTGTAAGTGCACACACGAACGAACACGACAGGTTGGAACGGAACCAACCTGTCGTGTTCGTTCGTGTGTGCACTTATACTCACGCTGACCCCACTGTATGTTCTGGCTGCAGTGATCTACAATTAAATTGCAAATGTACGGAAACCCGCAGGAGACGTAAAATTATTTTTTATTAATTCGTTCGCACGAAATAACAATTAGTTCCCACGGTTCCCATAAAATAACAAATCGTTCCCTGAATTTAACAATTCGTTCCCACGAAATAACAATTTGTTCCCACGATATAACAATTGTTATTTTGTCAAAACAGAATTGTTATATCGTGGGAACGAATTGTGAATTCTAGGCAACGAATTTTTCAATTGAGGGAACGAATTGTTATTTCGTGGGAACGAATTGTTAATTAGAGATAACGAATTGCTATTTCGTGGAAACGAATTGTTAATTCGTGGGAACGTATTGTTATATATAGGGAACGAATTGTTAAATTGAGGGAACGAATTGTTATTTCGTGGGAACGAATTAATACCGGCCACTGATATCAGGGGCCCGTTTCACTAAACTTCGTACGACTAAAATGTTCGTTTAGGATCGTCTGGAAATTTCAATTGATGGATTTACATTTATTGAGCATAGGCTGCCTATGCAGCCTCTGCTCAATAAATTTAAATCCAATAATTGTTTATAAGAAAACATTGTTAATGTGTAATTTACAGACTATCATAATTTTGCCCTTATGAACATTTTAGTCGTACGAAGTTTAGTGAAACGGTCCCCTGGTGTGTACTTGACTTGTAATGCGTACATTTCAGAGTTGCTAGTATTTACGCAAATTGAACCCAGTGTACATATTCATAAAACAATATACCACATGAGTATTTGTCTGTACCCATGTACATATTCATATACCTGACAGTGTATACTATTCTCAATTGCTGTTAGATTACTGTATTGTTGTAATACTCGGGTATGGGCTGTAACTAATGTTGTGGGAACTTGTAGCCCAAGCCCATTGTACTTATATGCAATAAACTATGTTTAAATTGAACATAAAACAATATGCACATTATACTATCTAGCTATGTTTCGATAGTACCTAGTTCACTGTGTGAACTAAGCGTACATATTAATTTTTAACACAGGCATAGAGGAACGTCATACTAGACTGGGTCCCGTTTCACTAAACTTCGTACGACTAAAATGTTCGTAAGAGCAAAATTATGATAGTCCGTAAATTTCACGTTAAAACTGTTTTCTGGTAAACAATTATTGAATTTACATTTATTGAGCATATATCAATTGATATTTCCAGACAATCCAATTTTGCACTTACGAACTTTTTAGTCGTACGAAGTTTAATGAAACGGGCCCCATATCAGTGTTTACACTCGTTCACAATAACAATTCATGGATTTACATTTATTGAGCATAGGCTGCATATGCAGCCTATGCTCAATAAATGTAAATCCATGAATTATTACATATACAGATACACTGATAGTCACGATAGGATAGCACTGTAGCTGTCGGAATTGATTATTAGAAAGCAAATTATGTTTTGCTTCAAAGAGTTGTACGACCATTGTGTCATGAAACAATCCATTACATATTACGCTGTTACATCCATGTTTTTTTTATAGTTCAATTCCTTCAAAGCAATAATTTAATTGCTTTGGATGAAATAAAACTTAGTCTAGTAATTATCCAGTGAGTGAACTATACAACAAATAATAACAATAAGGTTCGGGGTCCGTTTAACTAAACTTCGTACGACTAAAATGTTAGTAAGTGCAAAATTATGATAGTCTGTAAATTTCACATTATCAATGTTTTCTTGTAAACAATTATTTGATTTACATTTATTCAGCATAGGCTGCATTTTAACTTTCCAGACGATCTTAAATTTGCGCTTACGAAGTTTAGTGAAATGGGCCCCTGCCAGAAAACTATTTACATTTCAGTATTACAGTTACAACTTAACTTTTATTTAATGTTTTCGTCCGATATCTGAGGTTTCTATTTTTAAAAGCCTCATATCTCTTAAAGCATAACTTGAGTCATGATGAAACGTGAAAGATCTTATGCATGTAAAGTTAACACCAACCATATTTCCATTGTTTTGCCCATCGATACGGCCTGTGTATCACCACTTCCGCCATAACTGTATCAGTAAACACAGTTTGTGAACCATACATACTTTATTGGGGAATATAATAATAATATAGTTAATAACTATCTGTTTATATGTACCAAATTAACAAACGAATTTTGATTCTATACGCTACAAGTGTACAATGTGAATGTAGATTTTTTTCCAGTTTCCAGCGAAACGGTGCACCCATCCTCAGGTGATTTTATTTCATTACGTTCTGCAACACTACACAAGTATCGGCTTCAAGGTGCATGATCACGTGGTTACAACAACAACAACGTCTCCCCCTCCAAAGTAAGTATGATTTTATATTTTCGTTAATATGCAACTGATTTTGATGAAATTTGGCGCAGCAAACGCGTCTTCATGAAATGCATTTGGTGGTCCAGGGAATTCGGCACAGACTTATGTCGTTTTTGCGAAGAATCGATTTCCGTGTCGGTAGACACGGAAATCGATTCTTCGCAAAAACGACAGAAGTTTGGGCGAAAATGCAAAGACCACCAAATGCAGCTTAACAACACGCGTTTGATGCGCAACATTTCATCAAAATCCGTTACGTAATAAGGACAATATAAAATAATACGTACTTTGAATCAGACGGGATTCGGGAAGTTTCAGTACTTGTTGTTGTTGTTGTTGTTGCTAGTACCACGTGATCATACACCTTGGCCTTGTTGTGAGGTCAGTACATATACGTGATTTTATCCACCCGATACACATGATATTGACTGAGGACGCAGTCCGAGTTCGATATCAATTTTATCGGATCGATACTTGTTTTATTATCAATTGAGAAATTCCCATATGTGTCCTCTTTTCAATAATATATCATAAATATCCATTTAAGCTGTGAACATTATGATTAATCTTGTTTTACGCCGTTTTGGCGCAATTTATAATCATCATGTTCAGCGACGTTGCTGGTGAAGAGCGTGATATGATTAGCAATTTCATGGAGTTCAATGACGTCAAAGAGACTTTAGTCAAGCCACAACTTCGCTCCGCCTTCAGTAGCCGATTTCACCGACATTGCAAAATATACATTTCTAGCAAAGTATAATTTGAGGGAGTAATCATTTATTTTTCCTGAAATACATTATTTCATATAGAACTAACGACTGCATATATCTGATGATTAATAATTATTAATAATGAATTTATTACATTATCACAGCCAAAATGGCTGTGATAATGTAGTAAATTCAGTATAATAAAAATTAATAAATTTATTCTAAATTTGAAAATTTCTCCCTCAAAGTATAATTTGCTAGAAACGTGTACTTTGCAATGTTGGTGAAATAGGCTACAGGTCAATGTGACATTCTGAATCAACTTTCTCAGATCAATGTGCATTTATATCGAATGTCCCGTGACCAGCATATGACAAATCGCACACATGGACATTTCTCGATTGATAATATAATCAGTTACGTAACGTCACAATAACAACATGGTGGACACTATAGTCTGTTTCACGAAAGCTGCCTAAATTTTATGGCCATATAAACAATTAAAAAACCATATTTTTTTCGATAATATTAAATTAAAGGAAAATTTAAGAATGAGCCTTCTTTTTATTTCGTGAAATTTTGTCAAATATTGATTTCATTGCGAAAACAAAATTTCCCCTATCATTTCTGAAATTCTAAAAAATTTCCCCATGTTAAATCCCCATAGACATCTTCACTCCGTGAAGATGTCTATAGGGATTTACCCCATAGACATCTTCACTCTATGGGGATTTAACATGGGGAAAGTTTTTAGAATTTCAGAAATACTGGACCGATTTTTAAAATTTAACTTTTGTTTTCTTAGTTAGATCATATCCAAGCTATCTAGCCAGGTTTCGGAGTCAATTTCCAAATTCTTTCGTTTTTTGACTCCTCCCACACTTCCTTACCACTTTTTCCCCATGTTAAATTCCCATAGACAAATCAATTTTTCGCAATAAAATCAATATTTGACCAAAATTCACGAAATAAAAAGAAGGCTCATTCTTAAATTTGCCTTTAATTTAATATTATCGAAAACAATATTGTTTTTGAATTGTCTATATAGCCGTAATATTTGGGCAGCTTTCGTGAAACAGGCAGTAGAAGGTCACATGGAACACAATGTACAGGTAAGTATGTTTTCGAGACAACATCTGAGACATTTTCTGGCAAAGTAAACATTCATTCACCATTACCCCACGTATCGATTGGAATTATCATACATTTTATATCAGACGTAAATGTCCACACTGATATCAGGGGCGATAGCTGTGTTTCCTTAACATGTTAACGGATATTACTATTTAGTCTCCGTATTTATTTCTCGATGTGCAATGATCATACTTTATAATCTATCGACAATATTATTTTTTTTCAGGTGACGCATTTAATTAGTATAAATAATTAAACAATATCATGCCTCATTTGCATATTAAAATAGGCTGATACCACCGCGAGCCATGATCAGTAAACTATATATTACTAAATGATTATATCTGTATCGCGGGCACTCGTAATGTTTGGATCTGGTGGAATAGTGACACAATTATACGCTTAATTAATTCCTACAAAGAACAGTTCGTGCCTACTGACCGGGCATGCGCATGTACCGTTAAGCACAATTTTCTACTAGTATGTATTCTGGATTGTTTACACTTGTCATATGGACATAAATGGCTTATCTTGGCTGGTGAAAATCCCAGCATCGAGTACGTAATTTGTGGCTGTGACTGGAGAAATGGAGTTTACAGGGTTTGTGACCATTGTAGATCCAGATCAGCCTGTGCATCCGCACAGTCTGATCATGATCTACACTGGTCGCCATTTCACCAATGGAACACCCGCCAGGTTTCCAGCATGCGATATAGATCGTTATCAGGCTACATGAGTGTGATATTTAATCAGGGGCTACACTGTTCACAAATCCAATAAGCCCCAGGGGTCCGTTTCACTAAACTTCGTACGACTAAAATGTTCGTGCAAAAATGATGATAGTCTGTAAATCTCACATTAACACTGTTTTCTTGTAAACAATTATTGGATTTACATTTATTGAGCATAGGCTGCATATGCAGCATATGCTCAATAAATGTAAATCCAATAATACAAATTTCCAGACGATCCTAAATTTGCACTTACAATCATTTTAGTCGTACGAAGTTTAGTGAAAAGTCCTCCTGGTCTACAGCCACAGCCATATTTGGAGTTGGAACCATTTCTTCGTGTCCTTCATATTATCTGGCACTCACAGCCTTTACTGTCGTAAACACAGCAGCATGCAGCTGTATTAAAGTACGGCTGATTAATAGATCATACCATGCTGCTCCTAAATGCCCCAAGGTGTGATTCGCTCAGCTGGATCTGCATTGTGCGGTACCAAAGTCATATCTGCAATCAATAAACGACACATGCTCTTGGAAATAATGCCTGCAGGTCTTGCATCCAGTGTACATGTAGTCCCATCAGAGCCACCAGCTTTCGCTAGGTGGAATAAATAGAGGATCTTACACGAGTGATGACTTAATATGATATTTATTAAATTAGTTTACTGATTTCATAAGAAACGAGGCTATGCCGAGTTTCTTTTGAAATCAGTGAACGAGTTTAATGAATTTCACATGAAATCAACACAGATGTTTGATTCTATCCATTGCATGTTCACATCATTATACAGTGAATCTGTACTGGGGCGCGTTTCACTAAACTTCGTACGACTAAAATGTTCGTTGCAAATTTATGATAGTCTGTGAATTTCACATTAACAATGTCTTCTTGTAAGCAATTATTGGATTTACATTTATTGAGCATAGGCTGCATATGCAGCCTATGCTCAATAAATGTAAATCCAACAATTGAGATTTCCAGACGATCCTAAATTTGCATATACGAACTTTTTAGTCGTACGAAGTTTAGTGAAACGGCCCCCAGGTCACCGAACGTGTTTTCTGTAAACGATTGTTATTATTATGATAAATGATTATTATTATGTAACGAGCTATTTTGCTTATTTATTCCACTCGTATATTACTATTTTTATTACACTGTGATATTATTTTTGGCTTTCTTGTATGTGAGAGTTGAGTCGGGCTATGCCCCATATATAAAAGTAAGATTAGCGCTAATCCTATTAATTTTAGGGGATGGGATAAATGATGCTGGTGTGGCGAGGGCCTGGCACCAGATCAGGTTGTTCTAATTTCAGGACTGAATATATATTTTGATTGTAAATATTGAGTTCTGAAGTTGGGATTTACCCCCCTTGGACAGGTGGATACGGGACACGACCCCGTTGACCCGTCTGCGTGTAGACTCCCTGAGGCTTGTACCTCTATGTCAGAAAAGCGGACGTTAAACCCTATTCACTCACTCACTCACTACACTGTGATATTAAACTGTGAAAGCCAATTTAATGTAATAAATATACAAAAATGTAGTCTGTGATTCATGCAATAACTCGCATTTGCTGTTGGTATAAAGCCACATGACCGCACTAGTACGGTGAAACCTCTCTAAACCGAACACACCTGTGAATATCTTATTTTATTTTTCTTTGTCATTTATCTCGGGGGATAATGTCTGTTCATGATCGCATAGCACACATATATGGCTCAGAATGATCAAATGCATTATTTACATTGAAACCTCTCTAAACCGGATACCCTGTGGACCTCCCATGGTGTCCGGTTTAGATAGGTTTCACTGTACTTTCCTAAACCACCATGTGTCTCTGTTGTGGTGGCGGGTCCATTATTGCTCTGGCTGAGACAATGGGCATTAGGACCTGCACGCACAGCGAAGTTCCAGATCAGCCTATGCAAAGCGCAGTCTGATCATGGGTCTGTGTTGGTCTACTGTCGATCAATCTACAGATGTTTATATATCTGCATAGTATGGAAGTGTCCTGGTGCCAATGCTAAAATATTTGTATCTCCTAATTAGTAGATACTAATTCCTAATTAAGAGATACCAACTCCTTATAATGAGATAGTAATTCCTAATTATGAGTTAGTATCTCCTGATTAGGACTTACCATCTCCTAATTAGGACTTAGTAACTCCCAATTAGAAGTTAGAAGTAGGACTTATAATCTCCTAATTAGAACTTATCATCTCCGAAATAGTCCTAATTTGGAGATAGTATATCCTAATTAGGAGTTGCTATCTCCTAATTCTGAGATACATATATGTCAGCATTGGCACCAGGACGCTTCCATAGAAAAGCTTGATCAGTTGACAATGTTTAACATTTATGAATACAATGAGTAATCCGTTTCTGCATTTGTCATACAGTCCGCAATATATAAGTGCAATTTTATCAGATGATGGCCGATTTAATACGTCCGCAGGCTGACAACCTAGTCCGTATGACGTTTGTGATCGGATTATTTCCAGCTCAGCCTATAAATATAATATGCAAAGCGTCATGACGTTATTCCAACGATATCGAATCATGGTCTACATGTACATTGGCTGAAATGTACGATGGTCATACCTGTATGGCATGTTACCTATTAATGTGCATGTAACATGCACATGAATAGGTAACATGCCATACAGGTACATTGTATGACCATCGTACATTCCGGCCAATGAAAGCCTTCGTACTGTTGTCAGTGTTAATTGTTTTATTTCATAATACTCGAATATTGTGCTTGAAACCGAGCTGACATGTGCTGTGATATACCTCAGGCTCAGACAAGCTGACATTGCGAATATATATTCAGACACGTTGACATCTGAGCACGATTAACGCAGGTGGTGTACACAAATTATTCCGAAACGTCCACAAAAATATGGTCCGAAACGTCCTTGCAACTACATGTAGGACGTTACATCCTTTGCAGAATTCACACAATCGCCGAATCTGTTGTTGATAACACTAAAGCTACTTCAGAAACGGGAGGGCGAACAAAAATACTTCAATATGTATTTGGAATAAGCAGCTTGATTGAAAAAAGCCTGAGCTATGCTACAGCTCAGGCTTAGTCAATCAAACTGCTTGATTGCGAGTTGAGATTGCCAATAGATGTTCAGAAACGTTGACATCTGGACCAATATACGCAGACGGTTGTGTAAGGCAGTTGCTGTACAAATGAGACTCACTGGAAATTCATCGTGTCGCAAGGGATGTATTACTACCTACATGTAGGTGTGTTATGGGAATTTAGGAATTTAACATGGGGATAAAAGTATATTTTTGTTAAATAGTTTTTTTATTGTTGACCGATTTTCAAAATGTAACTTTTGTTTTCTTAGTTACATCATTTTCAAGCTATCTCGCCAGGTTTCGGAATCAATTTCCAAAGTTTTTCTTCAGGATCAAAAAACGAAAACTTTTGGAAATTGACTCCCCATGTTAAATTCCCATAGGAAAGTCTTTTTTTTCGCAATAAAATCTATATTTGATGGAATTTCATCAAATAAATGTTTTTTCGGAGGGTAACATTTTTGTTATTGATGAAAAAGTACTTACTTTTAATTTTTTTTTGATTTAATGTGTTTAATGGCCAAATGTTCGTCGGCAGCAAAACGTGGCACAGACAGTACATGTAGGTGTGCTATTAGTTGATGCTAAACTCAAAAATGAAAATACGGCTTAGAAAAAGAACCACATGGTAGAACTGTTCTCTGTCCCGCCAATGAGGCACGCACCCGTTCTTCTAACACGATTCCATATACAGTCAAACCTGTGAATAAAGGCCAGCCATGGGAAGTGAAACATCTGGCCTTTGTTCACAGGTGGTCATTATTCGCAGGGTCATTTATATAGTAATTGTGCCATTGGGACAACAAAAGTGTGGCCTTTACAGCCAGGTGATTGCTATTCGGAGGTGGTCTTTAGCACAGGTTTGACTGTATGTTTAATAGAATGGCTATGCATCAGTAGGTAGTGATCCTGCAGAAAGCTTAGATATTAGCATACACGGATTTTCTGGTATGCTGAATCCGATTTATCGATGGACCACGTGATCCACATAATCCGACTAATGTAGGGCCTTTAGATGGAGTGGTTCCTCTGGAAATCAGAATCGTCGAACTGGGGAAAAACCTACATCCAAATTTTCATGATTTCCACCAGAAGTCAACATCTCGGTCACATATTGTGCACTATATTGATACAATATCCAACAATAACAAGGTGCATGATCACGTGGTTACAACAACAACACTAGGTGAAAGTGTTGAAAGCTCGTCCACTCCACAGTAAGTATTATTTGATATTTTCCTTAATATGCAACGGATATTGATTAAATATGGCGCAGCAAAGGCGTCTTCATGAGCTGCATTTGGTGGTCCCCTGAGTTCGGCACATACTTATGCCGTCTTTACCAAGAATCGATTTCCGTGTCGGTAGACACGGAAATCGATTATTCGCAAAAACGACATAAGTTTGGGCCAAAGTACAGACCACCAAATGCAGCTTACCAAAACGAGTTTGATGTGCCATATTTCATCAAAATCCGTTACTTAAGGACAAATTAAAGAATAAATACTTTGAATCGGAGGCACTTCTGGAAGTTTCAGTACATGTTGTTGCTGTTGTAACCACGTCATCATATACCTTGAATAACGTGTCACAAAACATACATCATCGGTATAATACTTAATCCTCCGGTATGTCATGAGTGAGACTGGTTATAATTATGTAACTTGTCTTAGCAAAGCGGGTCTTAGTGCATGTTTGCAGTGCCAACGTTCGGTCGCTTTGTTGTTCGTCTGGCGCGTCGTATAACTCTCTGCAATCTGATAAAGTATACAGGTATGTCAATCAGTGGCTACATCGTTTAAAATAGCAGACCGCATTTCTCACTGGTGCTGTACTTGTAAAATGCTTCACGTCGAAATAGGCGCCGGATTTCTGAATAACTCCATTTGAGCTACACGTAGAAAATGGCGCATAAGCACATCTTCGTCTAGTAAACGACGCCTGAAAGGATTTGAGTCGCGTCCCGACAGGAAACCGGTGCATTTTGAGACTTGAAACAGTTTCCGCCGGTCCTGAGTGCGACACCAGTGGCATCGTTGTCACATAGACGTATTTCAGAGCGACCCGGAATCATACGGAGCCCCGCAGGGGACGTATAATTGTTGTTTTATTAATTCGTTCCCACGAAATATCAATTCGTTTCCTCAATTCAACAATTCATTCCCACGAATTGACAATTCGTTCCCACGAATTAAAAATTTGTTCCCTCAATTTAACAATTCGTTCCCACGAAATAACAATTCGTTCCCAAGGGAACGAATTGTTAATTCGTGGGAATAAATTGTTATATCGTGGGAATGAATTGTTAATTCGATGGAACAAATTTTTAAATTGAGAGAACGAATTGTTATATCGTGGGAACGAATTGTTAATTCGAGGAACGAATTATTATATCGTGGGAACAAATTGTTATATCGTGGGAACGAATTGTTAAATTGTGGGAACGAATTGTTATTTCATGGGAACGAATGAATACAAAAAATCTGTGTCCCCTGCGGGGCTCAGTAGAGTCATGCAGCACGCAATAATATATTGCATGTTATTGTTGTAACTGGAACATATGGTCTATGGTATATACGACGAGCGCAGGCTAAGATCAGTGATTGCACTGTTCGCCATTCACATTTCACATATACGATACATTGATAATGTATGTAAGATTTAGGCCTCGACGTATGTTAGAATTTAGGTATGCACCGGTGGACCATTAACTCGCAATACCCATGGAAAGTCTAACTGTTACTGGCACAGTCATATTTTTATGAATAATGAACAGTCAGGGTATAATGTGGCTATGACTGGTGAAATGTGGTGTCTGCGTTTTGCGACCAGTGTAGATCCAGATCAGACTGTGCATCCGCACAGTCTGATCAGGATCTGCACTGTTCTCCATTCCAGCAATGAAACACCTCTTGTCATGCTTCTAAGAAACAATGTAGACCGGTATCAGGGTGCGGGAGCGTCATGTTTGATCAGAAGCTACACTTGTCACATATTTCACGGACCACGTGTCTCCAGTCAGGGGACAGTTTCACTAAACTTCGTACAACTAAAATGTTCGAATTCGTATGTGCAAATTTAGGATCGTCCTGAAATTTCAATTGAAGAATTTACATTTATTGAGCATAGGTTGCATATGCAGCCTATGCTCAATAAATGGAAATCCAATAATTGTTTACAAGAAAACGTTGGTAATGTAGAATTTACAGAGTATCATAATGTTTGCACTTACGAACAATTAGTCGTATGAAGTTTAGTGAAACGGCCCCCGGAGCCACATATTCGGTTGGAACTAGAATATGCATCGTGCTATCAAATATCCCGGCAATGTAATTGCAAATAAATGTCGCAATTAATGTTTAATGAGTTGTGCTCGAGTATGATAATTTACTTTCCCTCATTGTCTTCCTCATTATTGAAGAAATTGGACCTTGCGACATATGAAACTACCGTACCGTAGGGAACATGACTAGAAGCATTGTATTGCTTTATGCTGAATAAAATATGTTGTATTGTATTGTATTGTATACCCCGATCGCCGTTGTATGGATTCACACAATTTGCATAACGACTGTTGTCGTCAATCGTGTGCCTGTTCAAAATAACGTGCACCTTCACTGGTTGCAAATGTACAAAACCCATTTTCCAAACCGGCGACCCATGTGTATAGAGAATACCGGTATATTGATACCAAGTTTATCCGACACGCCTAGTCAACGCGTATGAATATTTCCGAGGCTGACAGGTAATATGTCATGACATAGAGTGAACAAATATGTAGCTTTCGTTGAAAAGAAAGAGTACTGAGTTCCGTTGCTGCACTACACTGACGTCATTCGGTAACTTTAACCAAAGTAATGTTGAATCCAATATAACCATTGTATGCGTACCTATTCAATGCATTGTACGACCACGGGCTGGGGCCCGTTTCACTAAACAACGTACGACTAAAATGTTAGTGAGCGCAATTTAGGATTGTCTGGAAATTTGAATTGATGAATTTACATTTATTGGCATGTGCAGCCTATGCTCAATAAATGTAAATCCATTAATTGTTTACAAGAAAACATAGTTAATGTGAAATTTACAGACTATTTGGGACTTACGAACATTTTAGTCGTGAGTTTAGGGAAACGCCCCCCTGGTCTGGCTCTACAGACATTTCAATAGTCACGGTCACACTATACTTTTGTAATGGTACGGTTAGGCATGTGTTCATTGTTTTCCAAGATGGATACGACTGTACAACCTGTATGCATAATGCCAATGCACAGCGCATTACCTGATCAATGATATGGCAAAAACGACTTTCCTCTCCGTTGTTTGCGGATAGAGAGCTCTAGCGAGCCGAATGTTCCATGTTCATGTCAGGATCTGGGGGCCGTTTCACTAAACTTCGTACGACTGAAATGTTAGTAAGTGCAACAATTATGATACTCTGTAAATTCAACATTAACAACGTGTTCTTGTAAACAATTATTGGATTTACATTTAGTGAGCATATGCATCAATTTAAATTTCCGGACGATCCTAAATTTGCACTTCCGAACACTTTAGTTGTACGAAGTTTAGTGAAATGGCCCCCTGAACCTTTCCATTAACGAGTGGCTAACGTTGGCTTGTCTACCACTCTCTAGTTGCGAACAGTAACTCCTGAAATCTACTCCCGTACCGTGTGTAGCCATATTGCGGACGGTATGGGAGTAGATTACAATGTACCAGATTTACTGTTCGCAACTAACCACTCCCATGCTAAACAACCGCCAGCGTTATGCTAGCTCAGACAGACAATGTCTCTGAACATCTATTCGCAATTTCAACTCGCAATCAAGCAGTTTGATTGTCTAAGCCTGAGAGGTACATGTAGTACAGCTAAGGTTCAACCAATCAATCCGCTTGATTTGAAGGACACTATTTATGTATTTTGAAACACAACAAATAGTGGCGGCAAGATTGGCGCAGGCGGTGGTGTAAGTATTGATGATACATTGTACGACGTTAGACAACTAGACGTTCAAAATGGCGGCGGCCATTGTCTTCAGAATGGCCATAAATAATGTGTCTGATTATATACGTACTTTCGTTTTCCATTGAAACATAATGCAACGCAAGACGTCAATATTTTTCTATATTGACGTCTCGTGAGTTTACAACTTGCGAATGATGTATATAATAAAAACGTTAGTTGATGTGTGTATGGATATAATGTATGCACGAGTACCGCCGCGCAACGATATTGAGCTCTTAAAGTCGCGCAATATCGCACGCTGCGGAACATATATATCCACATACAAATCAAATAACCTATAAATACAATGTAGAAGGAAAATGGCATGCGGTCGTCCATAGTTTCCAGTATAGTAACACTTATCTCACAGTCACGACTCGCGTTCTGCATATTTCCTATAACTATGTGGCTATGTACGGTGGCACAGAGGGGACATGGAAATATTTCATTGCTATTGCGTGCGCACGCAATAGCTATCGCGTGGCGATAGCTATTGTGTGCGCACGCGATAGCTATTGCGTGCGCACGCGATAGCTTAACAAATGAAACCCTATCGCGTGCGCACGCAAAACCTATCGCGTGCGCATGCGGTAGCTATTGCGTGCGCACGCGAAAGTAAGAAATATTTCCATGTCCCCCCTGTGCCACCGTAGCTATGGCAGTATAAATGTTTTTGTTTTAATGTTTCGCCAATCTCGCGTCGGTGTCAGCTAATACACACGTGGAGCCACAGCGTCATAACGTGTGTGTGCTATAATCATGTCTATCATTTTGCTTATTGCCTGGCGAACAGTGAAGACTATGAACAGACTATGCAAATCGGTAGGCTGGGGCCCGTTTCACTAAGCTTTGTACTTAAGCGCAGTTAGGAAATCATTAATTTGTTAATGTGAAATTTACAGACTATTTGGGACTTACTAACATTTTAGTTTACGAAGTTTACTGAAACGGCTCCCTGGTCTGGCTCTACAGACTTTTCAATAGTCACGGCCACACTATACGTTTGTAATGGTACAGTTTAGTATATGTTCATTGTTTTCCAAGATGGATACGACTGTACAGTATAGATAGTAATACAAACAATATGTCCATGTGTCTTTAATGTTAGTATCAGTATAATGGTATGTATTACATGTATCAATCGAGAAATATCCGTGTCTGCGATTGGTCAGACGCTGGTCACGTGATCTTCAATATAAATGCACATGGACCTGAGAAATTTGATTAGTGGAGCGCAGTGGCCTGGTGGTTAGAGCGTCAGACTGCTGATCTAAAGGTCGTGGGTTCGAGCCTCACCGGAGGCGCTGCGTTGTGTCCTTGAGCAAGACACTTTATCCACACTGCTCCAGTTCACCCAGCTGTGAATGGGTACCGATAATTCGTAGTTGCTCTGTAAATACGAATTACCGGCTTCTCTCAAAAAATCTCTACCTCCGTTCTTTCTCCCATTCTTGGGAGACGGCATGCAAGGTCCTAGAGCCAGTGCCGCCGTTAAATATAAGCAAAAAAAAAAAAAAAAAATTTGATTCAAAATGTCATATTGACCTGATGGCGGAGCGACGTTGTGGATTGGCTACCGTTTCTTTGACGTCATTAAAATGCATGACATTGCTAATCATTTCACGCTCTTCACCAGCAACTTCGCTGAATATGATGCTTATGAATTACGCCAAATTGGCCTTAAGCAAGATTAATCGTAATTCTCACAGCATTAATGGATATTTATACTATATTAGTATTATTAAAGGGGACGATTTATCACTTTCTCAATTTATAATAAAAGAAGTATCGCCTTGTCGTGTCGGTCAATACGTGGTTTTGTCGACACGATACAAGTGATATCGACCGCGGACTGCGTCCTCGGTCGATATCACTTGAATCGGGTCGATAAAACCACATATTGACCTCACATCAAGGTGATACCTGTACAATACATGTCTTAGCTTCCAAAATGAATGTATTTTCAATAACTGTACGTCTGTTTTTGTATTTTGTAAACTGGGTAGTGGGTGATGATACAAATATTGTTAACATTAATCTAATCTTGAAAACGTTAATGCGTTTATACTTGAGATAATATAAACGTGTACTTCAATCACTACGGCTCGCATGTTGATTTCCCACAGCGCATTTAAGTGAAAAGTAAATCAAATCATCTTCAGTATGTTATTAATAAAGTTTTAGTACATCGCTTAAAGGCATTGTGTCTCAGGTAATAATTCCAGCACAAAAATATTTACACAATTCCCTAACATTTGATTGGTCCGTTGCAAGTCTCCGTCCAAAATTTATATCCCAGTAAACTCCATGCCGAACTACTTTCCGTAACCGTCAGGCGCAGTTAAAATAATTCTTAAGAAAACGGAAAATAAACACATTTTCTTGATGAAATTATTTAAAATGCTGGAATTATAAGGAATGAATGGCCTTTTTGTGGAATTTATCGGGGATATAAACTTGGAAAAGTCGCGGGAATACTGGACGAGGCCTTCCGGCCTTCGTCAAGTATTCCCGCGACTTTTCCAAGTTTATACCCCGATAAATTCCACAAAAAGGCCATTCATTCCTATATTATTTCTCGACAAACGTTTAGGTACGGCTGAACATGGTCGCACGTTATTGATACATTTCCGTCGGAAATATCGTGTAATTCGAGCATATATGCAGTAAGTACAGTCGAACCTGTGCTAAAGACCACCTCCGAATAGCAATCACCTGGCTGTAAAGGCCACAGTTTTGTTGTCCCAATGAGACAATTACTATATAAATGACCCTGCGAATAAACACCACCTGTGAACACAGGCCAGAATTTTCACTTCCCATGGCTGGCCTTTATTCACAGGTTTGACTGTATTGCTATCTCTAAATAATTATAGCTAGCTTTAAATATTTAAAGCTAGCATTACATATTTAGAGCTAGCATTAATTAATTGAGTTCATGTAGATTTGGCGTCAAATGTGGCTGTGGCGGGATAAATGGGGCTTAATGAATTTGTGACCAGCATAGCTCCTGATGAAATAGAACACTACTGTTGCCTGATAACGATATATATTGATCTATATTGATTGCTAGAAGCATGACGGGTGTTTCATTGAGGCAATGGCGACATATGCGATCCTGATCAGACTGTACCCATTTATACCGTCACAACCACACATTCACCGTTTTATTGTTGAACTTCAATGAATGTCTGTGATAATGGAGTATAAATGTACATTCCCCGTCTGTGATAAACGAAGGAGACAATTTGTTGGTCGCTATGCCCGCATCGGGGGCCAGTTTCACTAAGTGCAAAATTATGATAGTCAAGTTGTAAATTTTATATTAACAATGTTTG
Organism: Conchocele bisecta; assembly: GCA_029237695.1. Classification (NCBI taxonomy): domain Eukaryota; kingdom Metazoa; phylum Mollusca; class Bivalvia; order Lucinida; family Thyasiridae; genus Conchocele; species Conchocele bisecta. Next base: position 56,337,040 of record CM055276.1, on the reverse strand, counting down.
TTTTGTAAAAAATTATTGGATTTACATTCATAGAGCATAGGCTGCATATGCAGCCTATGCTCAATAAATGTAAATCCATCAATTGAAATTTCCAGACAATCCTAAATTTGCATTTATGAACATTTTAGTCGCACGAAGTTTAGTGAAATGGCCCCCAGTATACCATGAGTAGTGAAACATAAAGTTCAGTTGTTTAAATGTCCATGCAATGCCATATTTAGAAAGACATTCTGCATATACATTAAAGGTACATGTCCACTCAGTAGGCACAAAATGTACTTACAACTAATTAAATAAGTGTATAATTGTGTCACTATTCCACCAGTTCTAAGAATTACAAGTGCCTGCTATACATATATACTCATTTACTAATATTTATTTTACTGATAGTGACTCGCGTTGGTACATGTATCAGGCCATTTTCATGCAAATGCGGCATGCTATTTTTTTGTATTATTTATACTAATTAAATGTGTCACTTTAATTTTTTTTCGACATATTATCAAATAAGATCATTGCACATCAAACAATAAATACAAATACTAAATATTATTTTCCGTTAACATTTTAGGGACAAACGATATGCCTCCCTATATTATAACCTGGCACGTGGGACTGTAGCTTTAAAGGTACATACCCAATCAGTAGCACAAAATGTTCTTTATAGGAATTAAATGAGTGTATAATAGTGTCACTATTCCATCAGTTTTAAAACTTGCGAGTGCCGGCTATACATATATAATCATTGAGTAATTTTTATTTTACCGTTAGTGACTCGCCGTGGTATCAGGCTATTTTCATATGCAAATGAGGAATTATATTTTTTAACAATTCTGCAAAAATCAGGAACCCACTTTTCCGACGTCGGAAACGTCGGAAAAGCGGGTTCCTGGTTTTTGCAAATAATATGTTCAACAATTCTGCAAAAATCAGGAACCAACTTTTCCGACGTCGGAAACGTCGGAAAAGTGGGTTCCTTGTTTTTGCAGAATTGTTGAACATATTATTTGTAGCATTGCGGCAAGATTGATATTTTTTAAGTATTTATACTAATTATATGCGTCACCTGAAAAAAACAATATTTTCGACAGATTATAAAGTATGATAATTGCACATCAAACAAATAAATAACAGAGAATAAATAGTAATGGCCGTTAATATTTTAAAGAAACACGGTTATCGCCCCTGATATCAGTGTGGACATTTACGTCTGATATATAATGGATAATAATGCAAATCACTATGTGGGGTAATGGTGAATGGATGTTTTGCCAGAAAATGTCCCAGATGATGTCTCAGCTATACTGAACATTTTTTGCCTACTGAGTGGGCATGTACCTTTAACGACCAACTATATACATGGACATCATTTGATTCAAAGATTTTTACTTCGTACATGTGATGGAATATATGTATATGTGAACACTGTCTCGTTACTGTATCCTATACGGCACATGGGGTGGCCAAGTCGGCCATCTTTGCATATTCCAGCCATCAGCTAGTTTAACCTGTTCTGGCGTTTGACAAAAAACTCTGAATGTGAAGTAGAACATATGATATAATGTAGCTGATCACATGTAGATAAGCCAGGATAACGGACTCATATCAATTATATTACACCAAACTGTAGAATATGTCAGTTTTCTGGACAGGTTTGTGTCTGTGTTTCTAACAACATGAACCACCATTATAAATAGCTTCATACACAGAAAATCGCACAGTGTATCACTTTTACATGGCAAACCACACAACACATACATGTACCATATATACCCACTACTGTACTCTGTTATTAGCAATCAAATCCAGTGACATGTAAGCAGTTACCTGAGTGTATCCCTGGTGTCTACTATGCGAGTAAATATGGCTGTACCTATGGATAATGTGTGCAATAACATAGGATGTGCATCAGAATGGAAAGTTTACACGTTGACATTTATTTTGATATTGAGAAATAATCAGATAACTATTGTCTTTTGGTATAGTTTGTTGGCATAATAGGAATAGCTTGCCGTTGTAATATCTGTCTATTATGTATTGCACCAAATGTTATTTGGTTTGCTGTCATATTATTTGCTGTATGTGTCAAACGCACGAAGTGGTGAAACTGTACGATGGCTTGCATATACAAAGATGGCAGAGATAGCAACTCAATGATCCATATAGTATACAGTAACAAGACAATATTCACATATGTTATATTCATATATCACATCACTCTTATGAAGCGATTATCATTGAAGTGAAGTGTATATATCTATGACCTAATACCTTAGTTATCAATATGCGTCTCTAACTTGACGTATTGATGGGGGTGTGCGGGGGGGGGGGGGGGGGCGTTGTCTAGTTGCGAAGGTAACTCCTGAAATATACTCCCGTACCGTCCGTAGCTAGCTACGGACGGTACGGGAGTAATTGCAAGAGTTACCGTTCGCAACTAGGGGGTTGTCCTATTTTCGAGTTCTTCGAAATGCACTTTCCTGTGTTTTACGGCATTTAAATTCAGACTCCAACTGGTGGTAAACAATGATCTATGTAAACTCCGTGGCTGAACTGGGGGGGGGGGGTTGCAACCCTGGAACCCCCCCCCCCTCGAGATCCGCTTCTGGTGTCAGTACAAATACATGTATGGTTTTGGCCTATATACAACTACATACTCTGATATGTGTTTGCGACTGGAGAAATGGAACTTATGAGTTTTGTGACCAGTGTAGATCCAGATCAGCATGTGCATTACATCACGGAAACACCCGCCGTGTCTATAACAAGCAATATAAATCGTTATCAGGCTACATGAGTGTGATATTTAATTGAGAGCTACACTGGTCACACAACACATAAGCCATATTTCTCCAGTCACAGCCACGAACAATGACGAATGCAACAATCAACTGACGACACGATATGGATGATTCCAGTTTTGGGCAAGCGTAGCACCTGACCATTGCCCCCTTGGCTAAATACTGACATGAATATTTCTGTCCAATAGGAATGTTTCATTGATAGCACAATATGGTATTATATACCATGGATTGTCCGACTGACAAAAGTGACGATACAAGCGTAATAACACATATACTACCGTCTGCGATATTGTGCCAATATTCGTCTTATATTCTTTATTTCAAAATACTTGAAATCTAGCAGTTTCGTCGGGTGAGCCTCAGCTATGCTACATTTCTGTCTCACACAATCGAATTGCTTGAATGCGCGTTCGCATTGGCAATAAATGTTCAGAACCGTTGATAATATGGGTAAGATCAACGCAGGAGTGTTTATCAGCTGTACCATACGCTCAGTCTGATCAGAATCTACGATACTAGCTACGTGTATTATGTACCTTGAATAATGCGTTGCTTTCGTCAACAGACGTTTCCATCCAACCCGGTGACTTAAATATACATACCTAACAGCGTGTGCAATTGAAGGGTCAATGGAAGATGATGGCTAACTCCGCGGGAGTTAGCCACCATCTTCCATTGACCCATTCCATTTGTCCGTACGCAATAAGGTAATTACTGCCAGTCAATTCAGACTACTCATTAATCTACTTCTTAATTTGATTCTCCGTGTATTGTGTATAATCCTCACTGTTTCGTTTCATGATATCCAGACACGGTCCCAGTAACCTTTCGAAACACTCCCTTTCCAAGAAAGCCACTTTAACACACCCAACTGCAAACACGTTCGCCGACCGCGGCTGGTTTTCAATGAGGGCCAGTTCCCCGAAATATTTCCCCTTCTGATGTTCACCTAGCTCCTCCTCCTGACCATCCGGATTTATGATGGTAACCCGGATTTTCCCTTTCTCCAGAAAGAACATTCCATCCGCTTCATCCCCCTGCCGGATGATTTCTTCTCCGTCGCGGAAAGATTTAGACACTAACGCGTCCGCCAGATTTGAGCGTTCGTACTGTTTCAGGGATTTTATTATTCGTACGTTTTCTATAAGCTCTTCATACATTTTGCGTCGCTTGAATGCACTTTTTAGCACGATTCTCCGGAAAGAATTCCTGTCCATCGCCCACAATGACCCTCGGGAGGCCGCTACAACTGTCGCCGATCGCGGCATGTTGTACAAGAGCGCTAATTCTCCGAAACTTCCCTTGTTGTCGAATGTGTGCACTTTCTTCTGTTCACCGTTCACAGTTACCAGTACGTCGTAGACGCCGGTGTCGATGACGTAAAAGTTATCGCCGTCGTCGCCCTGGTGTATCACGTGATCGCCCGGCTCGACGACCGTCTCAAACATGGCGTCCAGCACGTCCTGCATCTGCTCCGGCTCCAGAGCTTTAAACAACAGGATGCCGCTCACGGCTTCCACCAGTCGCTCCCGCTGCCCGTCACTCTTCGGGTGCACTGTTCGTTCATCATCGCTCTCGTCCGCCTCCGGATCGTAACGCTCCGCCGATACGCTCTGTCGCCGGCCGTAGCGGTTACATTTGTGCGATTTCGGCTTAAAGTTATCCTTATCCGGCTCCTTGGCTTCATTATCATCATCCACAATAACGTACATCGGCACCGATTTGGGCCGGCGGTTTTCGCGGACCTTGGTGAAATAATTTACGGCGAAGTCGTACATGTCACGTGGTCGGTCCCGCAGCACAGCGACCGTGAAGTCCCGTAGTAGGTCGCCTAACCCGTCGGGAATCTCCAAGTTCATTTTGATGGATGTTTGAAAATTATAGAATTTTACGACAACGGTAAATTCCCTGCAATCCAAACCTCACTTTCTGACAGTGAAAATGTGTTTAGTGTCAAACAAGTTCGTCTAATAATGCATAGCGGAAGTAATTGCACCACTATTAAGTTACATGGAGAATTAATGTCTAACTTCGATCGCTGTTCTGGAATATACACTAGCAATTACATTAACATTCTAGGTCCAGAAACATAAACATTTATATGTTGTTTGGAATAGCTCGTACCAGTGGAGCAATCATCTGGCCGTGTCTGTGATCTGGCTACGCAGGGATACATAAAACGCTCGGCACAATCAGATTAGAACTAAACACTTCACGGCTTCCATTGTGCACATTCACTACAACGGCTTTGTATGGTCTCCAGTTGTACGTCTTTATGACCAGATCGGCTTACCACTACTTTCATATATGAAACGTGCCGGGTGAGTTTGTACCTAACAAAATGTGCGATATATGCAAACACATATTTACAGACATTCTGATAGTTTCTGTACATTGCGTCGGAACTTCAAAGCAAATGCGGCACTTTTATACCGCATTTGCTCTGAACATATTGTTAACGTTCAATGTTATTTACGGAAAATATCGTACATTTTGTAAATATCTGTCTGCAGATATCACACGTCTTCTTAGGTACAAAATCACATGGCTTGTCTCATATACATGTATTTGGCTGTGACTGGAGAAATGGGGCTTTTAGGATTTGCGACCTGTGTAACTCTTGATCAAATGCCACACTCGTGTAGAATGGTCAGGTTATATGTTCCACGTTAGAAACATGGCCGGTGTTTCATTGATGTAATCACGAGCAATTCAGGGGGCCGTTTCACTAAACGTCGTACGACAAAAATGTTCGTAAATGCAAAATTGTGGTAGTCAGTAAATTTCACATTTAACAGTGTTTTCTTGTAAACAATTATTGGATTTACATTTATTGAGCATAGGCTGCATGTGCAGCCTATGCTCAATAAATGTAAATCCGTCAATTGATATTTCCAGACGATTCTAAATTTGCATTTACGAACAGATTAGTCGTACGAAGTTCAGTGAAACGCCCCAGATCCTGATCAGAATGTATGGATCTACACTGTAATATCGCTATCGGGTCGATACTACGAGATCACGACAGTACGATGACGATAGTACGATACTACGATGACGATAGTACGATGACGATAGTACGATACCACGATGACGATAACGCGATACCACCATAGTACGATGACGATAACACGATATTATATCGTACTATCGTCATCGTAGTATCGTACTATCGTCATCGTAGTATCGTACTATCGTCATCGTACTGTCGTGATCTCGTACTATCGACCCGATAGCGATATTACGATGGCCTTAACGGAACACAGTTTATCGTAGTATCGTACTATCGTCATCGTGCTATCGTACTATCGTCATCGTAGTATCGTACTATCGTCATCGTAGTATTATCATACTATCGTCATCGTGGTATCGCCTTCCGGATGGACACGCGCATGCGCATTGTTTGTCTGCGAAAATGGCGGTACGCCTTAATCAAGGTGGGGGATCACGTGGTTTCCGAACGGCATGACGTCATGTTTTGTAGATGTGTTTACAGTAGATTCTTTGTGAACTTTATAAGTTATTGTAAAGAACTTTCAGAGCACCCATAAAACACATGTGCCATCGTATTTGGTGCGCTACATATCATCAAAATCCGTCCGTTTGTTAGGAAGATTTTATTGAAAATCGACTGTAAAAATGACGTCGCAGATTACGTCACGTCGGAAAATCGGGTTCGGAAACCATGTGATCACACACCTTGTTAATAGCGTAAAGAAGAATTCCGGCGCAAACGGCGCAAACAAGATTAATTTTTCAAATATCTATCTTAAATAATCTAATGATGATTCTATGTATCAAAATACCTGCGAATTACCTCGCCATCCATTGTTTTGATGCGAATGCGCATGTCCATCCGGAAGGCGATACTACGATTACGATAGTATGATACTACGATGACGATAGTACGATATTACGATGACGATAGTACGATAGTACGATACTACGATGACGACAGTACGATACTACGATAAACAGTGTTTCGTTAAGGCCATCGTAATATCGCTATCGGGTCGATACTACGAGATCACGACAGTACGATGACGATAGTACGATACTACGATGACGATAGTACGATATAATATCGTGTTATCGTCATCGTACTATCGTGGTATCGTGTTATCGTCATCGTGGTATCGTACTATCGCCATCGTGGCATCGTAGTATCGTCATCGTAATATCGTACTATCGTCATCATAGCATCGTACTATCGTCATCGTAGTATCGTATTATCGTCATCGTAGTACCGTACTATCGTAGTATCGACCCGATAGCGATATTACGATGGCCTTAACGGAACACCGTAGAACAGTATTTTATATTGTAGCACGCGTCCCATAGGAAACCTACGGAGCCCCGCAGGGGACATGGATTGTTTTATGAATTCGTTCCCATGAAATAACAATTCGTTGCCTCCAATAATAATGCGTTCCAACGAAAAGAAAATTCGTGCTCTCAATTTAACAATTCGTTCCCTCGAATTAACAATTCGTGCCCTCAATTTAACAATTTGTTCCCTCGAATTAACAATTTGTTCCCACGAATTAACAATTCGTTCCCGTGGGAACGAAATAACAATTCGTTCCCACGGGATTCGTTCCCACGGGAACGAATTGTTAATTCGACGGAACGAATTGTTTATCGTGGGAACGAATTGTTATATCGTGGGAACGAATTGTTAATTCGAAGGAACGAATTGTTAAATTGAGGAAACTAATTGTTGTTACGTGGGAACCAATTAATACAAAAATCCATGTCATCTGCGGGGCTCCGTATGATTGACATAGCGGTGAGTTCAAACTGAGAACAGCATTTTATATTGTAGTGCGCGTCCCGTAGGAAATCAATGGTCATTGATGTTCGTATTAGTTATCAAGTTTACTCCGCCATCAAACCTATGCTGAGTGGGTAGCCGCGACAGCCAATCAGATCCCACGGCGCCGTCACGTGTTGTAGATGTCTGAAACGAGAAGAAACGCGTCAGTTTGTGAGACAATACATGTCGCACGTGCCACAAAACCGGTATAATATAGTTTCTGACCGGCGTAGATACTGGTCACTGGGAATAATCGAAAATGCACATTGTTCTAATGACTTGTGGCTGTGATTGGAGAATAGGGCTTATGGTGTTTTGCGACCGCACAATCTGATCAGTATATGCACTGTTCGCCAGTCTATCAGCGAATCACGTCATACGTGTACAGTGGAACCTCTCTAAACCGGACACCCTGGGAGGTCCCCAGGGTGTCCGGTTTAGAGATGTTCCACTGTAAATCAGACATGTGACAATGCCAAGGTATGCGGATGTGCTTTATCATCATAAATATACACCAATGAAATCCATAACATTAAGTATACACAAACAACCTGCGTGTCCGGTTAGGAGAGATCCTACTATAATTCACACAAGCAATATATCGTTATCAGGTTGCGTGAGTGTGCCATTTGATTAGCAGCCAAACTGATCATAATTCCCATAAGCCCTAGTATCTCAGGTACCGCCACATTTAGGTTCCGTGTACAGTGGGGTCAGCGTGTAAGTGCACACACGAACGAACACGACAGGTTGGTTCGCTACCCACCCATAGTGTAATGTTGTTACCACTCAGTTGAACCGTCTCGCCGAGACGGTTCAACTGAGTGGTAACAACATACACTTTTGATGCGAAATGAGAAAAATATTTACATTGATTGTTATACATGAATTACAGTGGGGTCAGCGTGTAAGTGCACACACGAACGAACACGACAGGTTGGTTCCAACCTGTCGTGTTCGTTACTTACACGCTGACCCCACTGTATACAGGTACCTCTCAGACAGACTTAGGTGTACAGTACATGTACATTCTGGTTTGTGTCTACATCTGTGCTAGACTGTATTTACAAACACGTACAGTGGAACCCATCTAAACCGGACACTCGGCAAAATATGGATGTTTACCTTAGATGTGTTTCACTGTTATGTATCTCTGATTACAATGACCTTTCATGATTGCAAAACACTAGAATGTGTCATGAAGTGCTAACATGTCTGATTTACAGTAAAACATGTGTCCGGGTTGGAGATGTTCTACTGTATTTACATAGTGATATTTTGGATCAGATTGAAAGCAAACATGTATTGAACTCATCTCCAAAATATAGAGACACATTTACGATCAGTCAGCGGAGTAGTTAACCCTTACACCGCTATCTTAATGTTTTTGTCGTATGATCTTTATTTACTATTTTCCAGTTTTATCATCAACAACATGCTTTTACAGCACTTTAGATAATTTGCAACATGCTTTGACAGCACTTTAGAATCATGTTTTTATATTGATAAATAAGGCGAGATATAAAGGCAACAGCAGACTAGCTAGCGGTCTAAGGGTTAACACAACTCATAATAAATCAACACAAATGTTGGAATAAGTAACAACTTGCATGTCAATACCACCGAGTGTACTTAACTCTGTGCATGCTAGCGGCGAAAATATCCGCCAAACGACTTAGGAGTATATGTTTTATTTCTCTCTGTAAATATGTCTTGACATTTCATTAGAATTGAGTCCTCAGGACTAAATTCTAATGAAATTCCAAGACATATTCATGATATTTACGGGGAGAAATACAAGAAAATATGATGAATTTGTGTCCGCTAGTTTTGAACTATTTATAGCCCACAAGTTTCCCAGCATGCAAAGAGTTAACACTCATTTCCGAAGGGTCGCTGGAAATATAAACAGACGATCTGACTGTTTTTGTCTAAGTTTGCCAGACTCAAGGTGCATGATCACGTGGTTACAACAACAACAACGTCGCCCACTCCAATGTAAGTATTATTTGATATATTCCTTAATATGCAACGGATCTTTATGAAATATGGCGCAGCAAACGCGTCTTTATGAGCTGCATTCGGTGGTCCATGTAGTTTGGCACAGACTTATGTCATTATTGAGAAGAATCAATGTCCGTGTCGGTAGACGCGGACATCGATTCTTCGCAAAAACGACAGAAGTTTGGGCGAAAAAACCACCAAATGCAGCTTAACAACACGCGTTTGATGCGCCTTATGTCATCAAAATCCGTTATTTAATAAGGACACTATAAAAGAATACGTACTTTGAATCAGATGGATTCCATAAGTTTCAGTACTTGTTGTTAATATCATGTGATCATACACCTGGAGACTAGTGTGGAATTAGTTAGACATATGTGACTGTGACTGGAGAAATGTGGCTTATAGGTCTGGCGACCACAGCAGATACAGATCAGCCTGTGTATCCGCACAGTTTGATCACGATCTGCCCAGTTCGCCATTCAAACACCCGTCATGCTTCTAGCAAGTAATACAAGTATCCGGCAACACGGGTGTACTATTATATCAGGAGCTACTCTAATCACTAATCCCATAAGCCCCATTTCTCCAGTCACAACATATATATGGCCGTGACTGGAGAAATGTGGTATATGACCTTTGCGCCCAGTGTATATCCAGAGCAGTCTGTACATGCACACAGTCTGACCAGTAGCCTATTTCACCAACATTGCAAAGTATACTTATCTAGCAAAGTATACTTTGAGGGAGAAATTTTCAATTTTAGGATAAATTTATTAATTTTTATTACACTGAATTTATTACATTATCACAGCCATTTTGGCTGTGATAATGTAATAAATTCAGTATAATAATTCTGCATACTTTTAATCATCAAATATATGCAGTAGTTAGTTCTATATGAAATAATGCATTTCAGGAAAAATAAATGATTGCTCCCTCAAAGTATACTTTGCTACAGGTTCTGCACTGTGCGTCATGTAGTCAGTAAAACACAGTGTCTGCTTCTAACAAACAGTATCCTTACCATGTCACAGGAATGTGCTATTGATCTGGAGCTAAACTCGTTACTAATCCCATAAGCCCCATTTCTCCAGTCGCAGTTGACGATGTCTCGTGTGCCATTGTCTTGTGATAGATTAGTCATTGGACAGGAAATCTATCATAGGAAATCACGGACCCCATGCCATGTCTATAAGGCGACGGTCTGATGGCTGATTCTACTTGGCACATAGACAAGACGAATATAGCCAAAGAGAAACATGGTCGAAAGTTATTGTTACATTTCCGTCGGAAATATCGTGTAATTCGAGCATATATGCAGTAGTTTCGGTACTTTGATAACCAGTTCCATTCAAACAGCTGATTTACGTATACATATTCCGGGGCCGCAGTACACGTTGCGTGATGCAGGTGATCCTCCGCATCAATTTCAAAAGTTCAGTGCGACCGTTGTGGACTGGTCGTTTGACGTAATGGCGCTTTCTAGATACGTCATGAGACACATGCATTACGTAGGTGTTGGCTTGGCCCTGGAATGAGCACTGTCTACAGCCATGGTCAAACAGCACGCGCTGTACGTTTGAACACGGCTGTGAGCGGTGTCGAACAACGGCAGTCATGTAACAATATATAGTACTGACTGCAATATTTGTCAATAATGTTTTATTTCAAAATACTTGAATAGTGTACTTGAATCAGTCAGCTTGATTGGCTGAACGTGATACAGCTCACGCTCAGCTAATCACACCGCTTGAATTATGATTGCCAAGAGATGTTCAGAAACGTTGACATCTGGGCAAGATTAACGCAGGCGTTTGCATATATGCGTGTCATTCCACCGGGGTCAACCGTGGCATGAAATGGCAGAGTAGCAAAGCCAGCATGTGCCTGTTCGTCCTAATGGCCGAGGAAACAATTACTCGGATCTCACCGATATATATTATTACCGTGTCGTGACAAAATTAGTACTAAGGACGTTCTCACTACTGTCTGTTTCACGAAACCTGCTCAAATTTTACAGCTATATAAACAATCCAAAAACCAATACTTTGGTGGCCGGATTAGCTCACTAGGTACAGCGTCGGACTGCGGATCGGGAGACCTCGGGCTCGATTCCCAGCTCTGCCGCTGCGAATGGTCGATTCCGCGTGTTCTTGGGCAAGACAACTTCGTGCTAGCCTAGAATGGGGACATAAATAGTCGGTCCTGACATGCAAGGTTATCGAGCCAGTGCCGTCGTTTAATCAAAGCATTTACATACTTTGTTTCGATAATATTTAATATTTTCAAAATTTAAGAATTTCGTGAAATTTGGTAAAATGTTGATTTTATTAAGAAAAGGTATGTCTCTATGGGACTTTAACATGGGGGAAAAAGAGGTGGAGAACATAGAGGAGGAGTCGAACAACGAAAACTATTGGAATTTGACTTTGAAACATGGCTACATATAACTAAGAAAACAAAAGTTAAATTTTGAAAATCGATCCACTGTTTCTGAAATTTTGTAATATTTGGACAGGTTTCAAAAAACAGACAGTAGTGTAACCCCTGGCCAGCTTCCATACACCTTGAATGGCTAAATTGTATCATTGATTGTCATAATATACTTTAGTAGAAATCTGTGTCACCCGGATTTATTTAAAATACATATAGAATGGAACACTTTTTGCATAATAACTTACCGTGTGGACAGTAAAATATGAGAAAACAAGGTGTTAAGGACCCGTTCTATACCTGTAGCCCATTTCATCAACATTGCAAAGTATACTTTTCTAGCAAAGTATACTTTGAGGGAGAAAATTTCAATTTTGGGAGAAATTTATTAATTTTTATTGTACTGAATTTATTACATTATCACAGCCATTATGGCTGTGATAATGTAATAAATTCAGTATAATAATTATGCATACTTTTAATCATGAAATACATGCATTTGTTAGTTCTATTTGAAACAATGCATTTCAGGAAAAATAAATGATTACTCCGTCAAAGTATACTTTGCTAGAAAAGTATACTTTGCAATTTTGATGAAACACTATACTGATCATCGTTTGATTTAAAGACAATTGCTTCGTAAATGTGATAGAATATATGTATAACATATATGTGAATACTGCATAGTTACTGTATCCTATACGGCACATGGAGTGGCCAAGTCGGCCATCTTTGTGTGTTCCAGCTGTTTGACAAATAACTCCAAATGTGAAGTAGAACATATGATATAATGTACCTAATCACATGTAGAAAAGCCAGGAGAACTCGTATCAATTATATTACGCCGAACCGTAACATATGTCAGTTTTCTGGACAGGTGTGTGACTGTGTTTGTAACAACACGAACCACCACTGTATATAGCATCAGACACAGAAAATCGCACAGTGTATCACTTTTACCTGGCAAGCCATACAACACATACCATATATACCCACTACTGTACTCTGTTATTAGCTGTCAAATCCAGTGACATATTGTAGTACTTTGTAGTTTGCATACACTGTATATGCATGCCTAGCTGTCTTGTACTTATTACGCGGTGAGTGGGGAATGGTCATTTTCTATTTCCACTTTCGGACGTCTTAAATCGGACCATTCCTACATTTACTGTTATTACAATTGATTTCCGTGATAGAGTACTTATATCTAATCATATCTACATAGTTAATATTCACTGTCATTATCTCACTTCGGTGCATTTTAGAAGTAATTTTGCTGAAATCCGCGTGTAAATTTGTTTTCGATGTGCAGCCTCGTTCTGAAAACGGAAGTCCGAAGATGCTCGCGTGAATCTCCGCGACCCCTGACCTCTGCGCGGAATTCCGCAAAGCAATGCAGAATTTCTCGCAGAGTTTATTTCTTCTGATCTTTTCTCATATTTCCAAACTAAGATATTTGCGACTGATGTGAGAAAATTATGCATTATAGATTAATCTTTCAGTACATAGGAACTTTTAGCATACTTTAATTCACATTGGTGAAGATAAGTCACTTTCTTTCTGGGTCATATTCTGCACCGGTATAGCAGAATTCTGTCATCCTGGCAGAATTCTGCAGGCGGTCAGCGTTCTTTTGCCCTTCGGCAGAATATTGCAGAGATTGATAGCAGAAATCGGGGAGATCGCCATTGGCATTTATAGAGACTAAACGTGTTTTTGTTAGTCTTAGGTAAATTTGGTTTTATGTCTATTATAATTCCTTTTTACCAAAATTAATTAATATTTAGGAAGGTTAATGCAGCATTCAGAGTTTATATTGATTTTTTTTGTGATTTTGATCCAGAGAAAAAGTGACCTTGAACACAGAAACTAGGAAACGGTTAAATAATGTTAAATGAAGCTAGTGGACAATAATTAAAGTTTATAGTTGATGACAATGTCTTGTTTATTTAAATATGTCCACCACTCCACGCTACCTGCCTTGGTCGTGACAATATAAGCAGTTACCTGAGTGTATTGTCCCTGGTGTCTACACACCTACTATGCGAATAAATATCGCTTTACCTATGGATAACGTGCACACTAACATAGGCCGTGCATCAGATTGAAAAGTTTACACATTAATATTTATGTTGAGATTGATGGGAGAAATGCTCAGATATCTCGTCTTTTGTATAGTTTGCTGGTATAATACGTATTGCTTGCCGTTGTCATATCGGTCTATTATGTATTGCACCAAATAGTTTATGTGGTTCACTGTCATATTATTTGCTGTACGTGTCATACGCACAAAGTGGTGAAACTGTAAGATTGCTTGTACATACAAAGATGGCGGAGATGGCAACTCAATGCTCTATATAGTATACAGTAACAAGACAATATTCACACATGTTATATTCATATATCACATCACTATTATGAAGCAATTATCATTGAAGTCAAGTGTACCTATCTAAGATATAATACCTTAATTATCATGCAAGAAATTACCATGACTCGGAAGGCATGTTTGATTAAGGTTAGCTCTAAGCAAGCAAAATGGTTCGCACTATTTCTTCATTATGTACTACTTTCGACTGTAACACTAAGGGCCACGCTCGATTTAGTGGAATGTAACCTATACTACTAGTCTTATACATGGATTACCGAACCTGGAAAATCACGAGTAACTTCATTAGAGCAACTTTCAGGACAGCATTACTATAGGAATTAATGGCCTTTTTGTGGAATTTATCGGGGTATAAACTTGGAAAAGTCGCGGGAATACTGGACGAAGGCCGGAAGGCCTCGTCCAGTATTCCCGCGACTTTTCCAAGTTTATATCCCCGATAAATTCAACAAAAAGGCCATTCATTCCTTATAATTCCAGCATTTGAAATACATTCATCAATAAAATGTGTTTATTTTCCGTTTTCTTAAGAATTATTTTAACTGCGCCCGACGGTTACGGAAAGTAGTTCGGCATGGGAGTTTACTGGGAAATAAATTTTGGACAGAGACTTGCCACGGACCAATCAAATGTTAGGGAATTGTGTAAATATTTTTGTGCTGGAATTATAGCCCAGTAGCCGATTTTATCAAAATTGCAAAGTATACTTATCTAACAAAGTATACTTTGAGGGAGTAATAATTTATTTTTCCCGAAATGCATTATTTCATGTAGAACTAACGACTGCATATATTTGATGATTAAAAGTATGCAGAATTATTATACTGAATGTATTACATTATCACAGCCAAAATGGCTGTGATAATGTAATAAATTCCGTATAATAAAAATTAATAAATTTATCCTTAAAGTGAAACTTTCTCCCTCAAAGTATACTTTGCTAGATAAGTATACTTTGCAATGTTGGTGAAATAGGCTACAGATTCAGACAATCAAGCTGCCTGATTGCGAGTTGGCATTGCCAATAGATGTTCAGAAACGTTGATAGTTTTGGCAAGGTAAACGTAGCCTGTTGTGTATATTCTATATGTGTATATGTGTATATGTGTATATGTGTATATGTGTATATGTGTGTATCTGTGTATGTGTATATGTGTATATGTGTATATGTGTATATGTGTATATGTGTATATCAGTGTATGTGTATATGTGTATATGTGTATATGTGTATATGTGTATATGTGTATGTGTATGTATATCTGTGTATGTGTATATGTGTATATGTATATGTGTATCTGTGTATGTGTATATGTGTATATGTGTATATCTGTGTATGTGTATATGTGCATATGTGTATATCTGTGTATGTGTATATGTGTATATGTGTATATGTGTATATCTGTGTATGTGTATATGTGTATATGTGTATATCTGTGTATGTGTATATGTGTATATGTGTATATGTGTATATGTGTATATCTGTGTATGTGTATATGTGTATATGTGTATATCTGTGTATGTTTATATGTGTATATGTGTATATCTGTGTATGTGTATATGTGTATATGTGTATATGTGTATATGTGTATATGTGTATATGTGTATATATGTATATGTGTATATGTGTATATGTCTATATGTGTATATGTGTATATGTGTATATGTGTATATGTGTATATGTGTGTATGTGTATATGTGTATATGTGTATAGTGTATATGTGTATATGTAATGTATATGTGTATATGTGTATATGTGTATGTGTATATATGTGTATATGTGTATATATGTGTATATGTGTATGTGTATGTGTATATGTGTATATCTGTGTATGTGTATATGTGTATATGTGTATATCGTGTATGTGTATATGTATATGTGTATATGTGTATATGTGTATATGTATATGTGTATATATGTGTATATGTGTATATGTATATGTGTATATGTGTATATGTGTATATGTGTATATGTGTATATGTGTATATGTGTATATATGTGTATGTGTATATGTGTATATGTGTGTATGTGTATATGTGTATATGTGTATATGTGTATATGTGTATATGTGTATATATGTGTATATGTGTATATATGTGTATATGTGTATATGTGTATATGTGTATATGTGTATATCTGTGTATGTGTATATGTGTATATGTGTATATGTGTATGTGTATGTGTATATGTGTATATGTGTATATGTGTATATGTATATATGTGTATATGTGTATATGTGTATATGTGTATATGTGTATATGTGTATATGTGTATATGTGTATATGTGTATATGTGTATATGTGTATATCTGTGTATGTGTATATGTGTATATGTGTATATCTGTGTATGTGTATATGTGTATATGTGTATATGTGTATATGTGTATATGTGTATATGTGTATATGTGTATATGTGTATATGTCTATATGTGTATATGTGTATATGTGTATATGTGTATATGTGTATATGTGTATATGTGTATATATGTGTATATGTGTATATGTGTATATGTGTATATGTGTATATGTGTATATGTGTATATGTGTATATGTGTATATGTGTATATGTGTGTATCTACTGCCCAAATTGAACAGCCATATAAACAATGCAAACACAATTTTGTTTAGATAATATTAAATTAAAGGAAATATTTCAAAATCTAACTTTTATTTTCTTAGTTAGATCATTTTCAAGCTATCTAGCTCGATTTCAGAATCAATTTCCAATTTTATCTGTTTTTCGACTCCTCCTCCAGGTTCTCCACCTCTTTTTTCCCCATGTTAAATTCCCATAGAGAACTCATTTTTCGTAATAAAATAAATATTGGACCAAATTTCACGAAATAAAAAGTAGGCTCATTCTTAAATTTTGCTATAATTTAATATTATCGAAAACAATTCTGTGTTTGCATTGTTTATATGGCCATAACATTTGGGTAAGTTTCGTGGAACAGACAGTAGTCGAGTACATGTATATGGGAAGTTTATAGCCGGCGATGCCTCCTGTGACATTCATGAGCAGACAATTCAATCGCGTTGTGGAGAAAACCTGTTTATACCTTCCTGAAATGCTATGCGTATATTATAGATGTCTATTATGTGGATTAATCATAGTTTATTTGCATCTCAGACTAGCGAAAGGAATACACCTATAGTCTGTTTCACGAAAGCTGCCCAAATTTTACGGCCATATAAACAATTCAAAAACAATATTTTTTTCGATAATATTAAATTAAAGGAAAATTTACGAATGTACCTTCTTTTTATTTCGTGAAATTTTGTCAAATATTGATTTTATTACGAAAAATTGATTTCTCTATGGGAATTTAACATGGGGGAAAAAGACGTAGAGGAGCGTGGGAGGAGTCAAAAAACGAAAGATTTTGGAAATTAACTCCGAAACTTAGCTAGACAGCTTGGAAATGATCTAACCAATGGGGAAATTGTTTTTTCACAATAAAATCAATATTTTATCAAATTTCACGAAATAAAAAGAAGGCTCATTCTTAAATTTTCCTTTAATTTAATATTATCGAAAAAAATATTGTTTTTGAATTGTTTATATGGCCGTACAATTTGGGCAGCTTTCGCGAAACAGACAGTAGTTCTGGCTGCACACATTAGGATACACTGCCGGCTGCGTTAATCTTGGCAGTATTTGACAATATCTCAAATTACTTGTATATTGTATTTGAAGTCAAACAGCTTGATTGGCTGAACATCAGACATGTCAATCAAATCGACTTGGCATTGACAATAGATGTTCACGAATGTTGATAAGTTGAGCAAGAAGCGAACTAACGGCCGGGGCTAACTCCCGACTCTCCAATCACAGTCATATTCGGGAGTTGGGCTTGTCATACTCTCTTCAGTCCGAATCACAGATACGGAGCTACTGTCTGTTTCACGAACGCTGCCACAATGGTACGGCTACATAAACAATTCAAAAACAATATTTTTTTGATAATATTAAATTAAAGCAAAATTTAAGAATGAGCCTTATTTTTATTTCTTGAAATTTTGTCAAATATTTATTTTATTGCGAAAAAACAATGTCCCCATGTTAACTCGCCATAGACATCTTCACAGAGATATTTTTAGAATTTCAGAAATACTGGACCGATTTTCAAAATTTAGCTTGTGTTTTCTTAGTAACATCATTTCCAAGCTATCTAGCCAGGTTTCGGAGTCAATTTCCGATTTTATTTATTTTGTTGACTCCTCTCTCATGTCCTCCACCTCTTTTCCCCCTATATTAAATTCCCATAGATATAGACATGAGCGCAGCGATGGTACGGGTCGTGTGCGCATTGTCCTCGCCATGTGACATTTGGCTCTCAACGAGGGACCGTGACTGATAAATACTGCCCAAATATACCAAACATTTAGAATATATCGAAGAATTAAGTTCTCTTATAATTTTTCTTTTCGTCAATAGAGATTCTCATTTTATGCGACAACAAACTGTATTTATACATCGATAATCCCCATGTCTCCAATCACAGTCACATACTCGACTGATTACACATTGAAGTATGCATAAGCTGTCTGATGTATGCAGCTCTTACAGCGCTGAATAAAAAGTGTCTAGTTGATTGTATTGTTACGTCTAATTTCTGCGATGGGATTCCCATTGGCTGCCCAAATACGATTTCTTAATAAATAAACGAGACCCGTTTCTCCATTCACAGTCACATATACAAGTGCTTACAAATATGTCTCTATTGTTTATTTCATTATTTCTATGTTCCACGCTGACGAAAATTCTAATTCGCTGCAAAAAATCACTATTTATTACTAAATATAACACAGAAAATAGCTCGGCTAACGACACTATGCTTTGCACGCCTCCGGGAACAGACGGACTTGTTTGGCAGAGGATAAGCAGCGGTTTCCCGGGGACGGAGTTAAAAGCAATCCTGTGTAAGCCTCTCATATAGTCGCCGACGGATGACAACGGAACCGGTCTCACAGACGTTACCGACGACCAAACTTTACTGGCTGGCACACGGAGTGTTCAATCTAGTCAACAATCGCGATCATTGTGCCAATAACCATTGTCTCTATAATCCATATTACAAGGCACGGCCGCGGGTAGCTACACTACCGCCTGTGTGAATCTTGTTAACAATCACAATTGTTCCAATAACCATTGTCTATATAATCCATATTACAAGGCACAGACGTGTGTAGCTACACTACCACCTGTGCCAATCTTGTCAACAATTATAATTGTTCCAATAACCATTGTCTCTATAATCAATATTACAAGGCACGGCCGCGTGTAGCTACACTACCGCCTGTGTGAATGTTGTTAACAATCACAATTGTTCCAATAACCATTGTCTCTATAATCCATATTACAAGGCACGACCGCGGGTAGCTATAATACCGCCTGTGTCAATCTTGTCAACAATCACAATTGTTCCAATAACCATTGTCTCTATAATCCATATTATAAGGCACGGCCGCGTGTAGCTACACTACCGCCTGTGTGAATGTTGTTAACAATCACAATTGTTCCAATAACCATTGTCTCTATAATCCATATTACAAGGCACGACCGCGGGTAGCTACAATACCGCCTGTGTCAATCTTGTCAACAATCACAATTGTTCCAATAACCATTGTCTCTATAATCCATATTATAAGGCACGGCCGCGGGTAGCTACACTACCGCCTGTGCCAATCTTGCCAACAATCACAATTGTTCCAATAACCATTGTCTCTATAATCCATATTACAAGGCACGGCCGCGGGTAGCTACACTACCGCCTGTGTAAATTTTGTCAACAATCACAATTCTGCCAATAACCATTGTCTCTATACTCTATATTACAAGGCACGGACGCGGGTAGCTACACTACCGCCTGTGTAAATCTTGTCAACAATCACAATTGTTCCAATAACCATTGTCTCTATAATCCATATTACAAGGCACGGCCGCGGGTAGCTACACTACCGCCTGTGTAAATCTTGTCAACAATCACAATTGTTCCAATAACCATTGTCTCTATAATCCATATTACAAGGCATGGCCGCGGGTAGCTACAATACCGCCTGTGTCAATCTTGTCAACAATCACAATTGTTCCAATAACCATTGTCTCTATAATCCATATTACAAGGCACGGCCACGGGTAGCTACACTACCGCCTGTGTAAATCTTGTCAACAATCACAATTGTTCCAATAACCATTGTCTCTATAATCTGTATTACAAGGCACGGCCGCGGGTAGCTACACTACCGCCTGTGTAAATCTTGTCAACAATCACAATTGTTCCAATAACCATTGTCTCTATAATCTGTATTACAAGGCACGGCAACGGGTAGCTACACTACCGCCTGTGTAAATCTTGTCAACAATCACAATTGTTCCAATAACCATTGTCTCTATACTCTATATTACAAGGCACGGCCGCGGGTAGCTACACTACCGCCTGTGCCAATCGTGTGAACAATCACAATTGTTCCAATAACCATTGTCTCTATAATCCATATTACAAGGCACGGCCGCGTGTAGCTACAATACCGCCTGTGTGAATCTTGTTAACAATCACAATTGTTCCAATATCCATTGTCTCTATAATCCATATTACAAGGCACGGCCGCGGGTAGCTACACTACCGCCTTTGTAAATCTTGTCAACAATCACAATTGTTCCAATATCCATTGTCTCTATAATCTTTTTTAAAAGGCACGGCCGCGGGTAGCTACACTACCTCCTGTGCCAATCGTGTCAACAATCACAATTCTGCCAATATCCATTGTCTCTATAATCTATATTACAAGGCACGGCCGCGGGTAGCTACACTACCTCCTGTGCCAATCGTGTCAACAATCACAATTCTGCCAATAACCATTGTCTCTATAATCCATATTACAAGGCACGGCCGCGGGTAGCTACACTACCGCCTTTGTAAATCTTGTCAACAATCACAATTTTTCCAATATCCATTGTCTCTATAATCTTTTTTTTACGGCACGGCCGCGGGTAGCTACACTACCTCCTGTGCCAATCGTGTCAACAATCACAATTCTGCCAATAACCATTGTCTCTATAATCTATATTACATATATATATATTTGTTTATTAACGTCTCATCAATGTACACACATAAGATAATACAATATAGACACAGTAAAATAGTACATCGCCATTCTATAAGAATTACAAGAGACTACACTAACTATAAAACATGTGTTTTGCCTCATAAAACATGAATATGAATACATGGGTAATATGTATATACAGTTATCTAACGTGTTCGTGCCACGAGCATCTGATACATGCTATAACGCACATGCACAAACTACATGCAACCTACTGCGTGTATCATGACTATGACGTACCCGTACACTAAAACACATGATAAACATAGACACAATCATTCATGAATATAGTACAATATCTACACTATAAGACATGGTTAAATGAATAAGACCTAACGTACGGTATATTGATCATCTATAAAGAAAACCACACCTTCTTTTTAAAATATTGAAACAAATGTTGGCACATTCTTTCATGATATCACTATTAGCAAATAAGATTACAAACTTATCGATATCACACAAGTTCAAGAAATCCGGAACAATGTTGCAAGCTTTATCGAACAATACAGTTCTAAGATCACTGTACAAATCACATTCTAAAAGCACATGCTTTTCCGTTTCCACAGTATTAGCATTGAAAAATATACACAGCCTTTCATCCAGGGCAATATTTTCGTATCGTCCGGTTTCCAGTCTAATGGGAGCAACCCCACAGCGAAACTTGGCAAAAGCTGATCTGTGCTTAAATGGAATCAAGAGCTTGCAATAAGCTTCTGTTTCGAAGTTATTTTTGAAATTACAATAAGACCTGAGTTTATTACCCCCTTGACCCCGTATGCTGCTATTACTGTTAATACGGTCATGCCATTCAACAACGTATTTATGCATCATTGTCGTAACTAGATCTCCTAAAAGTGCCGTTTTAGCAATAAATGTATAAACATTTAAGTATTGATTAAGTTGCAAATTATTAAAATGTTTGATAACAGTATAACACCAATTTTGACACTGCCTGCTATTAACGCTATGACACCAATTAAAAATTCTCTTATTAATTATGTTTACACTCATATTTACACAACGACTCCAGAGGTTGGCAATATATTTCCACTGTCGGATGATAGCTGGTAACCATGCCATATCACCGGAGACAGCAGCACTGGGTGTATACTTTCCCACGCCCATATAAAAACGCATAGCTCTATACTGTACAGCATCGATACATGAAAATGATCTATATCCCCATACAGCTGCCCCATAAGCTATAACAGGCCATACTATTGAATCATACAGTTTAGTGAAAACATCACACGGCATACCGCCAATGTACTTAGACTTTGCAATGATAAGACCGAGGGCTCTGCCTGCACTCTGTGCAACCATTTTGGCAGTAACATTACAGTCAAGATATTCATCTAGTACAAGTCCAAGATATGTATATTTATCAACAGTGTTTAAACTTGTATCACCACATAAAAAAGTATGTGCGCTTCTCGATGCGGATTTTGGTATAAAATGTACAATGTTACTTTTATTACTATTAACACACATATAATTGGCTTTGCTCCAGTCATACAACAAATCCAGCATACATTGTAAGTCACGTTCATTATCTGCAATTAAGACAATATCATCAGCATATAATAAAATGGCAACAAGTCATCTCCTACACGGACACCTTTTCCCAGAGCAGCCATTTTTAGTGCAAGATCATTAATATAAAGATTGAATAATAAAGGTGATAGACTACATCCTTGTCTCAATCCAGTAGTGACATTGAAACTATCAGTTTTAAAACCATTCACACGCACACATGACGATACAGAACTGTACAATGATGTTACAGCTTCAAATAGTTTGCCACTGACACCTATTTCAGCTAGTCTATTCCACAACATATTTCTATTTACAGTGTCATATGCCTTTTTAAAATCTATGAATGCGCAGAATGTTGACAGCTTACGCTTCTTACGCACATCAATAATGTTTGTTAATGAGGCCACGTGATCAATGATGCTTCGACGTTTTCTGAAACCATTCTGCTCATCACATATTTTATCATTGGCCTCCGCCCATCGCGATAGTCTTTCATTTAAAATAAAACAATACAACTTATACATACAACAAGTTAACGATATGCCACGATAAGATAATGGGTCCCTAGGATCTGTGGTACTTGATTTGGGAATTGGGTTAATGATACTGTGACCCCAAACAGTGGGCATTTTACTTTGGCTAAAACAAACATTAAATAGTATATGTAAGAACATTATACTGGTGTCATTACATAAGACTTCAGAAGGGATCTGATCATCACCACACGCTTTACCTCGCTTTGCATGATCTACAGCTTGTTTTACTTCTAACAATGTAATATTATCATTGAACATAGGTTCAGATGTGTCGTTGATCAGATCATTCACATAAATTGACATATCAGCAAATTGCCCCGCGTTTAGAAGATGACTAAAATCAAGTTTCCACTTGTCCAACACCACTGTAACTTCATTACCAATGCCTCCATTATCAAGTACCACCTCCATCGGTATACCTTTAGATTTACCATGACCAATGCCAATTTTACCAATGATCTTCCAAAATTCAGACTGGCTACCTGTTGCCTCGTTTGCTAACTGGTTCTGAAAACTAAACCATTGTAACCTTTTGACTCTTTGAACCAACAGGTCAAAGTGTTTTCGAACCAAGACATATGACATCTTTAAGGACGCTTTATCAGATTTAACTTTACTGTGCAACCATTTTCGTTCAGCTTCACGAACATCATTCCATGCCACAGTTAAGTTTTCATTCCACCAAGGCTTACCAACTCTCCGCCTTTTGTTTGAAAAACCACAATGCAATGGGATAGACACACTTGGCAACTTATCGGACATCTCTTTAGCTATTATATCACGTAAATCATTGTACGCACTATCAATAGCACACTGAGTTCGTAACCCCGCTTCGAGTTCACTAACAACAGAGTGAATATTCACATGATTGTCAAGTAGAAACGAAGTGGGAACTGCAGATACATCAAACTTGGTAAACGTATCGGATGGTGTTGGCAATGCATCTGGTGTAACAGGAACAGTCTGACATTCAAAAACCCAAGTCAAAGCGGAGTGGTCTGGCAGTGATGACGGTGACATTACAGTGATATAATTGCACAAATTAATGAGCGTTGACGCTCGCATGACGTTGAACTCTTTAAATCTATATACGTGCCCATGACTAGTAGGACAATAATCAACAACTGCACACCCCTTTGTAGATATTGACGTAAAGTCATTACTGATACTGTTACGGCCATTAAGCATACAATAATTACAGTTTATTAGAAATTCGATAAGCATATCTCCATACGAATTTGTTGTAAAATCCAAAACTGACCGCTGAGGAATACTATCAATCCCAACTATAAAATCATCATTATCTCCACACCTACCATTAAAATCACCGCATATCATATTCACCCCAGTGTTTTGATATCTGTAAACATCAGCCATCAATGTATCAAAGAAGGCGAGTGCATCCACGTTCCGAGAGGAGCCCTGGGGAGGAAGGTAACAGACGCATACATTAATGCATGTGTTATCAGTTGTATGTTTCAATTGTACCCATAATATTCCTTCACAAGAGTCATCTAGTATGGTGACATGAAAGTTGTCAATAATAGTATTACGTATAAAGACACCAACTCCTCCAGAGCCTCTCCTTGCACGCACATGCAACTCCTGTATGTTATTACCAAACCAGGTATGACCCGGTAAAGACAATATGGCGTCACCCACCAGATGAGATTCTGCTATACCAATAATATCACAGTTTAAATATTGCACACAAGAAGTCCTTACATAACAATTGTCTGACAACGCATTCGCAGACCAACCGTTGACATTCCAAAACCCAAAACCCAAGCGGACCACGACCGCCACGGGCACCATTACCGCGCCGCCGATCGACGTAACCCCACTGACTGCCATCAGAACGCGAATTACGCTGGTACGAGTCGTATGTACCATGCCGACTGTCATCGCGCGCCAAACCACGACACCCATAAGAACGGTCGTTGTCAGGTCGGTTGTATCGTCCATCAGAGCGTGTACGTGGGACCGAGCCAGTATAGTCTGCCCGCGTATCTCTATTCCCACCCGTGACGTCACGAGAATTACCAGTGTGCTCCATGCCCCCAGGTTCGTTATTGCCAACATTCCTAACGACACGAGACCCTTTGATGGTGATGTCGCTATCATTGTTACGCAGCGCATCAATTACAGTCCGGAAGTTAGATGCCATGATCCTTTCTTCGCGTGATTGGTGATTGTTGAGGTAAACTCTTCTGTACTGTTCACAGGTTCTGAGCTTCGATTTAGCACTCATACACTTCACCTTGTCATCCATGGTTTTGAATGTCACAACTACAATTCCCGGCCTTGCCCTATTGTCACTGCTTTTGCGTTCAGCAGAAGAGACCGTCACGTCATTCACTCGAAGACCGTCTTTTATAAGACGATTAACGTCGAGAGCAACATTCTCGCGTTCGCGCTGAGCCATGTTCTGAACCACAATACGCAAACGCATATCAGACGCACTACTGTGACATTGATGTTGACTTAGCCATGCCTTCACATCCCGGATAGAATCCTGCACACCAGATACAGTTGACGAAAGTTCATCCAAGTCGGTCCGCATATCAGCCCGAATATCTAACAGCCGATCGTCAACATCCTTTCGAACTTTCTTCATTTCTGTATTTACACGTTTATCAACCAGTGTGGAGAGTTTTTGAGAGTGTTTGCGTTCCAGATTAGTTTCAAGCGAATTCATTCTCTTTGTCAGCGACTCCTACATCAGTAACATGTCAGACGAAATTTTCGTAAGTATTGCCTTCACGTCCGTATCGGCGTCATGATGTACGGTAGCCGCAGTGATCAAAATATCTGTTGATCTCTGTGATCTCTGTGATGATGTTGGCTGCTTAGGCGCTGCCGCCACTGGTGTCGCTGACTGGACCACTGACGGCCGTGGCGGTGGTATGGCAGCGTTAACTGTAGTCGGTGACGGCGGCGTGGATTTGCGTTGTTTAGACTTCTTGTTTGTGCCCTCAGCCTCAGCCTCACTATTACAAGGCACGGCCGCGGGTAGCTACACTACCGCCCTGTGCCAATATTGGCAATATTTCTCAATGTATTTATTAGCAGCTTGATTGACTAAGGCTGATATGTGCTCCATCTCAGGCTCAGACAATCAAATTGCTTGATTGCGAGTTGGCATTGCCGATAGATGTTCACAGACGTTTTCCGCTGGTTTAGATTAACGCAGTCGGTTGTCCTGGTAATCGCCGTGTAGTCCAGGCGCCCTGGTGGTATGCACGTAGTAGCGTCTGACAATAATATCACTAGTCTAATTTATCTGGCAAAACAGGGGCCCGTTTCACTAAGCTTCGTACGACTAAAATGTGCAAATTTAGGATCGTCTGGAAATTTCAATTGATGTATTTACATTTATTGAACATAGGCAGCATATGTTCAATAAATGTGAATCCAATAATTGTTTACAAGAAAACATTGTTAATGTGAAATTTACAGACTTTTTACAAACTTTTGCAGCTACGAACATTTTAGTCGTACGGAGTTAAGTCAAACGGTCCCCTGGCTTTTTCAGTACATGTTATGTGCATATTCTTGTTGGCTATTTCTCAGATGGTCACTGACATATAGGATCTTACATGATTCACTTCATAATAAGAGAAGACTATGCCGAGTTTCTTATAAAACCAGTCAACTAGTCTAATAAAGCCAACATTACATGTTAGACAATGATTCCAGAACAAAATATTTACACAATTCCCTAACGTTTGATTGGTCCGTAGCAAGTCTCTGTCCAGAATTTACATCCTAGTAAACTCCATGCCGAACTACTTTCCGTAACCGTCAGGCGCAGTTAAAATAATTCTTAAGAAAACGGAAAATAAACACATTTTCTTGATGAATTTATTTAAAATGCTGGAATTATATGGTATGAATGGCCTTTTTGTGGAATCTATCGGGGATACAAACTTGGAAAAGTCGCGGGAATACTGGACGAGGCCTTAAAAAATTACAATTTTCGAAAAAAAAGAAAAAAAAAAGAAAAAATATTGTTGTTTTTTTTTTTCTCGAAAATAGTATTTTTTTATCGCTTCGTCCAGTATTCCCGCGACTTTTCCAAGTTTATACCCCGATAAATTCCACAAAAAGGCCATTCATTCCTATAATAAATAACGTTTATTGTCTGATATGTAGCAAACTCAGGTTCAGCCAATAAAACTGCTTCATTTCATTACATGTTAGATAATGTTCTTACATAAGCACAGCATCATGCATTGCATATGCACTGATCACCTAATGGGTTTCTTTAGCGATATGATTTATTATAGGAATGAATGATCTTTTGATTTTTTTTTTCGAAAATTGTAATTTTTTAAGGCCTCGTCCAGTATTCCCGCGACTTTTCCAAGTTTATATCCCCGATAAATTCCACAAAAAGGCCATTCATTCCTTATAATTCCTGCATTTTAAATAAATTCATCAAGACAATGTGTTTATTTTCCGTTTTCTTAAGAATTATTTTAACTGCGCCTCACGGTTACGGAAAGTAGTTCGGCGTGGGAGTTTACTGGGATATACATTTTGGACTGAGACTTGCTACGGGCCAATCAAATGTTAGGAAATTGTGTAAATATTTTTGTGCTGGAATTATTACACTATTGTATGACGATTTGTAATACACACTGTTAGTACATGTACACCCGTCTGGAACTTGACCATCAATTTCACAAGGGAAATTCATTATACATGATTCCGAGTGGATTTCCCCCCGGACCCCACCCTCCACCCATATATACATGTAGTCAGGATGTCACAATCATACAATTATAAAGACGTTTGTTGCAATTCCATCAAATTAACCGTGCCGTATCGGTTTTCACATGCACATGTAAGTCGGTACGCCTATTTCAGTAGCCGAATAGCAAACAGCGTCGGCCCAGATCAGACTGCGCCTCTGCTGCGCAGTCTGATCTGGGACCACGCTGGTTTCACACAATATAAGGCCCATCATCTTGGTCTGTAATCCATAAAGGGCAAAGCCATTACCGTATGAATAATGTCTCGTCTAACTGTACTTTAAAAGGAACGCACAATAAAGTGCTACTCGAATTTCAAAGACAGGTACAAAATAAACCGTTTCTGTGGCGTTATTACCAGGAAAATGTAATACTTTGTAAACTTAGAAACTCTCTCAGGTATCTCAGAGACATTCAGAAACTTTGCAAGTGGGCAATGTCCCAGCTGTGTTCAGTCTTACAAAAAGGTTCCAGCTTTTATAGAGAAAATTTCCTGTGAATATTGGCGCTTACGTAATGTGGATGGCCATTGAATACATGTTCTGTATTGTCGACCTCCCCCACCCCCACCCATGTACACAACATTAGGGATACAGTCACGTCAATTTCGTATCCAATTTGTTCAGACATATTTTCTTGGTTTGTTTATATGTTGCTCTTTTTGTTAAGTACGCCGCCCACACACCAACAACAAGAGTTACTTTTGGATTGCCCGACCCGTTACACAGTCTGGCCAGTTTGACCGTCGAATGTTGATACAGTTCCGGAAATGACGTCATAATATGACAAATATTTCAAAACAAATACGACAGTTAATTCCACAGTCTTAGCTACATGTAGCGATGGCATATTATACGGAATATGCCGAAACAGTTTCCAAGGATTAACTGCATCACATAACGTTTATGGCCAATAGCATACCTGGGGCCGTTTCACTAAACATCGTATGACTAAAATGTTCGTAAGTACAAATTTAGGATCGCACGGAAATTTAAATTAGTTGATTTACATTTATTGAGCATAGGCTGCATATGCAGCCTATGCTCAATAAATGTAAATCCAATAATTGTTTACAATAAAACATAGATAGTGTGAAATGTACAGACTATCCTAAATTTGCTCTTACGAACATTTTAGTGGTACGAAGTTTAGTGAAACGGCCCCCTGTTGAGCAGGGTATTGATCTAGCCTTGTGGTCCAAAGAGGTGCAAGCGGATTACGGTCGTATTTTTTATGTACAAAGGGTAATTTTATTTGCTTAAAGGTATAACATATACAGTTTAATGAATTTAACCTGCATGCAACAGGGTATGCACTTTCGATGCTCACATTTTTTGAATGCGTCAGATTTTAGCCCTAGATAACATCGGAGGCGAATTAGTGTTGCTAAATCAGCCTGTGGATACACGTAGTCTGATTTGACCCGACGCTGTTCGCTATTTAGACATTGGAGTCACCATTACTACATCCGTCAGAGACAAAGAGTATATTAATTACCTATATCTGTGGTAATATGCAGATGGATTCATTCAAAGGTCCGTGCAAATGTCATTAAAGTTCTTGTAGTAGGCCATTTACGGAGCCCCGCAGGGGTCGTAGACATTTTTTTTATTAATTTGTTCCCACGAAATAACAATTCGTTCCCTCAATTTAACAATTCGTTCCATCGAATTAGAAATTCGTTTCATCAATTTAACAATTCTGCCCCACGAAATAACAATTCGTTCCCACGGGAACGAATTGTTAATCCGTGGGAACGAATTGTTAATTCGAGGGAACGAATTGTTTAATTGAGGGAACGAATTGTCATTTCGTGGGAACAAATTGTTAATTTGAATGAACGAATTGTTTAATTGACGGAACGAATTGTCATTTCGTGGGAACGAATTATTAGTTCGAGGGAACGAATAGTTAAATTAAGGGAACGAATTGTTATTTCGTGGGAACGAATTAATAAAAAAAAATCCATGTCCCTTGCGGGGCTCCGTGTAGCCATTGATCTATAGCGCACGTACATGGACGGGCATTTGGAGAATACGAGTATTGTGCAGCGTGTGCACTATGTGTTATAGAACAAAACCATGGAATTCGGACATTATTCTTGTCAATATTGCCCCGAAGAAACAAAGATAACAGAACACATCCGACATTAACGATGTTAAATTGCTCCTCGCGGTGCAAACACACACTCTATATACCCTCCGTTGGGACCACAGTAGCTGCGATTCCACTGTAGTCTGTCAATTTGGCAAATTAAATTGGATGCCGTTGTATGCACGTGTCATTCTATTACACCACGTTTGTAGAGATGCACATTAGGATGTGATGTTTAATATATAAATATAGTGCAACCTGTCTACACCTGCCATCCATGGGAAGACGCAAAACTGGCTGTTGTAGAGAGGTGGCTGTTGTAGAGAGGTGGCTGTTGTAGGGCGGCTAATGCTGAATTAAATTGTGTCGTCTGCTGTTTATTTTATTCGATACTTTTCATCAAAACCATGCTTTGACAGCATTTTAGAAGCATTTTCAATGGAAATGATTCTAAAGTGTTGTCATGCCATGGTTTATTGAGAAAGAAGGCACTACATTCATATAAAGCAACAGCAGACGACGACAAGTTTTGTGCTCAGCAGACTATACAATAGCGGCTGTCACAGAGAGGGTGTTGTTGTAGAGAGGTGGCCGTTCGGGAGGTTCGGTTCGAATGTACAGTCCTCAACTTACGGAGCCCCGTAGGGACGTAAAATTTATTTTTTTATTAATCCGTTCCCACGAATTAACAATTCGTTCCCTCAATTTAACAATTTGTTCCCACGAAATAACAATTGGAACGAATTGTTAATTCGTGGGAACAAATTGTTATATCGTGGGAACGAATTGTTAATTCGAGGGAACGAATTGTTAAATTGAGGGAAATAATTGTTATTTCGTTGTAACGAATTAATATCCATGTTCCCTGCGGGGCTCCGTAGCAACTCGCTCACATTCAATGGAATCAGCTGAATCAGTATCGCCTTACCGACTGATTAAACAAGTCTGGTTCTGTAGCGTTTAATGATTCATATCGTTGTATAATGTAATTGCAAACGATGGGATATTGCTATAAAGCTTGAAATTAAAGTTAAACATAACTAAACCCATTACACCAGCTATTAAACTTGTAAGTGTATGAACGATAGTTCGACACTGATACATGTATGTGTCGACACCACAAAGCCACAAATTGATTCAACTCTAACACAATTATGTTCACTTAACTGCATATTCCTTTCACATATACATGCACATGTAAGGAATTGTAGACACACGTATATATTCGTATATGCCAATAGATTATGCAGGTCTATGCCCATTGATTTCGGCGCCTACGGTATGTTGGGTCTAAACCAGTATGAATATGTTCCAAGAGTATTGTACCTTTACGGAGCCCCACAGGGGGCGTAGAATTTTTTATTTGTTTTTTATTAATTCGTTCCCACGAAATAACAACTCGTTCCCTCAATTGAACAATTCTCATGAGTTAACAATTCTTTCCCACGATTTAACAATTCGTTCCCACGATTTAGCAATTCGTTCCCACGGGAACGAATTGTTAATTCGCGGGAACGAATTGTTATATCGTGGGAACGAATTGTTAATTCCAGGGAACGTGTTGTTAAATTGAGGGAACGAATTGTCATTTCGTGGGAACGAATTGTTAATTCGAAGGAACGAATTGTTAATTCGTGGGAACGAATTGTTAATTCGTGGGAACGAATTGTTAGTTCGTGGGAACGAATTGCTAAATTGAGGGAACAAATTGTTGTTTTGTGGGAACGAATGAATAAAAAAAATCCATGTCCCTTTCGGGGCTCCGTACTAATTAAATTGTGTAGTGTATTGTCAATTGTCTACTTTGAATAGTGCTAAACAAACCCACCTTTCGGCATTACATGTATAGTATTCATTCCCGTGTAATATATATACATGTACATGTATATACAAAAACAGAAACTTCTGCAATTATAAATGCCATTAAATGCGTTAAGTGTATGCACATTGGCAGTGTATACATTACAATGCATACACTGGGAGGTCCCCATGGTGTCCGGTTTAAAGAGGCTCCACTGTAAATCAGGCATATGGGCACCGAAAAACAGGTATATGTGGTTTGTGATCATAATCAAACGTTATAAACGGTGAGAGATGACAATACGATGGTCTAGTAACATAAGGTCGTAACTGCTATGCTAAAGCATAGCAGTTACGACCTTATGTTACTAGACCATCGGATAAACACATACGTTTAAGCGGAATCCGATTGTATGGGGTTCGGTTTAGCGAGGTTCTACTGTATTATGGAATTGTCACATATAGCGGTAACATACGCAAACGTAATCTCACATTTGAGAAATATTTCTGAAAGCATCTCAACTTCTTTTGTGAGACGCATTTATGGGGCACTAGGATGTCATTAAAGTTTGTGCAACATAATAAAGGAATGGAATTGAATAATTGAAGAATGAATTCGGAGGGGCCTTGAGGTTGACTATTGTTGTCACTCACTAATGGATCGTCCGCCTCTGGCCATAAGCGTACGCAAGCGCCTGAGTTAAACTAGTCCATGTGTCAATGTTGATGAAAATATATTGGCAATCACAAATCGTAATCAAGCAGATCGATTGGCTGAGCCTGAGCTGTGCTGTAGCACAGCCCATGCTCATCCAATCAATATGCTGGATTTCAAGCACAATTTGTCGTCTGCTGAACATTTTTCTCATCAAAAACTTGGATTGGCAGCACTTTAGAATCATTTCCAATGGAAATGATTCTAAAATGCTGCCAACCCATGTTTTTACTGAGAGAAAAGACAAAATATGAATTATCAGCAGACGACTATTTTCGGTTCCCGCATTCTAAGGGTTAAAGAATACTAGTATTCGAAATTGGTGACGATATCGCTGAGCGAGATTGATTGATTGATTGATTGAGAAGAATATCCGAGGGATGAATCCAGAATTGATTAGTGCATTCGCCACCCGTTGTCAGAAAACCTCCAAAAACCCAGTTTTACGATAACGATAAGCCATGCGATAAGCCATGCCAAATCGGACTTTTATTTGTACTCGGAAGATTCAGATCATTCATCGCATACGTGTTGCACGTGTGTCATGCTAGTGTGATTCTTACGTGTTAAATGCTAACCCGAAATCAAGTAATTTGAGTGACTGAGCCGGAGTTGTAGCACAGTTCAGGCTCAGCCAATCAAACGGCTTTCCAGCAGGTTTTAATAAGTATTATTAGTATCATCAAATACCGCTATAATACTATAATATGATATTATGATATAGATGTATTGCTTACATTGGTTCACTACCGTCTGTGCTAATTTTGTCAATAGTTATCACAATCTCATTATTTCAAAATACTTGTGCTTGAAATCGAGCAGCTTGATTGGCTGAACCTGAGTGTAACAGCTCCGGCTCTGACAATCAAAATGCATGATTGCGAGTTGACATTGCCAATAGATGTTCAGAAACGTCCAATTGATTATTGGAATGAATGCCTTTTTGTGGAATTTATCGGGGTATAAACTTGGAAAAGTCGCGGGAATACTGGACGAAGGCCGGAATGCCTTCGTCCAGTATTCCCGCGACTTTTCCAAGTTTATATCCCCGATAAATTCCACAAAAAGGCAGTTCATTCCTTATAATTCCAGCATTTGAAATAAATTCATCAAGAAAATGTGTTTATTTTCCGTTTTCTTAAGAATGTTACTGAAAGTAGTTCGGCGTGGGAGTTTACTGGGATATAAATTTTGGACAGAGACTTGCTACGGGCCAATCAAATGTAAGGGAATTGTGTAAATACTTTTGTACTGGAATTATTTGATAAGACAGTGGAACCTCTCTACACCGGACATCATGGGAGGTCCCTATGGTGTCCAATTTAGAGAGGTTCCACCGTTAATTAGGCATTTAAGCACGTATATACCGTTTTGTTGCGGCTTGCGATAATGAACAGACACTATCAACGAAAATGCATGAAAATTCATACTTTCAATTCAACAGGCAGAGAGTTTACGGGTGTCCGGTTTAGAAAGGTTCTACTGTATGTGTAATAAATAAGAAAAGGAAAGATATGACAAGATGAAATACAGCAGCTCTCAACAAGATTATAAATAATATTATCACTACCAATACAAATGTTATAATACGCATGATTACAGCCGTGCGTTGCAAGAATCCTATAACGGACCAATCTGGCGCAATAGCAGCCTGGAGCAATGTGCTTACATTGGTATTACAGCGGGATGGCTCGATATAGACTCTTCAAATAGCACAAGGTGATATATTCCCTTTGCCTGACTGCGAATAACACCATAGGATACGTGTACCTTCAATCAAACAGCAGTAGACCATCAGCATGGACGTAAATATATACAAGGGGGGGGGGGGGGTCACTAAACTTCGTACGACTGAAATGTTCGTAAGTGCAAAAAACGGGCCCCTGATGGTCAGATTCATTGTGCAATCATGTGTTTGATATATGATCGCATCACCATTTTTTGCCTACAGTTCAAATGTTGACATATTTTCTGTCAATGAGAGGGCATGTGGAATTTAATTCCGAGTGACCTCAGAATTTACGTCAACCTTCTACATGTAAATCGTATACAAATGTACGCTAACTATCATATTTCGTGAGAATCAATGTAGGCGAACCGATGAGGGATGAAATTATCAAGACAATGTGAAACGGACAAGAAGTAGATACTTATTTAGAATGGTGTGTGAAACGGACAAGAAGTATATACTTATTTAGAATGGACAAGAAGTATATACTTATTTAGAATGGTGTGTGAAACGGACAAGAAGTATATACTTATTTAGAATGGTGTGTGAAACGGACAAGAAGTATATACTTATTTAGAATGGTGTGTGAAACGGACAAGAAGTAGATACTTATTTAGAGGTGTGTGTGTCGTAATAGCATGTCGTAATGTCGTAATGTGCAGTGTTTTATGTAGTAACGGATACATATATTACTTATGTAACATTGCTGCATATCAGACTGGCTGAATCACTGATTACTACATGTATATATAGAGAATAGTAGGTTAGTGCCGTGAATTGGAAAAAATATATGGTAAGGCTTAGGAAACGGGATGGGCGAGGCTCTGCCGAGCACATCCCGTTTCCGTGCCGCGCCAGATATGTTTTCCCATTCTCGGCACTAATCTACTATTATATTTATCCCGTGAACACATACAAATACAATGTAGCTTTAAAATGCAATACAAATAACACCAGCCACCGCACATATTCATATGCAGTGATTACATGTATAGGTCGTATTGATAGGGTATCCAAACTGTTTCACGGCACCGTGTTTCACGGCACATACGCACTGTGTTGACGGGATAAATTAGATTATTAGATGTAAGTTCGGCATATGTCATGATAGTGTTTCTCTACTTGCATAACCATTCTTCTTTTTAACATTCTTGTTTTCAGTACTACAAAACCACATATCTTCCGACTTTGTCCATCTTCAATGGGGCATATATCGTAGTGGTGTATTCAACATTTAACTAGTACTTTCTGTTTCATGAAACCTGCCCAAATGTTACGGCTATAATTATAAACAATGGACAAACTATTTCTTTATAATATGAAATTATAGCAAAATTTAAGAATGAGCCTTCTCTTTCTTTTGTGAAATTCGTTCCAATATTGATTTTATGGCGAAAAAACAATTTCCGCATGTTAAATTCCCATATACATCATGTCCATGGGGATTTAACATGTGGATTATTTTTCTAATTTAATAAATAGTGGACCGATTTTCAAAATTTAGTTGGATCATTTCCAAACTACATGTATCTAGCGAGGTTTCAGAGCCAATTTCCCAATATTTTCATTGTGTGACACCTCTGACAGCTCCTTCACCTCCTTTTCACCCATGTTATATTCCCATAGTCAAATACATTTTGTCGTAATAAAACCAATATTTGACCAAATTTTTCAAAATAAAAAGAAGGCTGATTCTTAAATTGTACTATAATTTAATAGTATCGAAACAAATATTGTTTTTTCATTGTTTATATAGCCGTAACATTTGGGCAAGTTTCGTGAAAACGACATTATTGGCGTTAATAGAGGA
Organism: Conchocele bisecta; assembly: GCA_029237695.1. Taxonomy (NCBI): domain Eukaryota; kingdom Metazoa; phylum Mollusca; class Bivalvia; order Lucinida; family Thyasiridae; genus Conchocele; species Conchocele bisecta. Next base: position 56,300,501 of record CM055276.1, on the reverse strand, counting down.
AACTAGAATATGTATGGCAGTACTTATTATATGATCGTAATGGCCGTTTTGTCAGCGGGTGCCCATTAATTTTGTCATTCAATAGCGAACCACGCGGGGATTGTGTGAAACAAGACATAATGCGACCGTAGATAAGACAATCCATTTGCGGAGAAAACCTCGAACAGGCTTCTCAGATTGATATTTCGTAGAAATAATTGTTTAGTTACGGTACGTGTAATGACGATCAGATGGATTGTTCTGTCCGCCAGAAGTGATCAGCTTCCAATTGTGTCCCCACCGAAAGTTGGCAAACTACGGAGACCCGCAGGCGACATGGATTGTTTTTATTAATTCGCTCCTACGAAATAACAATTCGTTCCCTCAATTTAACAATTCGATCCCACGAATTAACAATTCCACGGGAACGAATTGTTATTTTGTGGGAACGAATTGTTAAATTGAAGGAACGAATTGTTAATTCGTGGGAACGAATTGTTAATTCGTGGCAACGAATTGTTATTTTGTGGGAACAAATTGTAAACGTATTACGCATATGTCCGAAGATACAAAATCACATGGCGTGTCTTAATACATCATCCCGGATCAAACTGGAGATAGCCTGGAACTGCCAGAAATCGGTCACCTAGCATGTTTATCAACATAATTCTTAATTAAAAGACATATCATGAAATTAATGTTATACACACTTATAATACAACATTTCATTGTTATAAAACTGTAACTTTAACAAAGATTACCTCGAAATATGTCCAGTAATCAGCTGTGAACACCGGTGACCCACTTTCCAATACTGCAGAAATTCACAACCGGTTTTCGGTCAATTTTACGACATCTACAGAATATGCCCAAAATAACACACACTCACAATGAAACTTTATTAAGTCTTGGAAAAGTAAAATTATTGTAAATGTAATTCGAATTAACTTCAAATAACTGATTTAACTTATTTACAATGTATACTCATGTACTTAGTCCTTGGTTGGAGTGATGGCAGCATCACAGTGTGGGCACAAAAATGTGTCCCCACGCCTAATTACTCTCACTGGTGTACAAAATGCCAAATGGACCCACCGTTTGCATCTTTCACATTCACCCCAAGTGACTAAAATGATGTATGGCCTCTTTTGTTTGTCCGGACTGTGCCTCTTACCTATGCATAAAAGCATATCTCATTCACACATATGCCTAAATCATCGATGAAAAAAAATAATTTGATAACTCAACTGCATAAATTGTCTCTCACTTTTGGCCAACACCTGTACATTGACACCGCTTGGCAAGTGCGTGGGCCCTGGAAAATATCTATTTTAGCAGACGGTGAATACAAAATTTGATAAACTTGTTATTTTGATGATTTTTTTGGTATTTTATGAATGGGAACATTTGGTCATAGTGAAAATGCATTAAATTAGGACTTGGCATGATTTTATAACAGTTATTACCTTTCTAATCTCCATTTTCACGCAGCAAAGAACTTTGACAGCTCGGTAGTCAGCGTAAACAATGTGGTGCGCGCGCAACCAGTGTTGTCGTAAAAAATAAGCATTTTTTTTAAAATCTCCGGGGCCGACCGGAAACAGGCAGTGACCGATTTCTGGCAGATCGACATACTGGTAATAGCCGGGAATAGCAATACATACATTCATTGCTGAAGTTAGTATATTGCCGCCTGCGGTAATCTTGCCAATAGTTGTGAATCTCATTAATTCAAAACACCTTTCTTTGAAACGAAGCAGCTTGATTGGCTGAGCCGGATCTGTGCTAGAGCTCAGGCTCAGGCAATCAAATTGCTTGATTGCGAGTTGGCATAGCCAATAGATCTTCATAACGGTTGATAATTTGATCACGATTATCGCAGACGGTTGTGTAATGTTGTAATTACAATCACATGGCCTTGTGAATAACACATGGTGATATATACATTTGCTTGGCGTTGTGAATAACACATGGTGATATATACATTTGCCTGGCGTTGTGAATAACACAATGTGTCAAACGGTAGTACATGCACCAGCTTGGAAGTACATGTATATACCTGTCTGTCAGGTTCATTGTCCAATGATTTGTTTGCTCTGTGATCGCAAGGCCATGTTTTGCTCATATTGATTTCAAAATGCTGACAGATTGTCTGTAAATGAGAATGTTGACATAAACTTCAGCGCATATGCGAGATTGCTCAGAATTTCCGTCAAATATTCTACATTAGGCCGGTTGTATAACACAGTAAAACGAGCAGATTAGGGATGAAATTGTCAAGTGTGAAACAGACAAGAAGTATTTAGAATGGTGTGTGTAGCAATATAATGTGTATGTAGACACAAATAGCAAATATGTAAATTGCTGCAGGGGACTTTTTTGTATTAATTCGATCCCACGAAAAACAATTCGTTCCCTCAATTTAACAATAAAGGGAACGAATTGTTAAATTGAGGGAACGAATTGTTATTTCGTGGGAAAGAATTTATAAACAAAAGTATTTGTCCCCTGCGGCGCTCCGTACTTATGCTATATTTAAAACCAACTATACCATGGTTTATATAACTTGTATAATATAGTTCATCACAGAAATGTACATACATGTACTAGGCACAAGTGGCAATGATATGATAACCCTATGTTCATGGGTCTACTACTGCTGAGTTAGGCTATACAAAGTTATTATTAGCCGATCAATTTATAGATCGGCTAATATGTTGGTTATCCATCGAATTCTGAAAAAGTTTGTAGCAACCCTTTTCTCCGCTATTCGGTAATCTACGAACGCGATTTTTTTCTGTATCACTTCCAAATTGCATCAACCGATAAAGTTTGCATTTTTGGCAATTATCTCCGTTTAAAACTTTACTTATAGCCAAATAACACAATTTTGAATACTTAATGAGCTGAACGCCTGAAGAGATTTAACCCGGAAGTTATTGTTGTTGAAGTCCATAGTTGGCTCTAATGGCCATATACGCCAACATACGCCGATTATTGGGCTAATTTAAAGCTTTTATTTATTAAACAGAACAAGTTTCAGCCACGTATAATCGCGTAAAATGTGTTTTTTATTCGGCTAATTTATAATCGACCTTTGCTCAAAATCTCCTTACTAGTAACCCCAGCATTTTCGGGTTTATCCCAGCATCTCGGGTTTATCCCATTGGATCGCGTATGCGCGTCATTTGACGCTAGTTAATATTCACAAAATTTTCCACCAATCAAAACGAAGAATTGCCCTTCATAGCCAACTTTGATTTGTTTACGTATCATGCAGGGATGGCAGGGATGCATCCAGCACGCGCGATTGCGGCAATCCCCCTTAATTATTGTCAATGCCGCAAATTATTGATTGTCTTGCGCCCGACATCGCGTAAAAAATCACGGATGGGGCACATTAGGCCAATCTGGGCATGTGCCTGAATACGCAGGAGCTTGCGTCTATTTTTAGATGACACTGTAACCGCTAGATATATATAGCCCTGGTAGCTCCGCCCACTCGCATGCTGCCACAGAATTCGGACAAAACACACACACAGTGACCACAGGCGATTCTAGCATGTCTTGGATGGTCAATTATTGTTTGTATATACATAAAACACCTTTCTAAACAATTTACAAAACAATTCAAAAGTTCCCGGGTGTAAATATAATAATACTTAGAAAGGTACAATACTCCCATTCGCCACCATTGTAACGAAATCTCACACAATGTAGACAATTGGAACTCGCCTATAAAACGCATTCAACGTGTCGTAACTGCTATTTGGGGTAAATTTTCGACATAAAGTTTACAGTTACCAATACATTAACATAAATCTCAAAGATTTCGGGTGTAAACTGTACTAAAAACGCGTCTTACTAACCTAAATCCGCTTTTTAAGATCATACACCTTCGTTTCCTGATTAAAAATGAATGTTAGCCGCCATCTTTGAAAATATCGAATCACGTGACACGCACTGAAATGGTTGGCTAATGGAAATGACGTCAGTCTCCAGTAACCAACCAAACCACTGCGTGCACGTGATTGAAACATTTTCAAAGATGGCGGCTAATAGTCATTGAGAATGCGGAAGTGAACGTGTATGATTTTAAAAAGCGAATTTAGGTTAGTGAGACGCGTTTTTAGTACAGTTTACACTCGAAATCTTTGAGATTTATGTTAATGTATTAGCAACTGTAAAATCTATGCCGAAAACCCACCCCAAGCAGCGGTTTCGACACGCTGTAATGCGTTGTATAGGCGAGTTCCAATTGTCTACTACGTGTGGCTTTTCGTTACAATGGTGGCGAATGGGAGTTTTGTACCTTTCTAAGTATTATTATATTTACACCCGGGAACTTTTGAATTGTTTTGTAAATTGTTTAGAAAGGTGTTTTATGTATATACAAACAATAATTGACCATCCAAGACACGCTAGAATCGCCTGTGACAGTGACTACAACTTTGTGTATTGCGGAGTGTAATTTGTAGATAAATAGAGCATACAGTACAGGTGTTACGCTGGAATATTTCGCAACATAATGGTGACAAAAAAACATTGCTGCTATGGCATTGCTGCTATTGGATGGATTTGGGAACGGGTTTCCAAAACCTGCACAAAATCGAGAAAAATGTCAACGCTGGGTACAGAACTGTGGTCGAAAATAGTTTACCATTGACAATGTTACCAGAGACACCTACATATGTTCGATGCACTTTACCCTGATTTGATCGGCTAATAACATCATGCTCTGCATGACTTTTCATTTCTCTGTTAAGCGTCCGCGTGCTGGTATGTTTTTAAAGTGTTTCTGAAAAAACAAACAAACTCTGTATGCTATTTGACACTATTTACTGGAGAAGTAATATGAAAACTGATTGGAGACGTGTGCACGTTTTATATATGTTCATGAATTTAATCTCAATAAGTTTATTCAGTATAGTATTTTCTTCTTCTGTTTTGGTGGCGGAAATTTAAATTTATGCTAAAAACTTCCCCAACCCTTTGCAGACTGCTGTAAAGGGTTGGGGAAGTTTTTAACATAAACTTACATTCGTTTTGTTAACCCTTTCATCACCAAGTAACTTAATAGGATGTTCCATGCCAATGTTTCACGCTATTTCATTAATTTTGTTCATTCAAATTATCCCATTCTTCTAAAAGGGTAATCTGTACGACGTTTAAAATTATTAACAAACAGTGGAGATCCTGATGAGACGGCTCGTTACGAGCCGGCTCATCTGGATATGCACTGTTTGCAAACATTGTCTCTATAGAGGTATGTGGTGTTGAAAGGGTTAAAGATCTTGTTTGTTTTTACCGGATACGTAGGTAGGGTTTGGCCATCTGGGTGGACGCTTAACAGAGAAAATAATGACATGGCCTTAAGCCGACTATATCCCCGTCACACACAATATGATCCGTTACTACATGTACATACATGAACAGATTGGTGGCATTCATCCCGCTCTGATTGACAATCTCGTCATTTAGTTGCAAGAAACTTTCAGATAATGTTTACGAGCAAGTATATACTGTATTGGTACATATACTACGGCTGAGAACGTGGCGGGAAACGGTTAGTTTCGCTACGACAATCACTTGTTTCAATAATAATCGCACATGATCGTAGGTATAAAATCACATGGTGTGTCTCAATCGTGCGAGTTTGTATCTAAAACGATGCGCGAGTTCTTATGAAATGTATTGAGCCCCCTTCTTCAACTGACAACTTCAATTGTCGTAATAGCATGTCCGTTGCTATATTTTGTGCTTGGTATAATGAATCGCATTCTCAAGCTCTCGAATGAAAGACGGGGATCAATTGCACAGCCACGATACGCCCATGCCTAAGAATGGTAATCAGTTTGAATAGCGAACGTTGAAGTCGCGGCAAGTGTTCTTAGAACAGTGTGTGCACTCCGGTACGCAAAATCAATACATACAGCGGCTCTGTTACATTATATATTGCTTGTATAGTTTTCCATCTGTGGATTTAACTGTATATCGTCTTAGTTGCAAGCAATAGCAATACAGCGTGCCATTGTATTCCATTAAGTTTCACATCTGACATTTTAATTTTAATTTAATACATTATTGTGGTATTACTAAAATAAAACTAGACACCCGGGCCGTTTCACTGAACTTCGTACAACTAAAATGTTCGTAAGTGCAAATTGAGGATCGACTGGAAATTTCAATTGATGTATTTACATTTATTGAGCATAGGCTGCAGCCTATGCTCAATAAATTTAAATGCAATAATAGTTTACAAGAAAACATTGTTAGACTAGTGTGAAAGTTGCAGACTATCATAAGTTTGCACTTACGAACATTTTAGTCGTACGAAGTTTTGTTAAACATACATGTACCGCGAATTGCACGCTACAGACAAAACATTTGAAACAAGAAAATGTGGCACACAAAGGCCTCCGATTGCAGGTTTTAGAAATTCTGACAAAATCTTAACCAGACTCAATGACACGCGGACGAACGGACGGACACACGAGCATAGAGACAAACAATCTGTGCTTGCCTGGTCTACCTGGGCGTCAAAAAGATATAAGATTACGAATGTGTCGTCTCACCATGATATGTACATATGGTGTTTCAGGATGTGTCCCCGTTGGCAAAATGAATTGTTGGCAAAATAAGCACATGCTATACCAGGTATATTTATTGTGTAGTGACTGGGAATGTCAGCAATAAACATGATAAAGCATATAACAAAATGTAGCACATTAATACGAAGCCCCACAGGGGACGTATACTTATTTTTTTATTAATTCGTTCCCACGAAATAACAATTCGTTCCCTCAATTTAACAATTCGTTTCCACGAATTAACAATTCGTTCCCACAAATTAACAATTCGTGGGAACGAATTGTTAATTCGTGGGAACGAATTGTTATATCGTGGGAACGATTTGTTAATTCGAGGGAACGAATTGTTAAATTGAGAAAACGAATTGTTAATTCGTGGGAACGAATTGTTAATTCCAGGGAACGAATTGTTATATCGTGGGAACGAATTGTTAATTCCAGGGAACGAATTGTTAAATTGAGGGAAAGAATTGTTAATTCGTGGGAACGAATTGTTAATTCCAGGGAACGAATTGTTAATTCGAGGGAACGAATTGTTAAATTGAGAACACGAATTGTTAATTCATGGGAACGAATTGTTATATCGTGGGAACGAATTGTTAATTCCAGGGAACGAATTGTTATTTCGTGGGAACGGATTAATACAAATAAATCCATATTCCCTGCTGTGCTCCGAACATTAACGTATGTTACCAAATTAAAACAAAGAAACACGCACACACTGACGTCACTATGACGCAGAATAAATTGAAATGTTGGCGACAGCGTTCGCGTTATGTGTTAATTTGCACGACGCGTATGCATATTTGTATTCGTCGCTGCGACTGGAGAATTGGGCGTATGGGCTATGCGCAGGCCCGTGCGCACGAATTAATTTAGGGGGGTGCGTTATCGACTGCGCGAAGGGCGAAGAATGTGTTTGTGCACATCAACGGACAGATTTCGGCAGATTAACCCTTTCACCTCTAAGTAACTGCGATGGATTTTGATATGTTAATTTTGCAACCAATCCAATCATCACAACATCATTTTCAGACCAGTCCATTTATGAACATGGGGTGTTTTCGTTCTCAAAATTATGAAAATTACTTGCAAAAAGTGCATATCCGGATGAGACGGCTCGTCACGAGCCGGCTCATCTGGATCTACACTTTTTTGCCAATACCACTATACAGGTTGGTGGTGCTGAAAGGATTAAAGGGGGTGCGTACGCACCCGTCGCACCCCCTCTGCGTACGGGCCTGATGCGACCAGTGTAGATGCGGATAGGCAAGTTTGTAACCGCATTTCTTATGAAAGAAATATTTGAACAGATATCCTATTAAACCATCACTCATATATACGATACTTTATTCAGGCGCGGATCCATGAGGTTTTTGTACGGATTGGTCAGTAGCCTATTTCACCAACATTGCAAAGTATACTTTTCTAGCAAAGTATACTTTGAGGTAGAAATTTTCAATTTAAGGATAAATTGATTAATTTTTATTATACTGAATGTATTACATTATCACAGCCAAAATGGCTGTACATGTGATAATGTAATAAATTCCGTATAATAATTCTGCATACTTTTAATCAACAAATATATGCAGTTGTTAGTTCTCTATGAAATAATGCATTTCAGGAAAAACAAATGATTACTCCCTCAATGTATACTTTGCTAGAAAAGTATACTTTGCAATGTTGGTGAAATAGGCTACTGGTGAGGGTGGGAGGTCTGTTGGCCATCTCCCCCGAAAATTTGAAAACAAAACAGCCTTAGACACGATTTCCCGACATCTCGGAAACAATTACATCCATTAAATTCAACGGTTTGAGTTGATTGAGTGATAACACGATGCATACTTTTCAGTTTCACCTCCACTGAAGTTTGCGGAACAACTATATTAGTACTATTACACATTGACGTTTTGACGACTATTCAGGGGAACGTTTATTCGACATAAAAACATGCTTTGACAGCACTTCAGAATCATTTCCAATGGAAATGATTCTGAAGTGCTGTCAAAGCATGTATTTCTGGTTATCGGGGTTGAGCCCCGACAACCAGCACATCAGCATCATATAAATTTACCGAATAATGAAGATATTAACACGCCTATATCAGCAAATGAGATACTCTCAGCGATTTCCAAACTGTCGAACAACAAGGCTTGTTCTCGCGATTCTATACTTAACGAATATATTTCAAACACTAGACACATACTGTTAAGTCTCTACGTGAAACTGTTTAATCATGTTTTTAAAAGTGGAATTGTACCAAATGATTGGCTCGAAGGTCATATAATACCAATTTATAAGCATAAGGGCTCAAGGCATGATCCTGACAATTATAGGGCAATAACAATAGTTAGCTGTCTTGGTAAAGTATTCACTTCTATGATTACAAATAGGTTGACAACATATGCTGAACAGAATGGGCTTATAAAAAGATTAACAACTTGTCAACTCCAGTAGACTGTCAGCTTAAGTTATTTGATCAATGTATCACTCCAATTCTCTGCTATGCCTGTGAAATCTGGGGATTTGAAAACATTTCGGCTATAGAAACCATTCATTTGAAATTTTGTAAAACTGTTTTGGGGGTAAAGAAATCCACACCAAATTTCATGGTTTATGGAGAACTCGGCAAATTTCCGCTTATTATTGACATTAAATGTAGAATTATTTCGTTTTGGGCAAAATTAGTTTCAGGGAAGCAGAGTAAATTATTGTTTCTTATGTATAAGTTATTATATACACAACATGAAGCAAATGTGACTCATTTCCGATGGATTCAGAATGTTAAATCTATTTTAACTGAAATTGGAGCTCCTGGCGTATGGCTTAGCCAGAACGATGTTAATGTTATCTGGCTGAGCCACTACGCCAGGACTCAGCTTCAGAACCAGTTTATTCAGTCATGGCTCACCAGCATCGATTCATCTTCACGTGGAATTACGTATATAATCTTTAAAACAGAGTTTGGATTAGAAACATATATAATTAATCTCACGGAAAGGTTAAGAAAAACATTGACCAGATTTCGAACTTGTAATCATAGACTGGCGGTCGAAACTGGTAGATGGACAGGTGTGCCGAGAGCAAGCAGGGTCTGCAACAAATGTGGCGCTGGTGCTCTCGGTGACGAGTTTCATTTCCTTTTCGAGTGCCGCTTCTATGATGAAGTTCGAAAACGGTATATCAAGCCATTTTATTTTAAAGACCAAATATTTTAAAATTCGCACAGCTATTTGAGAAAAAATCTGGAAAGCAATTAAGAAATTTAGCTATTTTTATAAGAAATGCTTTATGGTTATAATGACTAGTGAGCTTATACATAATAATTATGCATTTTGTATTTGTACCCATCGTTGTATTATGTAATCTGTTGTATACCTCGTGTGTCACGCATGTGGCTTAGAGTGAATAAAATGTATTGTATTGTATTGATAAACATTCCCTTGAATGTTGCAGTCGTTACATGTACATTGTTTCTTGGTTTCCGTTGTTTGCACATATGTTCAAACATATAGCGCGTGCTGTTTGCATATGGCTTTAGGCAATGCTCATTCCGGGGCCGCGCGTATACCAAGTTCCTTCATGACGTCACTACGCGGAAGTGCCTTCATGACGTCACTACTTCATGACGTTCATGACGCGGCCCCGGAATATGCATACCGAAAATTAGCTACGTGAATGAGACGATTTATAAAAGTTCTGAAAATACTGAATATAATGCTCAAATTACATAGGTTTTGTGCGGCCTTGGGGTTCAAACAGTTCCCTCGGGCCACAGCAAACGTTTGCACACGGCTGGACATGATCAAACCTTATATTGTCAATTAAATGTGCGAATATTCTGGAGTACAGGGGTCGTTCCGGACCCCCTATACTCTCTCATGGATACGTGCCTGCGATTGCCTAACGTGTTACTGCGCAAGATGATCAGAATCTGCAAATATTTAAAATGTCCCTCTTCCCAACTGGTTGGGAAGAGGGACATTTTAAATGATTGTAGAATCTGTTCATCAAATTGCATTACACGTTAAAGGTGGCACTCAGTAGGCACACACTGTTCTTTCTATCAGAGATATCATCTGATACTTTTCTGGCAAAATAAATATTCATTCACCATTACCCCACGTATTTATTGGCAGTATTATACATTTTATATCAGACGTAAATATTGACACTGATATCAGGGGCGATAACCGTGTCTCCTTAAAATGTTAATGGATATTATTATGTATTATATGTATTTAGTTCTTGATGTGCAATGATCATACTTTATAATGTGTCGAAAATATTATTTTTTCAGATGACAAGTTTAATTAGTATAAATAATTAAAAAATGTCATGCCTCATTTGCATATTGAAACAGACTGATACCACCGCGAGTCACTATCAGTAAAATAAATATCACTAATGTATTTCTCTGTATAGCGAGCACTCGTAATTTTTAGAACTGGTGGAATAGTGAGTATTTATATAAATACACTTATTTAATTCCTATAAAGAACAGTGTGTGCCTCCTGTGTGGGTATGTACCTTTAAATATATTGACACATATATTGACACAATATCAATGTGTGGCCAGAGTGCAAGTACATGTGTCCGCCAACATGTCGTGACATACTTGGATTTAATATCTGGCTCCATTACTATACGTTCCCACGGGACAGCCAGCAATCCTATAATTCTGATTGCATGTGATCGATAAATAGATTACAATAACCTAAAACCAAATCAAAGATATTAAACATCTACGTATATAGACTTCTTAGTATAAGGCGGCCATTAGTGGGGTCGTATGCCATGTTTCGGTTGGCGCATATATTTGTACATATACATATTTATTTTACTGATAGTGACTCGCGGTGGTATCAGGCTATTTATATATGCAAATGAGGCATGCTATTTTTTAATTATTCATACTAATTAAATGCGTCACCTGAAAAATAATGTTTTCGACAGATTATAAAGTATGATCATTGCACACCAAACAAAAATACAGAGAATACTAGTAATTTCCGTTAATATTTTATGGAAACACGGTTATCGCCCCTGATATCAGTGTGGAAATTTACGTCTGATATAAAATGTTTTATAATGCCAATCTTGTGTGGGGTAATGGTAAATTAATGTTTATTTGGCCAGACAATGTCATAGCTACAGAATACACAAAACTATATGTCTCCCTATATTATAACCTACTGACTAACGCTTATTTATGGCCAGTGATACAAGTATAAAGCAATGATAAGGAAATCTACCCCATATTAAATGGAACTTCCTATGGCAAATTGGTTTCAAGTTTCCAATTCACCACATCCGTGTGGCAATGCTTGGTTTGATATGATGACAATTTGCATATTCTCATTATGTTCTAATTCGGTGAATATTGAAGCAATGCGTCATCAAAAGAAATCAGCATATAAGGATAACATGTTGTCACCAGGCATTCACTAATACAACGGGGGGCCGTTTCACTAAACTTCGTACGACTAAAATGTTCGTAAGTGCAAATTTAGGATCGTCTGGAAATTTCAATTATTGGATTTACATTTATTGAGCATAGGCTGCGTATGCAGCCTATGCTCAATAAATGTAAATCCAATAATTGTTTACAAGAAAACAACGTTAATGTGAAATTTACAGACTATCATAATTTTGCACTTACGAACATTTTAGTCGTAGGAAGTTTAGTGAAACGGGCCCCGGGATTCTGTACGACCCGTGCAGGCGCAGATTGGCATGTGCAGACTAACCATGCAGTGCAGTGTCTACAACATACAATGTACGTACGATCAGTAAATCAAATCAAATACGTGTAAATGTAACATGTTTGTATTATAATGCTGTATATAATGAGAGTGCAGTTACACCAGGATATACATTAATATCGCCTATTATAATTGAGAAACGCCATTTGATTCTGTACCTTCGGTCAACAGCGTAATTTCATTAAACGTGTACAAAATAATCAATATTTATCATAACAAAAGTCAGCGGGTGACAAAATGTTCAGAGTACATGCGGAATTCCACATGTACATGTACACTGAAAATGTTTTCAACTTTTGCCGCCATTTACGGAAACTATTGTAAATTTTGTAAACGTATTTCATGAAATTACGCAGATGTCCGAAGGTACAAAATCGCATGGCGTGTGTCTTATGTGTGTATAGCATGTACCTACTGGACTGGGATAAGTGTTGTTGTTGTTGCGACCAGCGTGCACCGTGATCGACCTGTGGGATCAGGATCTGTACAGATCGCGATTCACTTAGTAAAACATCCGCAATTCTTCTACATGTTGTAAACAGTATATGCGGTTGTGAATGGACCATAGGGCTTATACGTTTTGCGACTAGTGTATATTCAGTTCAACATGTGCATCCACGCAGTCTGATCAGGAGTTACACTTTTTCGCCATTACATCTACTAAACACACGTCATGCTTCTTACAAGCAATATAGATACTTACCAGGCTACAGGTGTGTGCTATTTTACCAGGAGCTGCACTGGTCATAAAACACATAAGCCCCATTTCGCCAACCACATACACATATATATATATATATTTAAGACAGGCTGCTTGCACTAGGTGACCAGGATCTAAACTGATCACATTTGTACATACCATGATTGTGCATGATGTCTTAGTCAACGTCACTACATTTATATGCGGAATAGTTTGGCAACAAATGTCCAAAGCCCTATTGTTCATGCCACATTATCAACAAGCCCCGTTATGCCAACCCGCCATACCTTTTATTCAGATCCACCAGCTATATACAGTATTATATCAAATAGCGCCGTTCTGGAACATAATAAAAGATCAAGGTTTATTGACAAACGTCACATAGTTCACAATTGTTTATTCCATGGATGTGTCGTTTCCTAGCAACCAAATTATAAGCATATGCGTCTCGTCGTGACAAAACGTTCGGCATTGTTACATGTTTGCCTCGCGAGACACTTGAACAAAAACCACCACTGCTTACATGTACAAGTACCTGCATTGGATTTTTAATTGTTAGCGCCACAAGGAATACCGTGAAACTACGGAGCCCCGCAGGGGACGTACAAGGAATACCGTGAAACTACGGAGCCCCGCAGGGGACGTACAATTCTTGTTTACTAATTCATTCCCACGAAATAACAATTCGTTCCATCGAATTGACAATTAGTTCCCACGAAATAACAATTTGTTCCATCAATTCATCAATTCGTTCCCACGAATTAACAATTCGTACCCTGATCGTGGGAACGAATTGTTAACTCGATGGAACGAATTGTTAACTCGAGGGAACGAATTGTTAAATTTAGGGAACGAATTGTTATTTTGACGGAACGAATTAATAAACAAAAGTCCATGTCACCTGTGGGGCTCCGTAGAATACCGTGAAACAGTATCGACAACGATCAAACAGTGTGCTACTACACTGGAGTGTAACCATTAAGCCCAACTGTGGCTGTGACTGGAAAATGGGGATTATGGAATGTATGACCAGCGTAGGCCCTGATCAAATAACTCACTCCTGTAGACTGATAAGGATTAGTACTGTTTGTTAGAAGCAGAGTAGGGTGCCGTTTCACTACACTTCGTACGAATACAATGTTCGTAAGTGCAAACTTATGACAGTCGGTAAATTTCACATTACCAATGTTTTCTTGTAAACAATTATTGGATTTACATTTATTGAGCATAGGCTGCATATGCAGCCGCTCCTCAATAAATGTAAATTCGTCAATTGAAATTTCCTAAGTTGCACTTACGAACGATTTAGTCGTACGAAGTTTAGTGAAACAGCCCCAGGTGTTTCATTAATGGAATGGCGAGCAGTACAGATCCTGATCAGACAATGCGGATACACAGGCTGGTCTGGATCTACGCTGGTCGCCAAACCCATAAGCCCCATTTCTCCAGTCACAGCCACAAATTGGACGTGGTACCTCGTGCATAATTGCTGGTCACGTTTTCGTGTTCGTGACTGGCGCCATAGTTAGCCTTCTTACGGTAATTATACATTAATAATGAGCTTAATCGGACCACAGGTGGAGAAAAACGGTAATTAGACATTAATAATGAGCTTAATCGGACCACAGGTGGAGAAAAAGTACCTTCGTGCATCTGAAACAATTAATCGAAGATACTGGTCGTCTTGTAAATTCACTCATTAAGGTTAGACTCGAAATCGCTTTGCTGATAGTTGTCTACATGTACGTGAGTGGCAATTACAATCAGCGTATGTCATGATCAGACTGCGTGGATGACGCGCAAGCTCATCTTGGACTACGCTGGTCGCTGACGTCGTAAGGTCCCTTGTCCAAGCCATATGCCGTATTATCTGACCGCCATACTATTACTGGCTTCATTACGGAACACAATTGGACGTCTAAGCTGACCATGTGTGCACAGTATGAAATAGCACGGATACGACGTACACATGCAAGTACATTTACCGGCTGACTTGCAAAAAGCAATGCACAAGCAAATGTCTTGATTCTCAAATGAAATGTGCAGAAAAGGTAAAGACAAACGTATAATTCCAGCACAAAAATATTTACATAATTCCCTAACATTTGATTGGCCCGTAGCAAGTCTCTGTCCAAAATTTATATCCCAGTAAACTCCCACGCCGAACTACTTTCCGTAACCGTGAGGCGGATTTAAAATAAGTCATAAGAAAACGGAAAATAAACACATTTTCTTGATGAATTTATTTCAAATGCTGGAATTATAAGGAATGAATGGCCTTTTTGTGGAATTTATCGGGGATATAAACTTGGAAAAGTCGCGGGAATACTGGACGAGGCCTTCCGGCCTTCGTCCAGTATTCCCGCGACTTTTCCAAGTTTATACCCCGATAAATTCAACAAAAAGGCCATTCATTCCTATAATGGAAGCATCCTGATGTCAATGTTAACATATTTCCTCCAGTCACAGTCACAAATTTGACGTGATACTTCGTACATAATTGCTGGTCACGTTTTCGTGTTCGCGACTCTTCCATATTTAGCCTTGCAAACCAGCCTTATGAGACAGTTACTCCTAATTAGGAGATATTAAGTCCTAATTAGGAGATATTATCTCCTAATTAGGAATTACTAACTCATAATTAGAAACATTTCTCCTAATTAGGACTACTATCGCCTAATGAGGACTTAGTATCTCCTAATTAGCAGCCATTATCTCCTAAATAGGACTTAGTATATCCTAATTAGGAGTTACTATCTCCTAATTAGGAGTAACATATATTTAAGCATTGGCACAAGGACGCTTCCATACAAAGGCTCACAACAATACACAAATGTAATATATAATTACTTTATCGTTTTGAATATGTCCACATCATTTACAATGTAGCTACAAAGTACACAGTAGAACAGTTATATCACACACACAGGAAACGTAATTGTGTTTGCTTTTGCATAGTAACAGCTTTCACGGCAATAACAATTTGTCAAAAATGTCTATTCAAATAGCTTGCACAGTATGCATTGCACTGATTATGCTTATGAACTACAATGGATCTTCTCTAACTATGACACCCATGTATAGCTGGGCTCGTTTAACTTCGTTTAACTTCGTACGACTAAAATGTTCGTAAGTGCAAAATTCGGATCGTGTGGAAATTTTAATTGATGGATTTACATTTATTGAGCATAGGCTGCCTATGCAGCGTATGCTCAATAAATGTAAATCCATTAATTGTTTACAAGAAAACATTGTTAATGTGAAATTTACAGACTATCGTAAGTTTGCACATTTTCGTGGTACTAAATTTAGTGAAACGGCCCCCCTGGACACTACTTTCACATTCTTATGATCACCACCCGAGTTGCACCTGATCTTGAGCATCTCTAAGACGAATACTGTGACAGTAGTTTTGCAATCATACTTTAATGGCACGCAATATATGTATAGCGGATGTGTTCGAAATTAGCCAACATATCAGGGGGGCCGTTTCACTAAACCTCGTATAAGTAAAATGTTCGTAAGTGCAAACTTATAAATTGTAAGTCTGTCTAAGTCGAAAAGGGGGAGATAATCCATGATCCGGGGGCTTAATCAAACATTCAAATACACTTCGGGCATCTATGCATCATAAGGAAGCTACATCCCAAGTTTCAGGTATGTAGCTAGTACGGTTTAAACGTATTACGAGCTACAAGGCAACATTGGGAAAAGCTAAGTCTTAAAGGGGGAGATAATTCATGACCCGGCGGTCGAATCATAAATCGATCGTGGTGGGGCATAACAAATTAATATAAGTCCTCTCTCTAGCTTGTGACTAAGTATCACTGGCAGCTGAAACCAGGACATAACACACATACATACGTGTATTGTTAACCCTTTGAACCCGAAAGCCCGTTATAGCGGGGTTCGCAAACAGTGCATATCCAGATGAGCCGGTTCGTAACGGGCCGTCTCATCAGGATCTTCACTTTTTGCCAGTAATTTTCATATTTTTTAGAACAAAAACATCCCCTTTTCATAAATGCACTAATCTGAAAATCATTCTGTGACGATTGGATTGGTCGGAAAATTAGCATATCACAGTCCATTACAGTTACTTAGGGTTGAAAGGGTTAACAGTGAGAGTTGATCATGGAGAGTAGACAATTATTATAGTATGTACATACATTAATCATTATAGACACAAATTAAATTAGTTTATAAAAGAAATAATTACAGTCAATCACCAATAGCACCAAAACTAGCTTTCGGATACAGTGGGGTCAGCGTGTAAGTACACACACGAACGAACACGACAGGTTGGTTCCAACCTGTCGTGTTCGTTCGTGTGTGCACTTACACGCTGACCCCATTGTATGTTATCATGTTTTTCTGTTATAATTTCCAATTACTTATTTCAAATCAATATTTCGCCCCCTTGGAATGAAAAGGTGCTATCTGACATTTTGGAAAAAAATGACCTTTTGATATCTTCGTGTTCACATAATGCATATCTAGTAGCTCACAAAAGATCTAAGCTATAACAGCAATATTGGTGAAAATATAAGAAAAACAAATTTGGTGCTATGTGCAAAATGCATTTTATGTTGGCAGTAAAAGGTGCTATTTGTCATGGGGTTTGCGGTAAAAGGTGCTATGTGACAAATAGCACCTTTTACCCTGAAGTGGTTTCTACATCCCAGAATATATTTAAAATGAAAAGGTGCTATGTGGCAGATATCACCTTTTACCCCAAAGTGGTTTGTACTTCCTGGAATATATTCAATGTTATAAGGTGCTATGTGGCAGATAACACCTTTTACCTCTCAACAATTGCCTGTGTCCAATGTAACTCCACATAAAAGAGCTGACTACCAAAGCCCTAAGGAGAGAATATCAAGCCGGAAAAGGAAACGGAACGTTGGACAATGGAAATCAAACATTCGGAAAAAAGCAAGGTGTTCCGGAACAAGTTATACATCAAAGTCTGGCAAACGTGTTGCTTCGAGAGAAGTGAAATCACATACTTGTAACAAATGTAAGTTTAAATGTAGTGAAAAGTTCACTGCGGATGAGCGACAGAGCATATTTGAAATATATTACTCATTAGACACATACGAACGACAGCGAAGTTTTATCTGCGACATGATTTCAAAGGACACACCAGTACGTACCCAATCGAGACGCAAAACAAAATCGCTTAAGTACCATTTGGCTATCGGGGACAGAAAAGAACGTGTTTGCAAAGACTTCTTCTTGAGAACACTGAATGTTGGCCGCAAAACCGTCATGTATGCTATTGACAGAAAGATTCATGGAACATTTTCCGGACACGACCGGAGAGGTCGCCAAATACCAGTAACAAAAATTAGTGATGACAGACTGAATTATGTTCGCGATCATATAAAATCTTTCCCAAGAATGGAATCTCACTATTCAAGAAAGAATACCGCTAAGCAATACCTGGCAAATAATTTAAACATCAAACGTATGTGGTTACTCTATTCGGAGGAATGCGAAAAGAAAGGTATACATCCAGTCAAGCTAAGTAAATACAGACAAATTTTCTGCGATGAGTTTAATCTATCATTCTTCAAACCTAAGAAGGACCAATGTTCAAATTGCGCCCAATATAACAGGCATCAAGAGGCTGGAAGTTTGACGGAAGAAATAAAAATGAATTATCAAGAACATCAAAAACGCAAAGTTGAAGCCAGAGAAGAAATGGAAACTGACAAATCTAAAGCCAAGAACGACAAGAAGTGTTATGTCGCTACATTTGATATGCAAGCAGTTTTGACAACGCCCTGTTCACTGGTGAGTGAACTGTATTACTCCAGGAAGTTATGTTGTTATAATCTGACAGTTTACTCCCTTGGAGATAGGAATGTAGCATGCCATCTTTGGGATGAGACACAGGGAAAACGCGGCTCCTGTGAAATCGCTACTTGTTTGATGAAAAATACTCTATCAGTATGTTCTACATCCCCGATTGAAAATGTCACGTATTTCTCGGACACATGTGGTGGTCAGAACAGAAACAAATTTGTTGCAGCATCATTCTTGTATACGATGAGTAAACTCCCACGGCTGAAAATATTAAACCATAACTTCCTTCAGTCCGGTCATAGTCAGATGGAATGTGACAGTGTACATTCAACGATTGAGTCTGCGAAAAAGAAAACATCAATCTACGTCCCATCCCAGTGGAGCACACTGGTTGCCTTGGCCAGAAAGGTAAATCCGTATGTAGCCATTCCTTTGAAGTATGACCACGTGATTGATTTCAAGTTGTTTGTTCACAAGCATGGACTGAACTTTCAGAAGACAACATCAGGCGCCAAAGTAAACTGGCTCCTCGTTCGTTGGATACAAGTGCGACAAGATGCCCCCAAAACGGTATTTGTGAACTACACATTTGATGAATCGCAATTCCTTGAAGTGGCTGTCCAACATAAAGGCCTACGGAAAAGAGGTCGACAAATAAACTGGCCAACAACAGAAGCTGATCTGGATAAGTGTTACAATTCAAAATTGCCAATTTTCCAGTCAAAAGAAAAAGGATTTGGTGAATTTGTGCATGAAATATCATATTCCAGAAGACTTTCATGGCTAACCTTCCTGTCTCTGAATACGAGTGACAAAGTTGGGGACAAAATACCCATTAGTACCTCAGACGAGGAATCTGAGTGGGAATGACACACAACATAAGAGTTACAACTTTGCTGCAGTCTGACATACGTACATGTACATTGTATGATTGTTAATTAACCATTATTTTGCACACTGGTGTTTAAAAGAACGACCTGTTCACTTTTATGGTTATTTTTTGGTGATTTAATATGGAAAGTATTTGGAACCTGCCACTTTTGTTGCATGCTGGGTAAATAATCGCTAAAATAGTTCAAACTTGAGCAGCAGACGTCATTTCATATTTCTAGTGACTATGAATATACTTATATGGAATTTCATTGGAATTGCATCAATATTATTCAATTCCAATGGAATTCCATAAAATCCAGGCAGCTATATCCGCCAGTACCACCACTAGTGTGCAAATGGTTAAAACAATACACTCTTTTAAAAATGCAATGCAAGGACAACACAATAAAAAAGTGTCAGTGATTCAATATCCATTATTTCACATCCGGTACACATGGAAGAGGATATTTATTGATTTTTCTTCTTTTCCATAATTTGTTTTTGCAAACAAAACTTTTTTGCTAAGGCCTATAACTCGAAAAATTCAAATTTGGTTAGAAGACAAAGGTGCTATTTGCCACATAGTACCTTTGACCATCGTCTTTTATTCAATATTGATGTACGGTAAAAGGTGCTATATGCAAAAAGGGCAGACAACTCTTTAATAATAACTATATTCATCTGAATATGCATGGACTTCAAAGCTAGTTATTAGTTTCATATAATGGTGCTGATATATACATGCAATCAAGTTAGTCTGATTTGTTGTAGGGCCCGAAATCTTCAAATGCGATTATCTCAAAACTATCAAAAGTGCAGATAGCACCTTTTCATTCTAAGGGGGCGATTTGTTCACGTCACTCATCTCAAAATGATACACGTTAACCATTAAATTAAACCGTTCATATTACATGCTACCCAGTGATTTACCGTGATTCTGGAGGGATTTATTTGCTTGAAGGAAATATTTCTTCCTAGACGTTCGCGAGACGTAATTGACGTCATGTTTTGACATCATTTCTGGCGAAGAATCAATTCATACGCTAACGAAAATTTTGACAACGTTATCAGCTGGTCTCAGAGCAAATTTCACTTTTTTTGAAGAGCATGTAATATACAATTTATTCAACTATCATTTTGAAATACCGGATTTTTTCCCTTGACATCTGTTAATCCGACAAAGAAACTCGTGCTCCGCACTCGTTTCTTTATCGGATTTCCAGATGTCTCGGAAAATAAATCCGGTATTTCAAAAATGGTAGCTGAATAAACTCTATTTGATGTGCTTCATTACGTTTTACGCCTACACGTACATGTATCTGACACCCATGGCCTTTACGCGCTGTCGTATATGCGGCTGTGACTGGAGAAAATGGGGCTTATGGGATTTGTGACAAGTGTACCTCCCGATCGAATAGCACACTCAGGTAGCCTGATAATTATCTATATTGCTTGCTAGAAGCATGACGGTGTTTCATTGATGCTGAGCGAACAGTGCAGATCCTGATCAGACTGCGAATACACAGGCTGATCTGGATCTACACTGGTCACAAAACCCACAAGCCCCATTACTCCAGTCACAGCCACATTGTGTTGTCTTACAGAAAAGTTCTTAATCTAGCAGCGCAGATAATGTGGCTGTGCCTGAAAAAAAACGCTTCTGAAGATCCAATACAATTTGGCGCAACCACCATTTATCCAGACCGATTCGCGCATGGCGCTCAATAAACATGCAATTCGCCGTCCAATAATACATACCAACAGCGGTGATTGATCATGAGCCATTGTGTGAATTTAAAGTATGATATTAATGATGCTTACAATGTACTGCAACTATAGCGTAAAGTCCCTTTTGTCAAGCGGCGGCCAATTGTCAGTTCTAAGCGAAGATTAACTGGGAGTGAAAAACGAACCGCATCATTAACAACACTCGCGGAATCTCGCCGATACTCAAAGGGTCGTAATGGGCGCTGTTCTCATATCCTTAATGCATTTTCTTCTTTATTGGCAATGTTTTAAGGGAAACAAAAGACAGAAACTTGGAGTTCATTTATTTGTCCGGAACGAGACGTCAGACGTTGTCTTCTGCCTGATAAATGGGCCGCCGGCTGAGACAAAATATATCTTTACAGCAGCTTATAAGCTTATCTCGTTCCCACGAGATGGGATCTCGTTCCCACGAGTCAGATGTCTCGTTCTCGCGACAGGTCAGCCAATGGAAATGTATCATTATTGTCATTGAATATGGTGGAGTAATGTCTGCTATTCTATTGGCTGATTATGCAGTTCGCGCGAGATTCTGTCTCGTGGTAACGAGATGCTATGTTGTGTGAACAAGATACGTAACTTGTGGGAAAGAGATGATACTTATGTCGTCGGAACGAAACAGCTAGCTCATGTCGTGTGAACGAGCTATACACAAATACATATGTCCCTTTTAGCTGAGTGGGCATGCACCTTTAAATAGAACAGGAGCGGATCTGGAGGGGGGGATGTTGTTGGAGTCTGAATTTAAATACCGTAAAACACAGGAAAGTGCATTTCGAAGAGCTCACAAATAGGACAACCACCTAGTTGCGAACGGTAAATCTTGCAATTACTCCCGTACCGTCCGTAGCTAGCTACGGACGATACGGGAGTAGATTACAAGAGTTACCTTCGCAACTATACAATCCCACCCCCGTTCCCCAAATGCTGGATCCGCCCCTGTAGAACATGATACCTCTTGAAAGAACACTCTAGAAAGTGTCCATCCAATGTACACGTCTCGACATTATATTCCGACTTACCAAGATCAACCGGCTTCCCGCAATCTAGTAACGTATGTATAAGGATATATGTCAGGCGTGTCACCACATGACGTGTATTGTAAATGAAACCAGAATAACGTGTCTACCTAAATCCACATGATTTCCAAAGTTATTGTCGCATGTACTATTTAATACCCCATGTTTTTCCGAGTACGCATGCTCTGTAGTAATTTCCGTTCAGTTAGTGTGCATTGCTGCCTGCATCAATGTTAATCCGATGCTACACATGACAGACAATATAACAAATCACCCACGTCTTGCTTGTCTTAAACAAATACGGGGTCGTATGTCGCCCGGCTGTGACCAGGTACTTCACGGCGTACCTGACCAGCATAGCTCCAGTAGCCTATTTCACCAACATTGCAAAGTATACTTACATGTATCTTGCTAAGTACACTTTGAGAGATGAATTTTCAATTTAAGGATAAATTTATTAATTGTTATTATACTGAATTTATTACATTATCACAGCCATATTTTAGCTGATAATGTAATAAATTCAGTATACTAATTATGTATACTTTTAATCGTCACCTATATACAGTCGTTAGTTCTATATGAAATAATGAATTTCGGGAAATATAAATGATTACTCCCTCAAAGTATACTTAACAATTCGTTCCCTCAATTTAATAATTCGTTTCACGAAATAACAATTTGTTCCCACGGGAACAAATGATTCATTCGTGGGAACGAATAGTTAATCCGAGGGAACGAATTGTTAATCCGAGGGAACGAATTGTTAATCCGAGGGAACGAATTGTTAAATTGAAGGAACGAATTGTCATTTCATTGGAACGAAATGTTAATTCTAGGGAATGAATTGTTATTTCGTGGGAACGAATTAATATAGAGAATAGCAGGTTAGTGCCGTGAATGGGAAAAAATATCTGGCAAGGCTCAGGAAACGGGATGGGCGAGGCTCTACCGAGCACATCCCGTTTCCGTGCCGCGCCAGATATTTTTCCCATTCACGGCACTAACCTACTATTCTATTTATCCCGTCAACACCTACAAATGGCTGTAAAATGCAAAAATAGTATTGACTGGATATCAAAAATGTTTCACGGCACCGTGTTTCACGGCACATACGCACTGTGTTGACGGGATAAAAACAAAATCCATGTCCCTTGCGGGGCTCCGTGCAGTATGACTTCGCAAATATATTCCCTAGATGTATTTATGTGTATAGGCAAACGTCTCATGTGTTGATCATAATGTTTTGCGTTAGTTTCGTCTCTTCTTGGATTCGTGGGTCTCGTTTTGGTATCTCTACTTTGAATTAATTTCAGGTTATTGTCCCAAGCGAGTGGTGATGCCATACACCGTGAACAGGCGTTAGCAAACGAGGCTTGCTGGAAACAATATGCATACGCGAATTGCAAATTTCACATTTCTATTATGGATTTACTTTATTCATATCATAACGTGCATGATCACGTGGTTACAACAACAACAACAATAGTTGAACGTGTTGAAAGCGCGCCCACTCCAAAGTAAGTATTATTTGACATGTTTCTTAATAGTCAACGGATTTTGATGACATATATGTCGCAGCATACCCGTCTTCATGAGCTGCATTTGGTGCTCTTGGGACATCGACATGTACTTATATCGTTTTTGCGAATAATCGATTTCCGTGTCGGTAGACACGGAAATCGATTTTTCGCAAACACGACAGAAGTTTGGGCCAAAGTACGGACACAACCGAATGCAGCTAAACAAGACGCGTTTGATGCGCCATATTTCATCAATTACATAATAAGGACAAAATAAATGAATACGCACTTTGAATCGGAAGGCTTCTCGAGGTTTCAGTACTTGTTGTTGCTGCTGTAACCACGTGATCATAAACCTTGTATCATATGTAACTGCGTTACGAATGCTGGTTTATTTTCGTGACAACTGCTTACGTCGCCAAGGTCTGACGCCACAAGTCCTCACGCATGGCAATGGACTGACACAAAGTAATCGGTCTTACATGCACATTGCATACATGTACCTGTATGACGGTACTACTGTGGAAAACGTCATATTATACGTCATCCAATAATCATCCTTTATAGTCTTTTCAAATGCAATTTATTTTCAACAATACTTCATGACCAGTATTCATCTCATTAAGATACCTTCATGAACTGCAGGGACCGGTTGCTCAAAGCTTATGTTAGCTTAACAGACTGTTAAATCCTGCTAAGGATTTACATGTAACGGTCTGTTAAGCTAACAGCGGTTTTGAGCAACCGGGCTCTGATAAATAGTATATTGAAGACTCGTGTGGAGTTACATCACAAGATGAAATAATACCTACTAGTAAACATTAAACATTAGCGCTAACTTATTCAACATGTACGTGTCAACTTTAATACCCTTTGTTATTACACTGTGAAATCCGATGTAATAAATCTTTCATATTAAAACGCGGTGCCAGTTGTGAATTAAATACAAAACGCACGTGCATGTACGAGAAACATTTGGCTGAACACATGCGATTAAACTGTAGAAGAATGAAACAATCTAAATTTATAATTAGATTATGGTGAATGTTACAGAACATTGTACAGAAATTGAAATTGACAGAGCAGTTGATTAGCAAATAATTAAAACAAATACATGTTGGCATTTCACGAAATGTCAGATGGACCCGTATCAGACAAAAGAGGGTTTATTTCATTTCTGGTGAGCGCTGATCAAATGTATGAGGTCAGATAAATGTAATACCAGCTATCTATTAGTATATGTTATCTCCCTTGAGATAGCATATTATGTCACGCAGATTTCTATGAAGGCAGCCATATTGTCGTGCTACGCATAAATGGCGAGTACGACCAGAAAATAGTGCCCTATCTAAAATACTACACATACTATTCTCTACAGTTTTCACAGTGTTGGGCTCAATTTATCAGTTAAATTATTCTGGAAAATACGAATCAAGACATTTCGTGCGAATGAATACATCAGCTATTATCTTTAGTTATCACAGTTAGGTAGCAGTGACCAGTTAGCCGCCAGTTTCGTACATTTTTTTCTAGAAGTTGCAAGCCTCGGAATTCCTACGTGTTTCCTAGCCTTGCCTGTAAACTTGATATCCAACGACACTAGGCTAAGCCTGGTATTCTCTATGCATGATATCTACGATATATGTTGCCGTTTTCTCTGCATACAATTTTAATCTGATGTAGAATAAAAATTCACCTCATCCGCTGAACAATTTATCAACATCTGTATTTGCCAATTCCCACAGTGGAACGGTCTGGCAAGCGGTGTGAAAACGCACTGCGCTCTAATATCGGCCAAACAAGGCGAACACATGGCATTTATTGTAAATGCCAATCATTTTAAGGCATAATATGTTACCACTCCGATAAGATGTAGCAGACAGGCAATAAAACGTGGAATCAGGCGGTTTCATGTATCCCTGTGTATGTGACCAGAAACCAGATAACGATGTACGGATCGAACAATGCTGCAAATTATGGTATAGGCTGGTTTGACAACAACGCCTACATACGAGGGTGGGTCAAGAAGCAGTGTCACTAGACCATTATCTTTCTAACAACTCATCCAACTTGATTACAATTTGGCACTTGCATATATTAACGTTATTCACATTCACGTAATGCTCATTCCGTCGATACAGTACATCACGTCATACTGACGTCATCATTTATGACGTCATGTCGGGCACCGCGGTCAGAATCACTAACGACAAACAAATGCGGTATATTTAAATAGAAGAAATAAGAAGGGAAACGACCGCAGAAATACGCCATATGCGTTAATAGGAAGCCAGTGCTACTTTACCAGCCCATCACCAAATGTGTGGCTCCTTTCAGTGCCGGACGGGAGACTACTACATATGGGAACTGCTGATTTCAATTACAGACGCAGATAATGTTGAGACAATTATACGAAACAATGACATAGCTATGCAAATGAAACGGGAATAGATTAGTCATGCATACAACATAGCTCAATCAAATTTTTATACAATTTCAACAAAGTATTTGAAAATGAGAACACTTTCCGCAAGGTGGGTGCCTGCTACATTTGTAATATTCGTTCAGAGAAAAAAGAGTGATATATTCAAATCGCCAAAAAATCGCAAAAACTACATCGTAATAAAGAGAATACACCTTGATGTATTTCACGGAGGTCAATGAAAAAACGTACATACATGTATGTAGTTATCACACTGAATTAACAAGCCAACCTTGTAAACTCCCATGCCGAACTACTTTCCGTAACCGTGAGGCGCAGTTAAAATAATTCTTAAGAAAACGGAAAATAAACACATTTTCTTGATGAATTTTCCAAGTTTATATCCCCGATAAATTCCACAAGAAAGGCCATTCATTCCTTATAATTCCAGCATTTGAAATAAATTCATCAAGAAAATGTGTTTATTTTCCGTTTTCTTAATAATTATTTTAACTGCGCCTCACGGTTACGGAAAGTAGTTCGGCATGGGAGTTTACTGGGATATAAATTTTGGACAGAGACTTGCTACGGACCAATTTTCTGTTATGAATAGACATGCCTGGTATAAATCACATTGAAACCCATCTACATTAGACACAATGGTGTCCCCAGGGTGTTCGATTTAGAGGGGTTCCACTGTATTTGCATATTACTGGCTTCCATTGTCACACATTTGGGGATTTGTACGTAAATAAATAATGTGATGTTTCCGTGGCAACGTTTATGTGAATAACATTTTCGCGCAGTTGTTGTCACATTGTCCGATGTGCCAGTTACTGTAAGAGACTACAGTGACGACCCCGACACCTACATCAACAAAGCACATTACACAGCCCGGTGCAGCCACTGATACGTCAGACTAAGACTCCATTAGAGAGTAACGACTCGCGCTGTATACATATAAACAAGTATCAAAATGTTCAACATACAGAGGTATCACAATTTTATATATACAGAGGTATCACCATGTTCTACATACAAAGGTACCACACTGTTCTATATACAGAGGTATCACCATGTTCAACATACAGAGGTATCACAGTGTTCTACATACAGAGGTATCACCATGTTCTATATACAGAGGTATCACAGTGTTCTACATACAGAGGTATCACCATGTTCTACATACAGAGGTATCACAATGTTCAACATATAGAGGTATCACAATGTTCAACATACAGAGGTATCACAGTGTTCTACATACAAATGTATCACCATGCTCTACATACAGAGGTATCACAATGTTCAACAAACAGAGGTATCACAGTGTTCTACATACAAATGTATCACCATGTTCTACATACAGAGGTATCACCATGTTATACATACAGAGGTATCACAGTGTTCTACATACATATGTATCGCCATGTTCAACATACAGAGGTATCACCATGTTCTACATGCAGTGGTATCACCATGTTCTACATGCAGTGGTATCACCATGTTCTACATACAGTGGTATCACCATGTTCTACATACAGAGGTATCACAATGTTCAACATACAGAGGTATCACAATATTCTCTATACAGAGGTATCACAATGGTCAACATACAGAGGTATCACAATGTTCAACATACAGAGGTATCACAATGTTCAACATACAGAGGTATCACAATGTTATATATACAGAGGTATCACAATGTTCAACATACAGAGGTATCACAATATTCTACATACAGTGGTATCACCATGTTCTGCATACAGAGGTATCACAATGTTCAACATACAGAGGTATCACAATATTCTACATACAGTGGTATCACCATGTTCTGCATACAGAGGTATCACAATGTTCAACATACAGAGGTATCACAATATTCTACATACAGTGGTATCACCATGTTCTGCATACAGAGGTATCACAATGTTCAACATACAGAGGTATCACAATGTTCTATATACAGAGGTATCACAATGTTCTATATACAGAGGTATCACAATGTTCAACATATAGAGGTATCACAATGTTCTACATACAGAGATA
This sequence comes from Conchocele bisecta, assembly GCA_029237695.1. Taxonomy (NCBI): domain Eukaryota; kingdom Metazoa; phylum Mollusca; class Bivalvia; order Lucinida; family Thyasiridae; genus Conchocele; species Conchocele bisecta. The sequence continues at coordinate 56,272,003 of CM055276.1, read as the reverse complement.
TCACCATGTTCTACATACAGAGGTATCACAGTGTTCTACATATGTATCGCCATGTTCTACATACAGAGATATCAACATGTTCAACATACAGAGATATAACCATGTTCTACATACAGAGGTATCACCATGTTCTACATACATAGGTATCACAATGTTCAACATACAGAGGTATCACAATGTTCTATATACAGAGGTATCACCATCTTCAACATACAGAGGTATCACAATATTATACATACAGTGATATCACCATGTTCAACATACAGAGGTATCACAATTTTATATATACAGAGGTATCACCATGTTCTACATACAAAGGTACCACACTGCTCTATATACAGAGGTATCACCATGTTCAACATACAGAGGTATCACAGTGTTCTACATACAGAGGTATCACCATGTTCTATATACAGAGGTATCACAGTGTTCTACATACAGAGGTATCACCATGTTCTACATACAGAGGTATCACAATGTTCAACATATAGAGGTATCACAATGTTTCAAACATACAGAGGTATCACAGTGTTCTACATACAAATGTATCACCATGCCTCTCATACAGAGGTATCACAATGTTCAACAAAACAGAGGTATCACAGTGTTCTACATACAAATGTATCACCATGTTCTAACTACAGAGGTAATCACCATGTTATACATACAGAGGTATCACAGTGTTCTACATACATATGTATCGCCATGTTCAACATACAGAGGTATCACCATGTTATACATGCAGTGGTATCACCATGTTCTACATGCAGTGGTATCACCATGTTCTACATACAGTGGTATCACAATGTTCAACATACAGAGGTATCACAATATTCTCTATACAGAGGTATCACAATGTTCAACATACAGAGGTATCACAATGTTCAACATACAGAGGTATCACAATGTTCAACATACAGAGGTATCACAATGTTATATATACAGAGGTATCACAATGTTTCAACATACAGAGGTATCACAATATTCTACATACAGTGGTGTCACCATGTTCTGCATACAGAGGTATCACAATGTTCAACATACAGAGGTATCACAATATTCTACATACAGTGGTATCACCATGTTCTGCATACAGAGGTATCACAATGTTCAACATACAGAGGTATCACAATATTCTACATACAGTGGTATCACCATGTTCTGCATACAGAGGTATCACAATGTTCAACATACAGAGGTATCACAATGTTCTATATACGAGGTATCACAATGTTCTATACAGAGGTATCACAATGTTCAACATATAGAGGTATCACAATGTTCTACATACAGAGATATCACCATGTTCTACATACAGAGGTATCACAGTGTTCTACATATGTATCGCCATGTTCTACATACAGAGATATCAACATGTTCAACATACAGAGATGTAACCATGTTCTACATACAGAGGTATCACCATGTTCTACATACATAGGTATCACAATGTTCAACATACAGAGGTATCACAATATTCTATATACAGAGGTATCACCATCTTCAACATACAGAGGTATCACAATATTCTACATACAGTGATATCACCATGTTCTGCATACAGAGGTATCACAATGTTCAACATACAGAGGTATCACAATATTCTACATACAGTGATGTCACCATGTTCTGCATACAGAGGTATCACAATGTTCAACATACAGAGGTATCACAAGTGTACATACAGAGGTATCACAATGTTCAACATATAGAGGTATCACAATGTTCAACATACAGAGGTATCACAGTGTTCTACATACAAATGTATCACCATGTTCTACATACAGAGGTATCACAATGTTCAACAAACAGAGGTATAACAGTGTTCTGCATACAGAGGTATCACAATGTTCAACATACAGAGGTATCACCATGTTCTACATACAGAGGTATCACAATGTTCAACATATAGAGGTATCACAATGTTCAACATACAGAGGTATCACAGTGTTCTACATACAAATGTATCACCATGTTCTACATACAGAGGTATCACAATGTTCAACAAACAGAGGTATCACAGTGTTCTACATACAAATGTATCACCATGTTCTACATACAGAGGTATCACCATGTTATACATACAGAGGTATCACATTGTTCTACATACATATGTATCGCCATGTTCTACATACAGAGGTATCAACATGTTCAACATACAGCGGTATCACCATGTTCTACATGCAGTGGTATCACCATGTTCTACATGCAGTGGTATCACCATGTTCTACATACAGAGGTATCAAAATGTTCAACATACAGAGGTATCACAATATTCTATATACAGAGGTATCACAATGTTCAACATACAGAGGTATCACAATGTTCAACATACAGAGGTATCAAAATGTTATATATACAGAGGTATCACAATGTTCAACATACAGAGGTATCACAATATTCTACATACAGTGGTATCACCATGTTCTGCATACAGAGGTATCACAATATTCTCTATGCAGAGGTATCACAATGTTCAACATACAGAGGTATCACAATGTTCAACATACAGAGGTATCACAATGTTCAACATACAGAGGTATCACAATGTTATATATACAGAGGTATCACAATGTTCAACATACAGAGGTATCACAATATTCTACATACAGTGGTATCACCATGTTCTGCATACAGAGGTATCACAATGTTCAACATACAGAGGTATCACAATATTCTACATACAGTGGTATCACCATGTTCTGCATACAGAGGTATCACAATGTTCAACATACAGAGGTATCACAATATTCTACATACAGTGGTATCACCATGTTCTGCATACAGAGGTATCACAATGTTCAACATACAGAGGTATCACAATGTTCTATATACAGAGGTATCACAATGTTCTATATACAGAGGTATCACAATGTTCAACATATAGAGGTATCACAATGTTCTACATACAGAGATATCACCATGTTCTACATACAGAGGTATCACAGTGTTCTACATATGTATCGCCATGTTCTACATACAGAGATATCAACATATTCAACATACAGAGATATAACCATGTTCTACATACAGAGGTATCACCATGTTCTACATACATAGGTATCACAATGTTCAACATACAGAGGTATCACAATATTCTATATACAGAGGTATCACCATCTTCAACATACAGAGGTATCACAATATTCTACATACAGTGATATCACCATGTTCTGCATACAGAGGTATCACAATGTTCAACATACAGAGGTATCACAATGTTCTACATACAGAGGTATCACAATGTTCAACATATAGAGGTATCACAATGTTCAACATACAGAGGTATCACAGTGTTCTACATACAAATGTATCACCATGTTCTACATACAGAGGTATCACAATGTTCAACAAACAGAGGTATCACAGTGTTCTGCATACAGAGGTATCACAATGTTCAACATACAGAGGTATCACCATGTTCTACATACAGAGGTATCACAATGTTCAACATATAGAGGTATCACAATGTTCAACATACAGAGGTATCACCATGTTCTACATACAGAGGTATCACAATGTTAAACATATAGAGGTATCACAATGTTCAACATACAGAGGTATCACAGTGTTCTACATACAAATATATCAACATGTTCTACATACAGAGGTATCACCATGTTATACATACAGAGGTATCACAGTGTTCTACATACATATGTATCGCCATGTTCTACATACAGATGTATCAACATGTTCAACATACAGAGGTATCACCATGTTCTACATGCAGTGGTATCACCATGTTCTACATGCAGTGGTATCACCATGTTCTACATACTGAGGTATCAAAATGTTCAACATACAGAGGTATCACAATATTCTATATACAGAGGTATCACAATGTTCAACATACAGAGGTATCACAATGTTCAACATACAGAGGTATCACAATGTTCAACATACAGAGGTATCACAATGTTCTATATACAGAGGTATCACAATGTTCAACATACAGAGGTATCACAATATTCTACATACAGTGGTATCACCATGTTCTGCATACAGAGGTATCACAATGTTCAACATACAGAGGTATCACAATATTCTACATACAGTGGTATCACCATGTTCTGCATACAGAGGTATCACAATGTTCAACATACAGATTTATCACAATATTCTACATACAGTGGTATCACCATGATCTGCATACAGAGGTATCACAATGTTCAACATACAGAGGTATCACAATGTTCTATATACAGAGGTATCACAATGTTCAACATACAGAGGTATCACAATATTCTACATACAGTGGTATCACCATGTTCTGCATACAGAGGTATCACAATGTTCAACATACAGACGTATCACAATGTTCTATATACAGAGGTATCACAATGTTCTATATACAGAGGTATCACAATGTTCAACATACAGAGGTATTACAATGTTCAACATACAGAGGTATCACAATGTTCTATATACAGAGGTATCACAATGTTCAACATACAGAGGTATCACCATGTTCTACATACAGAGGTATCACAATGTTCAACATACAGAGGTATCACAATATTCTACATACAGTGGTATCACCATGTTCTGCATACAGAGGTATCACCATGTTCTATATACAGAGTTCAACATACAGAGGTATCACCATGTTCTACATACAGAGGTATCACAATGTTCAACTTACAGAGTTCAACATACAGAGGTATTAAAGTGTTCAACTAATTATTATCGATATAAAGCTGTTTATGTCCTCATGAATGTTGTTATCAGGGTTTACACTAATAGTCATTACATCATGTCATTCGAAAATATATATATATATATATACTAACATGTTCAACCAAGTCGTACCTGTTTATTTTATTTCTTCATGAAAGCATACGTTGCTACAACTCATTTGAACTGAGACGGTTCAAATAAGTTGCAGCAGTATAATAGACATACAATAAAGACACATTTTATATTTTCGTCCGAAACAAAAACGTTATCGTCAGCTTGAAATGAGCTAAAACATGCATCGTCAACAACGACTAATTATATGTGGGTGGGATTAAGAAATGGGGCGTATGCCATTTGCGACCCGTGTAAACCCAGATCAGCATGTACACCCACGCCATCTGATTGGGGTCGGCACTGTCCGTCATTCGGTCAAAAAACATGGTTTGACAGCACTTCAGAATCATTTCCAATGGAAATGATTCTAAAGTGCTGTCAAAGCATGTTTTTGATCAGTGAATGGCATGGTGATGTATCTAACAAACGGTATACAAGTCCAGTACGACTCGTGGATATAGACGTAACCACACATTTGAATATGTCGTAACCACACATGTGAATATGTCGTAACCTCACATGTGAATATGTCGTAACCACACATGTGAATATGTCGTAACCTATGTAGTATGTGTAACACAGTAGTATGTCGTAACCACTGATGTCGTACATATGTGAGTATGTCGTAACCACACATGTGAATATGTCGTAACCACACATGTGAGATGTCGTAACCATACATGTGAGTATGTCGTAACCACACATGTGAGTATGTCGTAACCACACATGTGAGTATGAGCTCTCTTTACCTCCTCTTTGCCCCATGTTAAATTCCCATAGTAAAATCGTTATTTCGCAATCAAATCAATATTTGATGGAATTTTATCAAATCAAAACATTTGGGGAAGGTGAATTTTTGTTATTGATGAAACAGTACTTATACCTTTAGCTATTCCTGATAATTAATGTGTTTAACATGTTTAATAGCCAAAGGTTCGTCGGCAGCGAAACGTGGAACAAACAGAAATACATGAACATATGAATCTGGCAAATAATGCAGTCCCGGTTCAGATTGCGTAGATATGTAGAATGATCTGGATCAACACTAGTCAAAATCAATATAATTGCTAGTTTTCATAACAAACCATGATACTTTAGCCCTGTTTACCAGCAATAATGTCCTAAGCGACACACATTGGACCGGATTTCTATAAATATATTCAACGGGAGATAACTAGCTACGATCGCTTACTACGTACAATGGAACTCTCGAAGCCGGACAACCTTACATTTATGTGATCATAATTTTGATGGGTTTCTTGGTCATTTATCTCAGGTGATAATACCTGTTCGTGATCGCATAGCACACAACTATGGCTCGGAATAATCAAATTCCTGATTTACAGTGAAACCTCGCTAAGCCGGACACCCTGGGGATCTCCCAGGGTATCCGGTTTAGCGAGGTTTCAATGTACAATTAAGGAGCCACATTACATAATGTATCATTTCATCTGTCTAGGATTGTCACAGAGTGGCAAACAGTACGGACCCTGATCGGACGGGCGATAACCCCCAATTATGCCGTAACTTTCGGGAATATACACATCTTAAACCATGGATGCTGATACTGAGTTGCGGCTACACCGCGCGCGAGCGTAATAATCTATTTTTGTCATGGTGACTTTATTCACCGAATAATTTACGAAGCTTTCAACGAGCAATGTAGAAAGATCATTATCAGTGCATACATGTACCAGTGTGTACTTCAGTTCAGTTCAACGCTGATCGAATTATCATAACTTTTGGTACACATAAACGAAGCTCTGTTTTACGGAGCCCCGCAGGGGACATGGATTGTTTTTATTAATTCGTTCCCACGAAATAACAATTCGTTCCCTCACTTTAACAATTCGTTACCTAGAATTAACAATTCGTCCCCACGATACAATGTATAACAATTCGTTCCCACCAAATGACAATTCGTTCCCTCATTTTAACAATTCGTTCCCTCAATTTAATAATTCGTTACCACAATTCGTTCCCTCAATTTAACAATTCGTTCCCTCAATTTAACAATTCAATTCGTTCCCTCAATTTAACAATTCGTTCCCTCAATTTAACAATTCGTTCCCTCGAATTAACAATTCGTTCCCACAATATAACAATAAGTTCTGAGTAATTAACAATTCGTTCCCGTGGGAACGAATTGTTAAATTGAGGGAATGAATTGTTAAATTGAAGAAACGAATTGTTAATTCGTGGGAACGAATTGTTAATTCGTGGGAACCAATTGTTAATTCGTGGGAACCAATTGTTAATTCGTGGGAACCAATTGTTAATTTGAGGGAACCAATTGTTATTTCGTGGGAACGAATTAATAAAACAAGAATGAAATGTCATGCAGAGCATGATGTTATTAGCCGATCAAATCAGGGTTCAATATATGTCCGCATTTTAGTAGTTACTGAGTCTCGGGGCGGGGGGGGGGGGGAATGAATGAGCGAGTGAGTATTGGTGTTTAACGGCCTATCAACAGCTAAGGTCATAAAAGGCCGGGCCAACGGGTTGTACTATCCCGCATTAAACGGGTCCACGATGATTAAAATTAAAATTAAAATCAGAACTCAATATTTCCATGCCACACCAGTCACTTTAGTAGCTCGGCCCCAAAGTAATATGATTTGCCATAAGCTTATTACTTCTTAATGGAGCATAAAAGGTTAACGTTGTCACTTGTTTATCCCTTGTTTATCGATTTAAATGGTTTAAATCGACTCGAAGCTTACGTTCAACGGCCGCACAAACTCAATTGAACTGCACGCCTTTCAATGATTTAAATACGCAGCGCGTTTAAATAGTCAATTACGTTTTTTTAATGTGCGCACTGGTCATTTAAAAAGGGGCCCGTCCGTGATTTTTTGCGCGATGTCGGGCGCAAGACAATCAATAATTTGCGGCATTGACAATAATTAAGGGGAATTGCCGCAATCGCGCGTGCTGGATGCATCCCTGCCATCCCTGCATGATACGTAAACAAATTAAAGTTCGCTATGAAGGGCAATTCTTCGTTTTGATTGGTGGAACATTTTGTGAATATTAACTAGCGTCAAATGACGCGCATACGCGATCCAATGGGATAAACCCTTAGATGCTGGGGTTGCTAGTCGGAGGAGATTTTGAGCAGAGGTCGATTATAAATTAGCCGAATAAACACATTTTACGCGATTATACATGGCTGAAACTTGTTCTGTTATACGTCCCTTGCGGGGCTCCGTACTGTTTACCTCGATTTGCAGTCGGTAACTACAGGATCATCCGGGCCATAAAGCTGTTACACGCACCTTCCAATATATCAATGTTCTCCGTTCAGGTCTTGCTATATGAGTAAAAATATAATGATGTCAATATGTTCTTTTATACTGATGATGTACAGTCTCTCAGCGGGATGTCATTAAATAAATAAAATAATTATTTATTTCAATATGCTGGAGTTAAATGCATTCACTAATTGCTTTTTGCGGAACAATAAAATATGTTAAATATTTATCACAATTTCATCGCGTTTATTATCTTTTTTTGTGTACGTGAACACGATAATTTCATTTAAATACCTTGCTTTCAATTATTTACACGCCTGCCGTTTCCTTCCACGCATCGTTTTGACATATTTTGCGTTGTTGTTAATTAGAAAACGATGTTTAGGTAGGTTAAACGTGAAACGTTAAAACGCTTAACCAACGAAATCGTCGTTTTATGAATTAATTATAAAAACGAAAACTATGACAACACGATGTGTAAATTCACATTCTTTGGCCAAAGTGAAAACCAACTGCTAGCCAGGGCCCGGTTGCTCAAAACCTATGTTAGCTTAACAGACTGTTAAATCCTTAGCAATGCTAAGGATTTAACAGTAACTGAAGCTTTGAGCAACCGGGCCCAGATAATGAGTTCACACACCACCGCTGCGCGCGTCATGTGTTTATTATGATGTATTGCGTTAGTTTCTACTTTACATGGGTTCATGTTCTCCTAGTAAGTTATAGTTCACATATTGAATTGTTAATACATTAATTTCGTAGCGAACTCTAGCGAGCGAGAAATGAATTTATTAAATATTCAATATCTGAACTATATCGTACAGTGGGGTCAGCGCGTAAGTGCACACACAAACGAACACGACAGGTTGGAAACAACCTGTCGTGGTCGTTCATGTGTGTACTTACACGCTGACCCCACTGTACTTATCGTTTACCCAGCCCGGTCGCGAAGCTCCACCCCTAACAGTGATTTCGTATCGCTATACTCAATAAATGTAAATCAATAATTGTTTACAAGAAAACAGTGTTAAATGTGAAATTTACAGACAATCATAAGTTTGCACTTACGAAGATTTTAGTCGTACACAGTTTAGTGAAACGGCCCCCTGGGTTCCATTCCCTGGTCTGATGCGCATTTTACTCGGCCTGTGACAGTTGGTGCCCTTTGATGGACGGTGACTCTTTCATATATATACTCCGACTCCATCTTTGCCGCGTGCTATGTCCAATAAAATCGGCGACGAATTCCAATTTGGAGGTGGAGTACAATGTATGTCACGGTACGTAACTCACGATCGGGAAGAAGTGAGTGTCTGTGCCCGGTTAGCTCAATCAGTAGAGCGACGAAACGGTACACCAGAGCCCGGGTCGGGTGCGCATTTATATCGCCCTGTGACATTGTCACAGCATAATGAATGTACACATAGTATTCATGTATGATATTTATGTCACTGTGACTGGAGAACCGATACGCCCATTTGTCCAGGCACAGCCACATTCGAAATCATTACCGGCGAAAACAAAGGTGTTGCTGTAAGTGAGGTAATGCGAGAGCCGTGCCCACATAACCTTGAGGAAACCATTCATACTGAGGCCAAATGTTCGCCGTTATATGATATATCAGAGTATCCGTACAGTGCCATATAATACAATTATATCATCATTGGCTAACCCGCTAACAAAATGGACATTGTGCAGTTTACATCGACTGGTGAGGATCAACGGAGCCGTTTCACTAAACTTCGTACGACTAAAATGTTCGTAAGTGCACATTTAGGATCGTCTGGAAATTTCAATTGATGGATTTACATTTATTGAGCATAGGCTGCATATGCAGCATATGCTCAATAAATGTAAATCCAATAATCGTTTAGAAGAAAACATTGTTAATGTGAAATTTACAGACTAGCATAAGTTTGCACTTACGAACATTTTAGTCATACGAAGTTTAATGAAACGCCCCCCTGATCAACTTCCCAGGTAACTAATACTTGTTTTCTAGAGGGAGTAACAATACATAATATTTATATTAAAACGTCAAACCACACGTACATGTATGTGATTTCGGAGCAATCTGTTATAATAAGCAGGCAGATAGCCACATAAATGCCAAGGCTATTTCTGTCATCCGGCTGCCAACATACAATATGGGAATGACGCTGTAGAAATTGACAATACAAGGAACATTGTGTATTTATGGGAATTTTATACAGAACTGCCACAACAATATATGTTCATTTAGCAACAGACTTCCGTGTAGCATATGCGCTAGGCGAGTGGTATTGCGTATCCAAGGTGTATGATCACGTGGTACTAACAACAACAACAAGTAATGAAACTTCCAGAATCCATCTGATTCAAAGTACGTATTATTTTATATTGTCCTTATTACGTAACGGATTTTGATTCAATATGGCTCATCAAACGCGTCTTGTTAAGCTGCATTTGGTGGTCTCTGTATTTTCGCCCAAACTTCTGTCGTTTTTGCGGAGAATCGATTTCCGTGTCTCCGACACGGAAATCGATTCTTTGCAAAAACGACATACGTATGTGCCAAACTCCTTGTACCACCAAATGCATATCATGAAGACGCGTTTGCTGCGCCATATTTCATCAAAATCCGTTGCATATTAAGGAAAATATATATACTAAGCCGTCAGCTAGAAATGGAAAACCTCACCCCTGGGGTACTTTGTGTAGACATATATACACTAGATGAATATTTGACACTATTTTGAAGTATATCACCCTAGGAATTTTCGCAATCGTTAAAATCACATTTGTCATTGGATTTCCACTGTTTGTTTTATCATTTAAAACAACTGATACTACGGAATATTTACTACGATTTTATAATATGGAAAACACTTAAAAGCAGTTTTGCAACTGGCTGTAAGGGATAACAGTTTTGCCACTGGCTGTAGTCCAAAATTAGAACAAGGCGGTTACTGTAAGATACATTGGATCAAGGTACTGAAAGTAATGTAACGAGGTTAAAAGTTAGTGTTCACTAGAAACTAATTCCTTGTTAAAGGCCCTGTGCCGAAACGTCGGAAAAAAGGGTTCCTAGTTTTTGCAGACTTGTTGAACATATTGTATTAGTGCGGAAAGATTAATATCTTAAAGTTACTATTTTTATTAAATCTTCGACCAGATGGTCTATATCAAGATAGCTAGAAACTATAATGGCAATCCCGTGTTATGTCGATATTGTAGTATTGAACCGGATGTTATCAGATGGACGTCATTACGTCGAGCGAGTCTAGGCTGCACGTCAAATCACGAAACCACAATACACAAGTTACCGAAGCTCGACCTCAAAACCATCTCCATACCAGAAACACGAATATTACAAATATTCGCGTTTCCAGTATCGGACCGCATGTGGTAAAGGTAAAGGATAGCGATTGACGCCCTGCCATATGTAGTACTAAAACCTTTCCACTTTGCACTATAAACTGGAATGTTCGCGTTTCTAGTATCATGTTGCACAGGGTGAAACATTTAGTTTATTGCAATTACACAGTTCGTAGCAATTATACTGACATTGTGTAGTAATTCAATAATATATTACAATGCCATTATAATTTCCGTTATGTATACACCGTCCGACGTATTCCACGTCCGATTTAAACATGTTGTACGGAGGACAATACGCGAGTGTGATTGTTGATCATGCCATGTTTACTGAGCTTCTCTAACGGATGTACGTGTACATTTGTGTGCCCTTAATAATGGATTATCCTTCAATACATCCAACTGAAAACCGCATATAGTACTGGCCCGCCGATTGACAAAACAGAACCATAGGGAACTTGGAGCAAGTTTATAAACTGGTCACCAATTGGTGACCAGTTTATAAACTTGCTCCAAGTTCCCTATGGTTCTGTTTGTTGATCGACTGACTGGCGACCAGCGCAGGTCCGGATGAGATAGGCAAGCTGATCCGGACCTATGCTGTCGCAAATGGCATTAAATCCATTTTCTAGGCCGAATGTCAATATTGACTTAGCAATGTTGACGATTCATCGAATAATGAGAATATTACTACGGCGGTAGTACAATAAAGATCAAACGTGAACAGCGTGCATGTAGTCCTTCGTTTCAGCTGGTATTCTATTTTAACAATGTTTACTTTTATGTGTATAATCAACTGCGAACAAAAAGACAGCCCGAGTTCATGTAACCAGTTGTCCATGTAAACTACTGGGGGCCGTTTCACGAAACGTCTTACGATTAAAATGTTCGTAAGTGCAAATTTAGGATACTCTGGACATTATAATTAATGGATTAACATTTATTGAGCATATACTATGCTCAATAAATGTAAATCCAATAATCGTTTACAAGAAAACGTTGTTAATGTGAAATGTACAGACTATCATAAGTTTGCACTTAACGAACAGTTTAGTCGTACGAAGTGAAACGGGCCCCAGATGTACAGTGGGGTCAGCGTGTAAGTGCACACACGAACGAACACGACAGGTTGGTTCCAACCTGTCGTGTTCGTTCGTGTGTGCACTTATATGCTGACCCCACTGTAATTCATGTATAAAAAAAATGTAAATATTTTTCTGCATTTTTTCTCATTTCGCATCAAAAGTGTATGTTGTTACCACTCAGTTGAACCGTCTCGGCGAGACGATTCAACTGAGTGGTAACAACATACACTTTGGGTGGGTAGCGAACCAACCTGTCGTGTTCGTTCGTGTGTGCACTTACACGCTAACCCCACTGTATGAATGCTACGAAGCCCCGCAGGGGACGTATAATTCTATTTTTTATTTATTCGTTCCCACGAAATAACAATTCGTTCCCACAAAATAACAATTCGTTTCCTCGATTTCACAATTCGTTCCATAGAATTAACAATTCGTTCCCTCGAATTGACAATTCGTTCCCAAGAATTAACTATTCGGCCAAATAACACTTTCAACCATACAGATCATATACCACCATATCCAAACACTGCATGTACATGTACATGTATATCCATTTGAGCCGGCGCCTAATTAACAGTCTCATCAGGATCTGCAATACTTGTTGGTATAGTTCAATATAAACAAACAAAAAACGATCGGCAGTTTCCAATTAATATAATGGATATAATGGAACAGTCCGAAATCATAGCCAATATTAGTTTGTTTGTGGTGAAATGGTTAATATTGACGTTTCTTCACCAGTTTAGATGTTGCTTTTATCAAACCTCGCATCATGTAGGACCGTTAACAGTCATAATCGAATACCTTTACAACGTGTTTATCGCCGCTATATACGGGCGGGAATTGCAGCAATGAATACTATGTACATACAGTTCAATGGCCAATATGCCAGTATATGGCCGAGCGGCGCACTTAGCCAGGCACTGTCAACAGACGTCATCACGATCGCTGATACATCGACATTGTCGTAAAATGTGGTGGTGATTGGAGAAATCATGCACAATCCCGTCCAGAGTGTGACTGTTTCTGAACATATGTTGGCAACGCCAATTCGCAATCAAGCAGTTTTATTGTCTGAGCCTGAGCTGTTTCACATCTCAGGCTCAGTCATTCAAGCTGCTTGATTCCCAGCACAATATTCAATAATTTTGAAATAACGAAATTGATAGATATTGGAAATATTAGGGCAGGCGGTAGTGTATGACATATGTGTCCAACGTAGTTCGGACGTGTGCAGCCAGATAGATAAAAGCATGGCGAGTGTTTCATCGTCTGAATGACCCTGATTAGACTTGCGGATGCGCAGGCCAACCGTGGTCTAATCTGGTCATAAGAAAACAATCATCATTTCTCAAATCATAGCCACAATTAACGAGGAGCCACGGCAAGAATCACTGCAAACATGGATCGTGGCGTTACAGATCAAGTGTAACGTTAGATTAGCGGCATAATTAATTGACTACCGACACCGCTCACAGCCGTGTTCAAACATACAGCGCGTGCTGTTTGACCATGTCTGCAGAGAACGCTCATTCAGGGGCCAAGCCAACACCTACGTAATGCATGTGTCTCATGACGTTACTAGAACGCGCCATTATGTCATCTCAACAGTTCACAATGGTCACACTGAAATTTGTATATTGATGCGGTTGCATTACGCGACGTGTACTGCGGAATATGTATGTGTAAAATCAGCTGTTTGAATGCTGAATATTATCAAACTACCGAAAGTACCGCATATATGCTCAAATTACACGATATTTCCGACGGAAATGTAACAATAACGTTCGACCATGTCCAGCCGTGGGCAAACGTGGCACTCGGAAACTGTTTGAGCCCGCGGCCTACGGCCTTGGTATTCAAACAGTTCCCTCGTGCCACAGCAAAAGTTGTCGATCCTTATAATCATAGCAGATAAAATATATGAAACAAAGGACATACAAATAAGGAAACTAATCACCCCCACCTTGCAACTGCTGATATTACTGAGACGCGCAGGAGACATGGATTTTTTTATTAATTCGTTCCCACGAAATAACAATTCGTTCCCTCAATTTAACAATTCGTTCCCTCGAATTAACAATTCGTTCCCACGATTTAACAATTCGTTCCCTCGAAATAACAATTCGTTCCGACGAAATGACAATTCGTTCCCGCAATTTAACAATTCGTTCCCTCGAATTAACAATTCGTTCCCACGATATAACAATTCGTTTCCACGAATTAATAATTGGTTCCCGTGGGAACGAATTGTTATTTCATGGGAACGAATTGTTATTTCGTGGGAACGAATTTTTATTTCGTAGGAACGAATTGTTAAATTGAGGGAACTAATTGTTAATACGTGCGAACGAATTGGTATTTCGGGGGAACGAATTGTTAAATTGAGGGAACGAATTGTTATTTCGTGGGAACGAATTAATAAAACAAATAATTATACGTCCGCTGCGGGGCTCCGTACTGATATATTCTATTGTCGCCAAAAAGCATACAGTTAATTAAGTTTGTGTTAATCTTGCCCAGCTGTCTCCGTTTCTGAACATATATCGGCAATTCCAACTCGCAATCAAACAGTGTCATTGGCTGAGCCTGAGCTGCATCACATGCACGGACAAAGAAGCTGCTTGATTCCAATCACACTATTCAAGTGTTTGAACAATTGACAACAATTGTCAAGATTCAAAGGAACTGTTACCGTTTAAAATAAAACAAATAACAGATAAACAACAAATAAAAAAACATCCATACAAGAAAACGTATCATCCTACACTGAAATTGCTAATATATTATATTCCCTCTATAAAACAAGCACTTAATTAAGGGTAATTAGTAATCATTGTGATACCATTCGGAGAGTCAGCAGGATGTTACATTATACTATATACATTAATGGCAGATATAAAAAAACGAACACAAGAAACATACATTTACAACAAACATATTGTCCTACCTTAGAGATGCTGATATCTTCTATTCCTTCATTAAAACAAAAAATAATTAAGTGATCAGTAATCAGTCCACGTGGTGTGATCCGTGACACTTCCCGCCGCGACCCGCGCAGGAAATTAACTGTGGAGTTATGGACAGGTACACTCCGATACACGACTGCCTATTACGGCTGTAACAACGGAATCAATATGGGAATAAATAGGAGACCGACTCGCAAATCCGGGATCATTTCATTTCTCAACAGTGTATGCACATCGAACCTGATAAGTTATCACACTCGCGCAGTCTGCTTTAAATGTGGTGATATTAATATTATTATATCACAACGCAAAACGCAATAGCGAACAATGCATGCCCAGATCAGACTGCGCGTCCGCGCAGCCTGAGCTGGGGATACATTGGTCCCAAATAAATAAACCTCGTTTTGACATGTAGGATCACATGTATTACAACCGTGACAAATCTTCCTGCTCTTACCCTATGAAAGACGATTCTCGAGGTAGCAGCTGGTGTGTGCCGTATTTGAATTAAGCATTTACTTAAACCTACATAAACACGCGCGATGTGACGGCGGATGCTGATAAATTGCCGAGATACGAACGAACACATGTGACAAGCGCCACGAGAAAATGCGGTATATTGATCATTATTATATTCGTCTTATTTTCAGATACATGTAAGCATAAATTGGAACCTCCTATCTTAATCGAATTCAGCTTCAGGAACACACCGGCTGTTGATCCACGTTTATCCTACATATCTGAACAGTTTGATCCGGAACTGCATTAATTACCAGATTCATAATTTGACACTTATTAATGTTATTACAAACAGTGTAGACTCAGATCATGTGCAATCTGATATTGGTCTACCCTGTTCGCTGTCTTAATTTCTACACTATTCAGTAAGGAGTGAACGCTAAAAAAAACTATAGGACCGGATATATAAATAGATTTGCAAAGGGAAATAACTAACTACGACCCCTCATTACTCCAGTCACTTTTTAGACAGTGGATGAGGTTGGCTAATGCGAAACAAAATATCCTTACAACGCATGTCCCACAACGTAGCACCATATCAGTCTGTGCATCCATTGAAATTATTACTTCTGTGTTATGCCATCTTTGGCCATCACATGATGAAACCTGCGACAAACGATTCCAGGAGTCGCGAACTGAAACGTTATATTGAGACTCACAACATGTGTGCAATTGACACATTGCCTATATGTACCGGTGCGAGATCAGGTTTTCTGTCATACAACGGTGCCAATGAGTCATTTATTGACCACGTACTCATACCGGTAGAGGGTGTTGACCTAGTGCGTTCATGCGAAATTGTCGACGATCACTGCCTAAATGTTTCAAGACATAGACCAATTATAGTACAACTGCGTATGGATCTCCCGGACTACGAATTATGTAATAAGCGTAAACCACTTAGATGGAACAAGTTTGATATAGCGATTCTCATCCGATATGAAAAGTTTGTATCTGATTTGCTACGATATAGGATCAATTCACTCAAACTGAGTTATCATTCTGTGACTAGCTACATCGATTCACTGTACGAGTGTATTGTCGCCTGTATCAGTTCAGCATCCGAACATATATTTCCAAAGGCAAAGTATAGGTCATACTTGAAACCGTTTTGGGATCAAAACATGAAATACTTACATAACCACATGCGGCACAAGCGCCAAACATGGATTGAACATGGGCGTATGACAAACAGTGTAGATTACGTAGAGTACAAGGCAGCAAAGTGCATGTTCAGAAAATATCACCGGAAATGTGTGGAGATATTCCAAAGTAAAGTAGATAATGACATCGATGAAGCTTTACACATTGATGCTGCACTATTTTGGAAGCTAGTAAATTCACGGCGGAATGATTCGTGCTCAGGTGCTGGAAACGAGATTCGCTTTGGTGATAAGATTGTGCGTGATCCTAAATTCATTGCTACTGAGTGGGGTAAACACTTTGCCTCATTGTATTCAAATACTGAAAATGAACAGTTTGACCAAGAACTATTCGTAAGAGCGAGAGCTTCAAACGTGGCGGTGCGAATACTAATACCGGTGGACACTGAGTCTAATGAATTTTCCGAAAGTTAAATAAAGTTAAATTAAATGTGTAATAGGTAAATCACTAAAAAAGGGCAAAGCGTGTGGACTGGATGGTGTATATAACGAACACTTGATTCACGGTGGTGAAGCATTGATCCAATGTTTGACGGAACTAAATAATTTGATGTTTGATATTTATTTAGCTATGTGCCGAAACAGATGAAGCAAGGGGTCATCATCACGTTGTTTAAAGGTGGACAGAAGCGAAAAGATTACCCAAATAGATATGGGGCCATCACATTGTCATCTATCGTTCTGAAACTATTCGAAAGACTTCTACTTACACGATTGAAAGCTAATATTAATATGCCAATACATGAATTACAAGGGGGCTTCCAAGAGAGGATGGGCTGCATTATGATATCATTTCTGTTTCGTGAGTGTATTGAATACTGCACTGAAAGAGGCAATAAACTATTCGCTTGCTTCCTAGATGCACGACAGGAATTCGATTCTGTGTGGCACGAGGGTCTATTTTATAAGTTGCACCAGTTGGGGATCCGTGATAAACTTTGGCGGATAGTTGTAGCGATGCATGAAGGCATGACGAGCTGCGTGATGCATAAAGGTTTCACGTTGAAATATTCCAGGGCACCCGACAAGGTGGCGTGTTGTCGCCATTCTTGTACTTATATTTTATTAACGACCTTATGGATATACTGGTCAGCAGTAACATGGGATTTAACATTGGTACCAATAGTTTGTGCGCGCCGAAGGTTGCGGATGATATGTTGCTGCTTTCACTGTCAAAGCATGGCCTGCAGTGTATGATGAATATTTGCTACACATTCTCGTGTGCCTGGCGTTTCCAGTATCATCCAACTAAATGCGCCGTTGTGGTTTATAATGAATCAAAACATGCTTACACGATATCAATTAGAAAATGGTTGCTTGGCAATGCCATTGTCAATGAGTCGGACCAATACGTACACCTTGGCGTCATGTGTAACAAATACTCGAAACTACATGATAGTGTGCAACTGTGTTGTAATAAGATAAGGAGAACTTATTTTACTCTAAGTAAGTGTGGTTTATCTAATGGACTAACTCCACTTACTTTAAAGCATATATACGATGCTATTGTCCTACCAAAGGCGCTATACGGATCAGTCGGTGATACGATGACACTGGAGCGGGCTCACCGATATGCATTAAATGCATGCAGAATCTTAATGCCATAACAAGAACAGATGTTGTCCTTAGCTTACAGAACTGCCTTCCGTTAGATGCACTAATAGCTAGCAAGAAACTTGCTTTTCTAGGGCAATTATGCACTCTATAAAGAGACTGTGCTGTAAAACAAGTTTTTTTGTCGCGTCTCAGTTCATACTTGCTAGGTAACTGTACTCGAGGTTTAATGCCCGGTATCTTCAAAATTATGGATATATATGGTTTCAGACACGTGCTAGAAAAGTATGTTTCTTGCGACAAATTTCCGAAAAAGTCTATATGGAAAACATCTGTTAATGTCCGAACTCGTGAAATCAGTGTTAGCGAGTGGCATATTAGAACAGCATCGCCTCCGTTCGCCAGGTTCAGAAAGGTACACGTAGACTACAAATGTAACAAGTTATGGAGTTATGAGAGACTGTTTCCAGAGTATCTGAACTACATACAATCTGTATGCCAATTGATTACCAACCTCACGATATTTAATGAAATTTGTCTCAGATGTGGTTCTCTGATGGACAACTTGGTAGAACATTGTAGTTTGGACTGTCCATCTACATTGAATAGTAGATGTAGGTTAATGCATGCTATACGGCAAGCTTATGGTGATGCTATTTTCATGCGCCTAAGGTCACTTACCAAGGAAGATTTAGTCACTACTCTATTAAGTGTTTACGCATTTACAGACATTGATACAGCTGTTGCATTCAATCGCGTAGACGATCGCAAAATAGTTGTATTTGTGAGTCTACATTACTTGTGGCTGCAGTATATTTCCCGAACATGAACACATCTGTTTATTAATGCTTGTGAAATTAGTTGCGGTGTGTAGCATTAAGTGAATGTATGTACATGTATATAATTGTGTATATGTTAAAACTGTTACAATAATTATTAAATGCAATTCCATGTCACAAATATCCAATCATGGGGGAAATAAAGAATATATATATATATACAGATATAATCATTTAGTAATATTTATCTTACTGATAGTGACGCGCGGTGGCTATTTTCATATGCAAATGAGGTATGACATTTTTAAATTATTGATATTAATTAAATGCGTCACTTGAAAATATTATATGTTCGACAGATTATGAAGTATCATCATTGCACATCAACAAATAAATACAGAAAATAAATAGTAATGTCCGTTAACATTTTAAGGAAACACGGTTATCGTCCCTGATATCAGTGTTGAAATTTATGTCTGATATAAAATGTATAATACTGCCAATCTATTCGTGGGGTAATTGTGAATGAATGTTTATTTTGCCAGAAAATGTCTCAGATGATGTCTCTGATATAATTAAAATGTTGTGCCTAGCGAGTGAGCATGTACCTTTAATATTATCGAGAACTATATTGTTTTTGCATTATTGATATGGCCGTAAAATTTGGGCATGTTTCGTGACACAGACAGTATAGTATAATGATAATATGCACGAGGTTTCGATATATATAAAATAGTTAGCGGAGACGAGAACGGATGTGCGTATGCAATGTAAATGACACCAGTATTACGAAACAGACTGGGTGACATTTGCCAACCGTATGGCACCAGTGCCTATACACTAATCAGTTCATCCGTAAATAACTGGAATTGTTTTTGATATGTTGATCTTTCGACCAATCCAAATGTCACAAAATAATTTTCAGACAAGTCCATTTATGAACAGGTATTTTTTTGTTTCTCAAATAAAATAGGAAAAATATTTGCAAACAGTGAAGATCCTGATGAGACGGCTCGTCTCGAGCCGTCTCATCTGGATCTACACCGTTTGCAAACACCGCTATAGAGGTTTCGGAGTTAATTTCCAAATGTTTTCGTTTTTTGACTCCTCCCACACTCCTTTATATCTTTTTCCCCCATGTTAAATTCCCATAGAGAAATCAATTTTTCGTAATAAAACCAATATTTGACCAAATTTAACGAAATAAAAAGAAGGCTCATTCTTAAATTTTGCTTTAATTTCATATTATCGAAAAGAATACTTTTTTTTGCATTGCTTATATAGCTGTATAATTTGGCCAGGTTTCGTGAAACAGACAGTATACGGTTGTGTACATGCACGTGCTGAATTTGATCGAAAGCTGGACTACTGTCTGTTTCACGAAACCTGCCGCAATTTTACGGCCATATAAACAAGGCAAAAACAGTATGTTTTTCAATAACATTAATCTTTATAAAAATTTAAGAATGCAACTTATATTGATTTCATTACGAAAACATTATTTGTCTATGGGAATTTACCATGGGGGAAAGGAGATAATCATGCTGTAGGAGTCAGAAAACCAAACAATTTGGAAATTGACTCCGACCTGGCCAGATAGCTTGGAAATGATCTAAGAAAACAAAAGTTAACTTCCAGTATTTCTGAAATTCTAAATATTCTACAATGTTAAATCCCCATAGACATCTTCACTCTGTGGAGATGTCTATGTGGATTTAACATGGGGAAATTGTTTATTCACAATTAAATCAATATTTGACCAAATTTCACGAAATGAAAAGGCTCATTCTTCAATTTTGCTATAATTTAATGTTATCGAACAAAATATTTGTTTTTAATTGTTTATATAGCCGTAATATTTTGGCAGCTTGCGTGAAACAGACAGTACATGTACGTATGGTCTCACGAGACAGTGGGCAGCTAGCTTTACAAAGGGGGTGGACGATTTTCTATATACTTCAATACCGACCCTGTAAGTTACACCAGTGTAGATTTATGAATATTTCTTGACTTTGGTAGACTGGACTAGATGTATTTTTTACATGTAGAGTATTTCATAATTCTACGAAACTGAATGTTAGCTCCGGTTGATTTTGACATCTTGTAAAATGTCGCCTGCTATGCTGTCTCGCCGGTACGGTTTCGCGTCAGAATTTAACGTATTTTTCGGGCATTTGTAGCGAAAATTTGAGCTGGTTATGACCCCGCTTTGAAATCATTTTCAGAAAATGGTGTGGTGTTACAAGTGATAGAACAAGACATAACAAAGTATCTGTGCCTCATATTTTCATGAAAACAATTCCAATAAATTCAGTCGTGTTGAAATTTCTGGCCACAAATAGGTGGGTGGGGTAACTTTGTAAAAAAAATAATTGAACACATCTGATGCGGTAACTGAATTTTTATTGTGGCGCGCAATTTGTACTTCATTTGCGAGTATTTTGCAATACTTGTCGCAAGAGCCTCTTAACTGATTGTGAGAGGCGGTGATTTTTATAAGTCACCCGCCGCCCTCAGAAAAGCAGTACATTTTGGCTATTTTCAACCGTCCCGTGATGCCTATGTCTAGAGCATACGACGAGTATTCGGAAATACTGCAAGTTCGGTTGTGGCAGCAAACACATATATGACTGTTACATGTACTAGATTGATGTGGCTTATGGATTTTTTGATCACTGTAGATCGAGATCAGCCTGTGCATCCGCACAGTCTGATCATGATCTGCATTGATTTCCATTCCATTAATGAAACACTGGCATGCTTCCGACAAACAAGATAGGTATCAGGCTACAGGAGTGTTCTATTTGATCAGAGCAATTATGGTCGCAAAACCCATAAGCTCCATTTCTCCAGTCATAGTCACATTATATGGAATTGAACAGGTCAGCGGAAGGACTGAGTTAACTCCATGAGGGGTATAGCCCCGCTGTTCTACTGGTCCCTGTATAGTCCCAGAGCTGGGTCGACTTTATTTACACTTTTTAGCACACGTGTTCTGATGGTTGTTTCCAGTGTAAAAATATAATCATGCTGAGCTAAAAAACAATTTGTTAAAAACACAAACCTGACAGTTTTTTTCCGCAAATTAAGGGTCTTTATGTTTTTTAGGGGACCCCCATTTTTTTAGTCATGATCCGTACAAGAGAAACAAACGTTGATTTCAGACATAGTGTGTCATTTCTTTTCAAATTTAATAACACCATTGTTCGACATAAACATAAAATATGACATTTCAGGAAAAATAAATGATTAATTCCTCAAAGTATACTTTGCTAGAAAAGTATACTTTGCAATGTTGGTGAAATAGGCTACATAGCACTCACAGAATTAAATTCCGCGTGCGCTTTCAAATGTTCGTCATTTACGACTTTCCGTAACTGACGTCACAAGTTGACGAAATTGTCATAGCAGTTAAGTCACCTTTCGACGTCATTTACAGAACATATGTAAATATATTTCATTACAAATTGGCACATGTTCGTAGGTACAAAATCATATGGCGTGTATCATGTGTGTTACTTCCTACCGACATCACTGACAGTAATTGTATCTCCATAGGGCATTTAGAGGGTTTCATACATAGTTATTTTCGCCCTGGGAGGCTGGGTCTAATATACTGATATACGCACTTTCGCATTCGTATGGAAGCGTCCAGATGCCAATGCTAACATATATGTATCTCCCAATTGGGAGATAATATCTCTTAATTAGGACTTAGTATCTCCCAATTAGGTATTTACACGTCCTAATTAGGACTTGATATCTAATAATTAGGACTTGATATCCAGTTAGTTAGTATCTCATAATTAGGAGATAAACGTTTTTTAGCATTTACACATATAGTAAACCTTAATTAGGAGATACTAAGTACTAATTAGGAGATAATAAGCCTAATTTTGAGTTGCTAAGTCCCAATTAGGATATAATAGGTCATAATTAAGGGACAATACGTCATAATTAGGATATACTAACTCCTAATTAGGAGATATTATCTCATAATTAGGATATATAATTTCCTAATTAGGATATATTATATCCTAATTTGGACTTAGTATCTCCTGAGTAGGAGCTAGTATCTTGTAATTAGGAGATAACAACTATTTTAGCATTGGCACCAGGGGGCCGTTTCACTAAACTTCGTACGGCTAAAATGTTCGTACGTCCATCATTATGATAGTCTGTAAATTTCACAATATCAATGTTTTCTTGTAAACAATTATTCGATTTACATTTATTGAGCATAGGCTGCATATGCAGCCTATGCTCAATACATGTAAATCCACCAATTGCAATTTCCAGACAATCCTAAATTTGCACTTACGAACATTTTAGTCTTACGAAGTTTAATAAAACGACCCCAGGAAGCTTGCATACATTCGGGCTACACTCGACTTAAAAACAAACATGTTTTTTTTTCAGTTGTGGCAAACTAGGATATACCAATTCCTTTCTGAATACGCCATTATGTTTGCTGAAAATCCGAAATATCTTCCTTATACGCTCAGAAAGGTACACGTAGACTACAAATGTAACAAGTTATGGAGTTATGAGAGACTGTTTCCAGAGTATCTGAACTACATACAATCTGTATGCCAATTGATTACCAACCTCACGATATTTAATGAAATTTGTCTCAGATGTGGTTCTCTGATGGACAACTTGGTAGAACATTGTAGTTTGGACTGTCCATCTACATTGAATAGTAGATGTAGGTTAATGCATGCTATACGGCAAGCTTATGGTGATGCTATTTTCATGCGCCTAAGGTCACTTACCAAGGAAGATTTAGTCACTACTCTATTAAGTGTTTACGCATTTACAGACATTGATACAGCTGTTGCATTCAATCGCGTAGACGATCGCAAAATAGTTGTATTTGTGAGTCTACATTACTTGTGGCTGCAGTATATTTCCCGAACATGAACACATCTGTTTATTAATGCTTGTGAAATTAGTTGCGGTGTGTAGCATTAAGTGAATGTATGTACATGTATATAATTGTGTATATGTTAAAACTGTTACAATAATTATTAAATGCAATTCCATGTCACAAATATCCAATCATGGGGGAAATAAAGAATATATATATATACAGATATAATCATTTAGTAATATTTATCTTACTGATAGTGACGCGCGGTGGCTATTTTCATATGCAAATGAGGTATGACATTTTTAAATTATTGATACTAATTAAATGCGTCACTTGAAAATATTATATGTTCGACAGATTATGAAGTATGATCATTGCACATCAACAAATAAATACAGAAAATAAATAGTAATGTCCCCAGGAAGCTTGCATACATTCGGGCTACACTCGACTTAAAAAAAAACATGTTTTTTTTTCAGTTGTGGCAAACTAGGATATACCAATTCCTTTCTGAATACGCCATTATGTTTGCGGAAAATTCGAAATATTTTCCTTATACGCTCAGAAAGGTACACGTAGACTACAAATGTAACAAGTTATGGAGTTATGAGAGACTGTTTCCAGAGTATCTGAACTACATACAATCTGTATGCCAATTGATTACCAACCTCACGATATTTAATGAAATTTGTCTCAGATGTGGTTCTCTGATGGACAACTTGGTAGAACATTGTAGTTTGGACTGTCCATCTACATTGAATAGTAGATGTAGGTTAATGCATGCTATACGGCAAGCTTATGGTGATGCTATTTTCATGCGCCTAAGGTCACTTACCAAGGAAGATTTAGTCACTACTCTATTAAGTGTTTACGCTTTTATTTACAGACATTGATACAGCTGTTGCATTCAATCGCGTAGACGATCGCAAAATAGTTGTATTTGTGAGTCTACATTACTTGTGGCTGCAGTATATTTCCCGAACATGAACACATCTGTTTATTAATGCTTGTGAAATTAGTTGCGGTGTGTAGCATTAAGTGAATGTATGTACATGTATATAATTGTGTATATGTTAAAACTGTTACAATAATTATTAAAGGCAATTCCATGTGAATGTATGTACATATATATAAAACTGTGAAAATGTAAAAACTGGTTTACAATAATTATTAAATGCAATTCCATGTCACAAATATCCAATCATGGGGGAAATAAAGAATATATATATATACAGATATAATCATTTAGTAATATTTATCTTACTGATAGTGACGCGCGGTGGCTATTTTCATATGCAAATGAGGTATGACATTTTTAAATTATTGATACTAATTAAATGCGTCACTTGAAAATATTATATGTTCGACAGATTATGAAGTATGATCATTGCACATCAACAAATAAATACAGAAAATAAATAGTAATGTCCCCAGGAAGCTTGCATACATTCGGGCTACACTCGACTTAAAAAAAAACATGTTTTTTTTTCAGTTGTGGCAAACTAGGATATACCAATTCCTTTCTGAATACGCCATTATGTTTGCGGAAAATCCGAAATATCTTCCTTATACGCTCAGAAGTATGAAAGTATATGTTGTGACCAATCATTTGAACCGTCTCGACGAGACGATTCAAATGGTGGTCGTGACACATACTTCTGTGGGCATAGAAGGACAATATTTAGGATTTTCGGCAAGCATAATGGCGTATCCTCAGCATGCACGCAGCATTCGGGTACTCGTTTTTTTTTTATGGATAGTACGGAACATTGTGAGCGAAACTCGGAACATATTTATTCTGAAATCACGATTATATACTCCAAGTAAAACAAAATGAATACTTTTAGCCACCACCCTATTTTCCACCCTCCCACGTTTTCAGCATGTTTGTTACGCGCATTATAATACTTGCATTATTATTGCTTTAAACTCTGTTTATTTCAGTTGTGCAATACGCCTAAAAATAGGCACTGTGCGATTTGTGAGCAGCCCTGCGGGCCGTTTCACTAACTTGTTACGACTAAAATGTTCGTAAGTGCAAATTTAGGAACGTCTGAAAATTTCAATTGATGCATTTACATTTATTTAGCATAGGCCGTATGCTCTATAAATGTAAATCCAATAATATCCAAGTAAACACCAGCGTCCATGATACGTTATGACCGCCATCTGACAAATATCATTGCGTTTATAATTAGTAGGAACATAAAAGACCTATCCCCGTCTCCAAATTTAAAACAAAATCTGTTTCAGCCCAGCCCTGTAGCCGATTTCATTAAAAATTGCAAAGTATACTTATCTAGCAAAGTATATGTTGAGGGATTAATCATTTATTTTTTCTGAAATGCATTATTAAATGGCTGTGATAATGTAATAAATTCAGTATAATAAAAATTAATAATGTTATCCGTAAATTGAAAATTTCTCCCTCAAAGTATATTTTGCTAGATAAGTATACTTTGCAATGTTGGTGAAATAGGCTACAGATTGCCGATACGTTGGCACCGCCCCTGATATTATATGCGTGAGTAAAACTCACCAGAGCTAAAACCGACCATGCGTAAATGTAATTTAGTCCCCAGTTCAAGCGGATTAATTCCCATTAGCGACATTACTTACTTCGCTCCCCCTTAATAAATGTTGTCCTACAATAGAGTGGCATGTCAGTGCGGACATTATTTATAGTGTACACCACCGTCTACGCTAATCTTGACAATATTTATAAATTGTTTTGTTTCAAAATACTTGAATATTATGCTTAAAATCGAGCCGCCTGATTGGCTGAGCCTGAGCTGTGATACAGCACAGGCTCCGTCAATCAAACTGCTTGATTGCGAGCTGGAACTGGCAATATATGTTGTGAAACGTTGAGATCTGGGCAACATTAAACGCAGATTATCATACTGGTGGGTTTCCTAGCCTAAACGTGGTGATAATAATAATAATATGATTACGAAGTAGCGGACATTTAAATGTATGCTAAAAACTTCCTCAGCCATTTGCAGACTGCAAAGGGTTGAAGAAGTGTTTAACATAAATTTACATTCGTTTTTTTTCAAGATCTCGTTGATTTTACCGGATACGTAGGTAGGTTTTGGCCATCTGTGTGGACGCTTAACAGATAACAATAATGACATGGCCTAATATAAGAAAACACAATACATACATGTACGTACGACTAAAATGTTCGTAAGTGCAAATTCAGGATCGTGTGGAAATTTCAATTGATTGATTTGCATTTATTGATCATAGGCTGCATATACAGCCTATGCTCAATAAATGTAAATCCAATCATAGTTTACAAGAAAACATTGTTAATGTGAAATTTACAGACCATAATAATTTTGCACTTACGAACATTTTAGTCGCAAGAAGTTTAGTGAAACGGCCCCCTGGTACGCTCTATGTATGGGTTCATCGTATCATTTCAGCATTGTTTCTACCTATTGTCTAGACATAGTGGAGAGTGTGAGACATAGTGGAGAGTGTGAGTTATTTTCCAATGAACATGACAATATAGTGTTGTCTATGGATGCACGTGAATCATTATCAGACTCTACAAGCGCACTAATGAGACGGTTTATACCTGACCAGGTATTATGTTACCGGGTAGGAAAGGTCATGTCTTGGACACATAATTATTCCTCCGTTTGTGCTCACGTTCAGCTAATGAGCATTAGGTTGTCGGCCAATATGCGGTCGTATATATCTCCCACAGTCACGACACTGTCAGTATTATTCACAATAATGAAGCTAATCAAATCATCAACTACGGAGTTTTGTTGTTGTTTGTTTGTTTTGCACCTTTAGCCATGGTCACAGCGTTATTTGGAACCCGGGTTTAAACATTAACCCTTTCAACCCTAAGTAACTGTAATGGACTGTGATATGCTAATTTTCCGACCAATCCAATCGTCACAAAATTATTTTCAGATTAGTCCATTTATGAAAAGGGGGTGTTTTTGTTCTAAAAAATATGAAAATTACTTGCAAAAAATGTAGATCCTGATGAGACGGCTCGTTACGAGCCGGCTTATCTGGATCTGCACTTTTTGCATAAACCGCTATAGCGGGATTTCGGGTTCAAAGGGTTAAGTATAAAACATTAATTTTCTGTACCCAGCATAATGTAATATACAATTGCTGTATTTTGAGGAGGTGTACATGAGGTTTACGGATCTTCGAAAAGTGATGTCCAATGGAAATGATTCTAAAGTGCTGTCAAAACAAGTTAGAAAGAAGGGAAAAGCAACATCAGACGACAATGTTCGTGCTCAGCAGTCTAATGGTTACATATAGAGGAAATCATCCATTTGGGATATAAAATAGCGGCTGTTACAGAGAGGGTGTTGTTGTAGAGAGGTGGCTGCTCGGGGAGTTTCGACTGTAATGGTACATACAATGTAGTTTGTACACGTCACAGACAGTCGACTGACAAACCGTTACCGACAATATTTCCAATATAAACACTTGAAAATGTCAATATACTTATGCAAAAAGTCTCATCAGAATTCATCATTATTGTAACCATCTACATTAATTTAATTTTAATTAAAATAGTAATATTTTACAATATTTTCTAATACTATTAAATACTTTCATAATGTTACATTGTATTATCGAGTCATGCCTCACAAATTAGTTATTCAATGTACATACAATTCCCATTAACACAATCCATTTTCAGACACTCGTCATTATTTTATTTTCAGACAAATATCATTTTCAGAATATGAACATCTGTTCAGAAAAAAACGTCGTTTTAGTAGTCTAGTCACACCGGGATATGACTACTTAGACACTTCCGCTAAAGGAAAAACATAAAAATAGTAGACGATCTTTTCCAGAAGTCCTTTTTCGAAAAATGTCATTTTCAGAAAAAAATTCCTTTTCAGAAACAAGTCATGTTCGTATTGTCGTCATACTGGTCACTGCTGGTAATACATATGACCGGGACATGACCACTGGGGCACTTCCGCTAAAGGAAAAACATGAAAATAGTAGACGAATCCTTTCCAGAAAAATGTTATTTCAGAAAAAAACGTCCATTTCGTATTTTATTCATAACAGTAATGCGCATGACCAGGATAAACATGAAAATAGTAGACGAATCATTTCCAGAAGTCCTGTTTCGAAAATAGAACATGGCCTTGATATGGACATTGGGACACTTCCGCTAAGGCAAAACACGAAAATAGTAAACGACTACAATGTACAAGCGCCCTCGGCCGCCACTGAATTCCGTCTAAAATGCATTTATTCGATAGCCGTAAGTAGAGCTGAGTGACATTTCGTCGGGAAACTGGGGCATTATTAGACGTGAAACATTGTACAGTGGGGTCAGCGTGTAAGTGCACACACGAACGAACACGACAGGTTGGGATCAACATGTCGTGTTCGTTCGTGTGTGCACTTACACGCTGACCCCACTGTACGCTGGTGTGGAGTGCAGCACTAGTTATACTTGCGAAACGCAGCCATGCTATAAAGAATATAATACAGCAGCCATGTTCATAAAATAGTATGTCCTTTTTTTATTTAGGACAAACCATATTACTTTGTACCTTAGAAGATGAGCGAATAACTTGGAAAATATTTACAAAATTTACGATATTTTTCGCAAATAATGTCCACCGTTGACATACATGCAAATGCGGAAATGAATGCTGTGAACATATTTGTCAACTTTCGCCGTCATTTACAGAAAATGTTATCGCTGTTTTTGTAAATATATTTCATGAAAAATCTCACATCTATTCATGTACAAACTAAAATGGTAATGTCTCATGTTTACACGGCCCTGTGGTTTCGCTTAGGTATACAGTGGAACCTCACTAAACCGAACACAAGAAAATATCTGCGATCTTATTTTTGATGAGTTTCTTGGTCATTTATCTCGGGGGATAATGTCTGATCGCATAGCACATAGCTGTTGCTCAGAATGATCAAATGCAGGATTTAAAGTGAAACCTCTCTAAGCCGGAAACCCTGGTGATATCACAGGGTGTCCGGTTTAGAGAGGTTTCACTGTGCGAATGTCTCCTATATTACTTCATAATTTGGACCATGACTGGAGGGAAGTTGTAGGATTATAGAGCCGTGAGCCGATGTGGCGTCCATGGGGAAATCAGGCTACAAGCAAACTACATTGTGGCTGTGATTCGCAAAATGGGGCTTAGTGGTTTTACGACCAGTGTGGATCCAGATCAGCCTGTGAATCCGCACTGTCTGATGAGGATCTGCACTGGTTGCCAGTATATCACGGAAACAGTCGTCATGTTGTTTCTAACAAGCAGTATTGATCGTTAGCAGACTACAGGCGTGTCCGTGTGTTATTTGGTCAGGGGCTACATTGGCCATACATCTCATAAGCCCCATTTCTCGAGCCACAGTCACCATAGCTGGGATGCGTTTCACTAAACTTCGTACGACATAAATGTTCGTTAGCGAAAATTTAGGATCGTCTGGAAATTTCAATTAATTGA
Organism: Conchocele bisecta; assembly: GCA_029237695.1. Classification (NCBI taxonomy): domain Eukaryota; kingdom Metazoa; phylum Mollusca; class Bivalvia; order Lucinida; family Thyasiridae; genus Conchocele; species Conchocele bisecta. The sequence continues at coordinate 56,241,168 of CM055276.1, read as the reverse complement.
TTTAGATATATATATGCAGCCTATGTTCAATAAATGTAAATCCAATAATTGTTTACAAGCAAACATTGCTAATGTGAAATTTACAGACTATCATAATGTTGCACTTACGAATATTTTAGTCTAAACTAGCTGGTTACAGAGCGATAGCAGGGGGACACACTATGTTATACAGGAACTCCACTGCCAGTGTCTGTGTATGTCAAGTTTATCAGGCAAGGCTAGGAAAAGCGTAGGAATTCCGAGGCTCACCTACCGTTTCCGTACCCAGCCTGATAAGCGTGAAAACAAAACAAAATAGCCTGTCATTATATGTATTTGGCACATCCAATGTGTTGCAATAGCTTTATCTTCAACTATATGTCCATGTACATGTATAATGTCGTTTTCCTCTGAAAGAAACGTGGATTTGCTTAACTCACGTACATGCACTTTGTATTGCAGACCACATTCAAGGCTATCTGATCGATGCGGCCTGGTCTGAGTCTGCACGGTTTCCAGGAGTACGTGGTCAGCAAAGCACCAGTTAGCATTATTGTAACAATCTCTGTATTGGCTGATTGAGGGTAATTGGCTGGTAAAACTAAACGTTGACCCACCACTAATCGCTTACCAAGGTTTCATTTCAGATGATGCTTCAACATGGTCTAGTGAGTGTGTAAACCAAAATGCACCCGAATACCCATTAGCGAAAGCAGATTATTTGCATATATTCAAGATGGCCGCGAAAAAGGCAAGAAAAAGGATGCGACAATATATACATTTGTACGGAGCCCCGCAGGGGACATAGATTCTTTGTTATTAATTCGTTCCCATGCAATAGCAATTCGTTCCCTCAATTAAACAATTCGTTCCCTTGAATTAGCAATTCGTTCCCACGATATAAGAATTCGTTCCCTCGAATTAACAATTCATTCCCTCGAATTAACAATTCGTTCCCACGAAATGACAATTCATACCCTCAATTTACCAATTCATTCCCACGAATTAACAACTCGTTCCCGTGGGTACGAATTGTTATTTCATGGGAACGAATTGCTAATTCGAGGGAACGAATTGTTAATTCGTGGGAACGAATTGTTAAATCGAGGGAACGAACTGTTATTTCGTAGGAACGAATTAATAAACAAAAGCATTCCACGTCCCCTGCGTGTCAGTCAGTGGATATCAAGCCAATACAAAAGTAGCTACCTGATAAATGGAGGATCTTCAACGAGTAATGATTTAATATGATATGTATTAAACCAGTTTACTGATTTCATAAGAAACGAGACAATGACGAGTTTCTTATGAACTCAATCAACGAGTTTAATAAATATAATAAATATTATATTAAATTATTTCATAAGAACGTCATCATAATTCGAAGCTGTATTGATTACCTAACATGTTTTCTGTAGAGGGCCTATTTGCATATATAGAGAATAGTAGGTTAGTGCCGTAAATGGGAACAAATATCTGGCAAGGCTCAGGAAACGGGATGGGCGAGGCTCTGCCGAGCACATCCCTTCTCCGTGCCGCGCCAGATATTTTGTTCCATTCACGGCACTAACCTACTATTCTATTTATTCCGTCAACACCTACAAATGGCTGTAAAATGTAAAAATAGTATTGACTGGATATCAAAAATGTTTCACCGCACCGTATGTCACGGCACATACGCACTGTGTTGACGGGATAATTATTACTACTGACTGTTCCACGTCTTCCTGTCGACGAACGTTTGGCTATTAACACATTAAATATAAAATGTATTTAAATATAAGTACTTTTTCACCAATGAAAAAAACAGCCACCCTTCCCATTTTGTTTTTTGATGACATTCCATCAAATATTGATTTAATAGCGAAAAAAACATTTTCCTACGTGAATTTAACACATGCGGAAAAATAGTTGAGGGAGGAGGAAAAAAATGGAAATTGACTCCGAAACCTGGCTAGATAGCTTGGAATTGATGTAACTAAGAAAATAAAAGTTAGATTTTGAAAATCGGTCCACAAATGAAACATTATTTACAAAAAATTATGTTTAGCCCTCATATATACTTTTTATGTTTGTCCTACATATGGAGATTACATGGTGAAACATGAAGAACAGAACAAGTAATATACATACAAACATGGCATAGAGTGAATAATTAGATTTGTAAAAAATGCGACGTTTCTGTACACTAGGTATCTTAAATTGGATTCAGAATTACACGCAAATGAACAGCTGTGTGATCAGAAAACATCATACAACAGGTTCACTGCATTACTATCAATTGGTATCGTGTGAATCCTTTCTATTAAAATATATCCCACAGTATACGGTATTCAGTTGTGTGCAATGTAGGTTCAACTGATATGATAAGCAGAGTGAACCCATACCAGCGTACACTTGCGCGTAAGCTGGTATGGGTCCATTCAGATTATCTGAAATCGTCACTGTCTCGTGAGTTTGTTAGACCGGTAGACAAACAGTGTAGATAGACCGGTAGGCAAGCAATATAGATCTACCCAAATCAGCATGTGTTGATGGTATCTCGTTTGTGCAGCCTCTAATTTATAATTTTGGTGATAATGTTGTAAATATACAAGTTTACGATCTAAATCTGTATTGCGTATCAGTCGGGCAAGCAGTGTGGACCCTGGTCAACGTACACGCGAGTGTAGGCTAGCCGGACCATTCTGGCTGTCTGTTTATCTCAGGTGCGTGTACCACAATATAGATTTTATTGTAGACCCGTTTCCTACAATGTACGCAGTATAACATGTCCCATGATGTTGGTCAGTGTTATAAACAGTGTAGACCTTGCTCAATGGATACAAATACCTAGTCTAGTCTAAAGGCTAGACTTATTTACTAGTCGTTATATGCATGTATCGTTAAAAACTTCAATCAGTGATCGGTTATCTATTGATGACAGGGTGATACATGTACATTGTATCGGAATATAACATATCAGACTTATTTTTAGCATACAGGATGCATATGCTGGTTATGGGTTCATCCTCATTCTGATATTTACGATCAGTGATTGCATATAATCGTGTTTTTATTTATTTTATTTTTTTTCACGAGTTATGACAATATTCGATTATGACAAAATATAGATTTCGATGACGAGCAGTGCCTATCCTGACCAGCATGTGCGAGTACGTAGGCTGGTCATCCTGATTGAGTGTATTCAGAGTATCGTACGGTACATGTTACCAATATGCATGGTCAGCATTAAGGGCCCTGATCAGCATACACGTAAGTGTAGGCTGGTAGGGGCTGCATTATTATGTTGGTTAGGTTAGCATAACTCTTCATAGGCATATAACACGTGCCCAATGACATATAATCATTAACAATTAGTGGCTAAAATGCTAGATAGTATCTGTCGCTATGACAGATGGTGTATATTCTGACCAGACTACACCACATGCGTAAGCTGGTCAGATGCTAAACCATATAGCATAGTTATTGGGACAAATTCAACAATAAACAGTCGTCATCTGTTTAAATGGTGTGACAAGTGTGTATTGTTGTTTTAGGGTTCATTACTTGCGTTATTTAATCGTATTGTGCAATTCGAGTACATATAGCAACATATTCAATAGCAATCCTGAGAAAGTGTTTGTGGGACCTTCTGTCAGGCAAAGTTCGCAATTGTTTGCCAATTAGTTTTAGCATTTTCTCTTCGTATTAGCCATCCCGTATTTCTAAGACTACGTCCGTACAAACATTTTCTTCAACAATGCGATAGAAATAATTTGTGATGTTATCATGTGTACTGCATTCTGTAATAATGTGAGAGACGTGGTCTTCAGAGAAAGAACCACACACGTGGCATAGGATAATTAAACCTTGTGGATTATCTGTACAGTTGCTAATCCACAATTTGCTCACGGCGCGTGCGGCGGGGACGCTAGTGGGTTCTGTAGCGGACTCCCAGAGAATAGACATTTCAATGTTTGTATGAAGAAGACGAAATCTCGCGTATCGTTGGTTCGACATTGTTCTAACCATGTTGTCGCGGTCATTAGCTTCTGCACGAAACAAAACGCGTGATGATTAATGAAGATAAACACATTAACAATTAAGGAAACAACATATCAAAGACTTGTTTAATTGTTTTGTATTTACAAACTGATTATCATTACCGATTCACGTGTTCCTATGATTGCCACATACTTGACACGATACATTACTGACCTGGAACAGTGACAGTGATCGGCAAAACAGGGAGCCGTTTCACTAAACTTCGGACGACTAAAATGTTCGTAAGTACAACATTATGATAGTCTGTAAATTTCACATTAACGTTTTTTGTTGTAAACAATTAATTAATTAATATGCAGTCGATGTTCAATAAATGTAAATCCATCAATTGTAATTTCCAGACGATCCTAAATTTACACTTACGAACATTTTAGTCGTCGAAGTTTAGTGAAACGAGCCCCTGATGCTCATCTCTGACTGTTATAAGGTTTGATCATGTCCAGCCGTGTGCAAACGTTTGCTGTGGCCCGAGGGAACTGTGTGAACCCCAACAAAAAACCGATGTAATTTGAGCATTATATTCAGTATTTTCAGTACTTTTATAAAATCGTCCCATTCACGTAGATAATTTTCGGTATGCATATTCCGGGGCCGCGTCACGAACGTCATGAACGTCATGAAGTAGTGACGTCATGAAGGCACTTCCGCGTAGTGACGTCATGAAGGCACTTCCATTACGCGCGGCCCGGGAATGAGCAATGCCTAATAGTCCGGTAATTAAAGCAGGAAAAATGGTTGAGGTTGGACAAAATTGTTGAAAAAGGTTTCTCAACTGATATCACCTCCTTGGTAACTATACGTTAAACAAAAAATAGTTTACCAACATTTTCTCTGGGCAACTGTTTGAAAGTAGGTCAAATCCAAGATGGCCGCCGTCAAAATAGCAGAAAATACCCATGAAGCAAACTAGACATATGATATGTCAATTTACATTGGCTCAAAGAGAAGAATTCAATCGACTACTATTTTGGCCACATAAGGTCACCTAAAATTCAAAATGGCCGCCGAAATCCAAAATGGCTGCCAAAGTATGAACACAATTGTGATATTTATTAACGAATTACAATGAAAAGCTTGTTAGATGTCATTTTCACAAAATAGTTAAACACTTGTGGTTTATTAAACACATATAACATACATGCACACAAATGGTGGGCACAACCATACTGTTTTAATATGAACTATAATAAACTAATAATTACACTTGAATATAATGAGATACCACTGAACTCAGTTCGTGGTGCAATTTACATATGTTTGTTTTTCAAAATCAGCCCATAACATAATTTGTCCACTCCATCAGGGCCTATGTTTAGATATTCCCTATTCTAGTCATCACTCATTCTGCTTGTTGTGATTTGGAAGCTGACTCTGGTAGGTACTTTCCCTGCAGTGGCTGCTATTTTTAAATAGACTCTACCTGTCATCACTACATAGCTGGAATTATGCCTGTGTAATCATATCAGTGATACTCACTAGTGTATGCTCTGGGGGGAGTTTGTGTACATTTGTCTTTTAGAGCAAAACTTTGAATGTTCATGTTCTGTATGCCAAGACCTTCACAAAAGTTTAGGTAGGATTTCCAAATCAAGTACGTTTTCTCGGCAGAGGCCATTTTGGATTTTAGCCTGGGTGCCAAATGGCTAAATTTACGATATTGTAGTTTCACAGTGTAAACTATTATTAGGTATCCATATATTTTTCATTTGGATTGGTTATGATTATTTAAATGTTACTGATATTCTTTTAGCATGATTTAATACTTTAATCATTGATTTAATGTTCAATACGGACATTTTTTACTCAAATTTAGCTGACAATTCCACTCATTTGAATAGCATCCCTGTCTGTTGGCGTATCACTCACCAAATATTGTATGTAGACTATTTGTTCTCCGCCGTTTTGTCAGGAATATTTGTGACCTGTACATTGAACAAGTCCTGATGAGCAGTTTAAAGTCGGTTGGTGGGCTAACTAGAGGTCGTGGTTTTGATGCGTCAACCAGTCTGGTCTGGCTACTACCAATGCCTGTATGCGGTGAAGTACACAAGGCTATGCAGGAAGTGGCGGGCCTCTCGACCACCAGTGCAATGGAGACACATAAAGATCTGAAACAGGCAAAATTCAAACGTGACGCCAAATATCTTCAGTCTGTCATGGATTATCTCGAAGAGAGAAAGCCGTCCACAAAGGAATCCAAGGAACTGCGCAGCCTGTCATCAGGAGTCATATCTGAAGGTTCGGTAAATGTGGATTCAACTGAAACTGTCGGTACTGCAATCCTAACATCAATGGAAGGAATGTCGGTTTCGAAACATACATTTTCCAAATCCAAACACGTAAATACTCTAGCATCATCAGTGTAAGTGTCAGTGGATGGCGATAAAATTGAGATCGATCCGCAGCAATTATACCAGCGCCTATGCTTGTCACCAGCATAGGCAGCATTGATACGAAAACACTGTTCCAGTATGAACTGTGCTCATATCCGACATCATTATTCGATAAGAAGCTCCTTATGCGACTTGCGGACAAGGCCGATCTCCTGAATGGGTTAGTCAAACAGGTCACATTATGTGTTATCAGTGAGTGTCCTATTGGCGTGGCCTACGTCATTGATGGAGGGGCGATGTTACAGCGCCTTCCATGGTCGAAGTCCACATCATATGTAAACATTTGTCAACTTTATATACTTTATATACAGTTTGTACGCATCCACTTCCGCAATGATCTTGTTGTGTTTGATGGCTATGAGTCTGGTCCTTCTACGAAAGATGAAACCCATCAGAGGCGTACTGGCAATGATATGGGTGTGAATGTGGATTTCACACCAGATATGCTGCTAAAGATGAAGAAACAACCGTTCCTGGCAAATACAAGAAACAATCAGAAGTTCATTGATTTGCTGGGATCTGAGATGGAGAAGGAGGGAACTCAAGTCAACAACTCACCTGGTGATGCTGACTATGCCATTGCAATGTCTGCCTGTGAGCTCGCTCGGACAAAACCGGTGGTTGTTGTAGGGGATGGTACTGACCTTCTGATTATGTTGCAACATCACTTCAAGCCAACTGTACACGAACCAATCTATCTTCAGACTAGCACAAAGCTAATTGATGTACCCGTCTTGCGAGAGACTTTAGATCCTGAACTTAGCCACTCCCTACTCTTTATCCATGCATTGTCGGGATGTGACACTACATCAAGTCCCTATGGCATAGGAAAACTCTCGGCTATGTGCAGATACCCTGGTCTGCAATAATTCGCAAAATCATTCTCGGTGGAAGCAGTTAGTCACAAATACATTGAGAGAGCTGTGAATCAGGCCCTTCTGACACTCTATGGCAGTAAGCCTGATTCGGACTTGAATGATGAACGTGTATCTAAATTCTCGGAGAAGGTTGTTTCAAGTGCCAGCTGTTTGCCCCCTGAACGACTTCCACCGACCTCAGATGCTGCTAGGTTCCACAGCCAGCGGGTTTATCACCAGGTACAGATATGGCAGGGTAACACCATGGAGGCAACCGAATGGGGTTGGGACCTCCGTACAACACCACATGGGCCAAGTTTGAAGCCACATAGAATGGACCAAGTTGCCGCTCCTACATCTCTACTTCATATTATTAGATGTAATTGTAGTGGAAAGTGTGACAGAAACACATGTTCGTATAGGAAAAATGGACTTTTGTGTTCTTCGGCTTGTGCCCACTGTAAGGGAATAGCGTGTACAAATGGAGAAAGTCATGATTCAAATGACACAACTGATTACTTATGCCTGGTATTCTCATTTATATTCTCCATGGACATACTAATACCAAATCAGTGGCGTTCGTTGTAGACATACATACATGTGTATTGTGATGACTGAAACATTATTGGTGACCTAGCCATGGGGCATGTTGCCACGGTGGTCAGTCTTAGTTTGATCAAACAGATATGTAAGTCAGATTGAATGTGGTTGTCACAGTCAATCTTGTTACAAACAGACAAAAATCTGACAAATTGATGGTCTACTTTGACAAAATGTTTTCAGGTCAACTTGGTTCCAATCTTAGTTTCGTGAAACCGTTTGATCAAACTAAGATTGACCGTGACATATATCGTGATTTGTATGTGCACTATCAGTTAAGCATAGTAAGAGCATACATAACATGTGCTTAATTGTTAAGTTTTGAAACACAGCCGCCATTTGTACACCTGCATTAAGTTCTTACATGTCACTATAGTCCTAGAAAATAGTAGTTAGAGACACACTAAGTGTATTACTGATGCTTAGTATATGACATCTGCCAGCCCATTGTCATTATACAATCTTTCAGCAATATTTATTTTCATTAGTGACCTTAATCGAACATAACTGTCATAATTTTGTTTATTTTAGCTCTTTTTGGCGGCCATTTTGAATTTTAGATTACACTATTTGGTTGTATTTGTAGTCTAATGAATTCCGCTCTTTGAGCTAATGAAAATCTGCATATTATACGTGTAGTTTAAATACGTACAACAATTTCCTATATTCGGCAATTTTGACGGCGGCCATCTTGGATTTGATCTACTTTCAGACAGTTGCCCAGAGAAAATTATGGTAAAGTATTTTTTTTCTTAACCTATAGTTATCAATGATGTGATATCAGTTGAGAAACCTTTTTCAACAATTGTGTCCAACCTCAACTGTTTAATGCCTGGACTATAAAGCCATGTGCAAACATCACGCGCTATTTGCAAACAACTGAAACAATGTAACAATACCGAATAAAACTGGCTTATGGCGTTTTTATTACACAAAATATGCTTTCACGGTGGAATAACACAGTGCAGTACAAAACATAATACACTAGTGTGATACATATGCAAATAAGGCCGGTACAGAAAACATGTTATGTGGTCATTACAGCATGAACGTAGTGTGCTGTGGTTATGCAATAAATATAATCTAACATCTGTGTTGATTTAATATTGTATTTATTAAAATCGTTGACTCAGTGCATAAGAAACACGGCATAGCCTCGTTTCTTATGAAATCAGTAAACTCGTTTAACAAATATCATATTAAGTCATCACTCACGTAAGATCCTCTAGTTACCTGCGGCCACCAGACAAATTCCTAGTCTGTAACTATGACTCGAGAAGTGAAGTGTTTGATATTTACCCCAGCCACTATCACAGGGGCCCGTTTCACTAAACTTCGTACGACTAAATTTTTCGTAAGTGCAAATGTAGGATCGTCTGGAAATTTCAATTGACGGATTTACATTTATGTTCAATAAATGTAAATCCAATAATTGTTTACAATACACATTGTTAACTTGCTGTGAAATAGACTATCATAATTTTGCACTTACGAACATTTTAGTCATACGAAGTTTAGTGAAACCGCCTCAGGTGGCTAACTGTCTGGGGCCAGTTTCACTAAACTTCATACTACAAAAATGTTCGTAAGTGCAAACGATTATGATAGCCTTTACATTTAACATTAACAATATTTTCTTGGATTATTGGATTTACATGTTCAATAAATGTAAATCCATGAAATGAAATTCCAGACTGTCCTACATTTGCACTTACGAACATCTTAGTCGTACGATGTTTAGTGACACGGGCCCCAAGGGTGCGGATTTAGAGAGTTAGATTGAGAAACAGAATCATGCATTTTCCTGTTGTTTGACGATTTTCAAATGATTTCAAGTACAATATTCATGTATTTAACAAAAATACATTGAAAAATATTGGCAAAGTGCTTTTAAGTAGTAGTGTATTTGGTAAAGACGTTTACAGATGTAGTTTATGCAAGGTGTATGATCACGTGGTACAAACAACAACAACAAGCACTGAAACTTCCAGAATCCATCTGATTCAAAGTACGTATTCATTTATAGTGTCCTCATTACGTAACGGATTTTGATGAAATATGGTTCATCGAACGCGTCTTGTTAAGCTGTATTTGGTGGTCTCTGTATTTCCGCCCAAATTTCTATTGTTTTTTCGAAGAATCGACACGGAAATCGATTCTTCGCAAAAACGACATAAGTCTGTGCCGAACTCCCTGGACCACAAAATACAGCTCATGAAGACGCGTTTGCTGCGCCATATTTCATCAAAATCCAGTGCATGTTAGGAAAATGTAAAATAATACTTACTTTGGAGTGGGCGACGTTGTTGTTGTTGTAACCACGTGATCATGCACCTTGTTATGGCAATCGCGTAAAAGGAAGAGTTGAGATTTAAATGTATAAGCTACCAGGAAGAGTTGTGGATTGTGACGTCGTTCGTGGAAATATTTTCAATTGGATTAAGCGGGAAATCTGTTTATAAATATAACTTTACACGTATTGTAACAATTGATGATTAAGTAAATATAAATATATATTGGCGGAAACGTTGCAATATGCGATGAATTGAGACGAAATGCTGTGCGTTCAGTGGTCAAGAAACTATAAAACAATGAATATCTAGGGCAAACTAGAGTATCTTTCTTATTTCACTCTTTAAATATTGTAATTTCATTAGAACTGCGTCCTCCGGACTCACTGGTAATGAAATTCCAAGACATAGTCATGATATTTAAAGGGACAAAATAAAATGAAATATAATAAAGAGTCGTCTGTTATCGTTGAACATATGTCCATAGTTAAGCACACTGATGTTGCTTGTGTCCGGGATTAAAATGCACTATTCTGGGTATGGAATGGTGTTCAAGCCAATGTTCATCCTTAAAGTTGCATGCCTACTCAGTAGGCACAAACTGTTCTTTATATCACAGACATCGGAAAACTTTTCTGGCAAAATAAACATTAATCACCATTACCCCACGTATGGTTTGTCAGTATTATGCATTTTATATTAGACGTAAATTTCCATATGGCTATCAGGGGTGATAACAGTGTTTTCTTAAAATGTTAACGGACATTACTATTTATTATCTGTATTTAATTTTTGATGTGCAATAATCATATTTTATAATTTGTCGAAAATATTATTTTTTCAAGTGTGATTTAATTAGCATAAATAATTAAAAAATATCATGCCGCATTTGCACATGAAACTATCCCGATACCACTGCGAGTCGCTGTCAGTAAAATAAATATTACTAAATGATTATATATGTATAGCGGGCACTCGTAATATTTAGAACTGGTGAAATAGTGACGCAATTACATGTATACACGTACAGTAGGGTCAGCGTGTAAGTGCACACACGAACGAACACGACAGGTTGGAACCAACCTGTCGTGTTCGTTCGTGTGTGCACTTACACGCTGACCCCACTGTATGTAATTCCTATATAGAACATTTGTGCCCAGTAAGTTGGCATGTACCCTTAAATATAAGTCGAATGAATTAGTGAATGTTCTATTGTAACATAGTAAAGTAACAATTTTGATCACAAGATGAACAACTGCGAAGGGACACAACAGAACTAACTATGACATACAGTGGGGTCAGCGTGTAAGTGCAATGTGGATTGACGGTGGAAGGAAATGACCGATGGCCTGATTGCTCAAGAACGTGCAATGTACACGACCGCCTGTGGTAATCTTGCACAGATTATCAACGTGTCTGAACATCTATTGTCAAGGCCTATATAAAACATGTGGAGCGAGGAACGGTCCTGAAAAAACAATAGGTAGCGACGGAAGCGTTTTTTTAATATTACTAGGGAGCTTATATATTATCGTAGGCGGTTGTTGTGTAATTATGTGCATATGTTCCGGAAATGAGTTTACTTGCTTTACAACTACATGTAATCAGAAGTATGATGTTTACGTTCGTGCACCAACTATTGCATTAGTAACAGCTTGTGTTCGTCGATCGTTTTTTCCCCAATCCCATTATATGGAGGCGCGCACACATTCTGACAACAGGGATATATATGTTTTAGTTCAAATATTGGATTTTTAATACATTAATTAACAATATAATAATAACTATATAACAAGTCGTTCCCACGAATTAACAATTCGTTCCTGTGGGAACGAATTGTTATTTCGTGGAAACGAATTGTTAAATTGAGGGAACGAATTGTTAATTCGTGGCAACTAATTGTTAATTCGTAGGAACAAATTGTTAAATCGTGGGAACGAATTGCTAAATTGAGGGAACGAATTGTTATTTCGTGTGAACAAATTGTTATTTCGTGTGAACGAATTAATAAACACGCATATTCTACGTCCCTTGCGGGGCTCCATAGAACGAAACGTGTGATCGGGGCAATATCCTTCGCAAGCATCCATGCATAGATAATAAAATATGACAAAATTCAATCCCCTCTTGCATACATTCTGGCTGTCTCTCGTATCTACAGGAGACCAAATACAGTGGGGTCAGCGTGTAAGTGCACACACGAACGAACACGACAGGTTGGAACCAACAGGTTGGAACCAACCTGTCGTGTTAGTTTGTGTGTGCACTTACACGCTGACCCCACTGTAAATAGAGACTAGCAGGTTAGTGCAGTGAATGGAAACAAATATCTGGCAAGGCTTAGGAAACGGGATGGGCGAGGCTCTGCCGAGCACATCCCGTTTCCGTGCCGAGCCAGATATTTTTCTTCCATTCACGGCACTAACCTACTATTCTATTTATCCCGTCAACACCTACAAATAGCTTTAAAATGCAAAAATGTAACCCCAGCCGCACCCTCAAAATCGGAGAATCGACTAGTATGACAACCCCACATATTCATACGCAGTGATTAGGTTGTATTGACGGATATCAACAATAGCAATGTGTCACGGCATCGTGTTTCACGGCACATACGCACTGTGCTGACGGGATAAATGTGTCTGATCACAGTACACTTGCATCCCATAAAGTGATTTTATACAAGGTCACCCATGTTTCAAATTTGTTACCTGATTTTATTTCAGTATCATGTATTATCATGAATCATTTAATAGTATATGTAATTATTGTATTTCCAATATCGGAAAAGCTAATTCTGCGAAGTGAAACTCTAATTCAATGTTGAAAGTACACACAACGAAAAACACAGTGAAATACATCACAAACTTGACGACCATATTTCGAGTAAGACGTTTTGGCTCTATGATAAACCATAGACTCTTCATGTACATGTGTTTCCGATGACAAATTGTTTTTGTTGTCCATCTGTCATAGCACGCACTATATCACATGACTATACCAAAATAGCCAATACGCTATTATTGTAGCCAGCTATGACCATCATCCAAAAACGTCCGCTTAACAAACTAGGCCGACCGCATGACAATATGTACAGTGAATATGTGTTGAAGCTTCCCAAACGAAACGAATGGAATACGAAGTGAAACGATCGTTTTATACAACGAGAATGCATACAAACGAGTATCGTTTCTTTTTATGTAGACAGCAGGTCCTTATACCCACGGTACTAGTGCTTCGAATATAAATTACATATGAAATAAAACAGAAATCCTGAAAATCCGTCTTTTTTTTCTTACTTTCACATGTGATTCACATATTTTAATAAAACAAAAGTTGAATGCACAGCACAAAACTGGCTGGAACCTTCCTAGAGGAAGTGACGTGCATGCATCGTCATCTTGCATATGTTCCTATATAGGCGAGGCGATTTCATAGAATGGTTTTTGACATACTATGGTGGGCTATACGTGTGTCAAATGTGTTCAGGATAACACAACTTGAAAAGGAAAATGTCAACAGTGGAAAATATCTTGAAAACTGGAACAAATCAAGTGATGTACACTTTAATTAGTTTTCTCAACTGAAACATATAAATTAAATTGTTTGTAATTTGCTTTATAATACCACATCAGAACACTTATTTTATAACAAGCAGCAGCCCACCATAGGTTTCTTTAACTATGTTACTATTTTTAGATATTCTAGGAAACCACAGGTCTGATTTTCAGAGAATTCAGAAGTAAAACATAAACGTCATACAACAACATGACCCACTGCTTGAAGGGAAAATAGATTCAAGGTTACCCGCGGCTATGCGGGACGCTACTATACGTGAAAACGATATGTTCGTTTAAATACCTGGCTTTCGACTATTTAATCGACTGACGTTACTTTCAACGCATCGTTTTGACATCGTTTTGACATCGTTTTCATTCTTTTAATTGGCACGTTTAATTCAACGAAAGTATCATTTTTTTTAATTATGAGAACAAAAAACGATGTCAAAACGGTGAGTAAACGATATACAGTCGTTCGTTTGTTGTATGATCTGTACCATAACATATTGGGGTCAACAGTCAATACTGTTCCTGCCCGTATGTCAGCTGCTATGTTTGAAAAGGTTCATGGCATCACCGTTGTCGGGAGTGCATACCGTACCGTTGTGTTTATTTTTAAAAATAAGAACCCATTGTGTGAAATAAAAGCATGGGCATAATCTTCTCTATTGAACAATAGGGAGCATAACATTCACATAACGTCATTTTAACATTGGGCTGCATATCGCGTGATGACGTTGCGTTGGTAACGATACAAATGTCCACGATATATTTATGATGAGTTGTGAATATGAAATGGATGCGACATTTATCAATCATTAGGTATGTGAATTTTCAGACAGTTCACAACAAACGTTAATTTTACATAAACTGTCCGGGTATTTTATGAAACCCATCGTACACCACCGCCTGTGTTAACCTTGCCCAGATTATTCCCACGAATTAAAAATTGGTTCCCTCAATTTAACAATTCGTTCCCACGAAATAACAATTCATTCCCTCGGGAATGAATTGTTAATTCGTGGGAACGAATTGTTATATAGTGGGAACGAATTGTTAATTCGAGGGAACGAATTGTTAAATTGAGATAAAGAATTGTTAAATTGAGGGAACGTATTGTTATTTCGTGGGAACTAATTATTAATTCGAAGGAACGAATTGTTATATACAGCAGCGCTTTTCTGCAGGTGAACTATACGAACTATACGAATACTATACGTATACTATACGAATACTATACGTATACTATACCAATACGATATGTTTTCTATACGATATGCATATAGTATAAACGTACGGTATGTTTGTACAATACATACCAACGAATATCGTATAGATATACCATTCAAATCGTACGTTTATACGATTTTTATACATGTGTATAATTCTGGTACGTTTGTATCGTACAAACATACCAGATTATGGTATATTCATACCATATCCGTAAGGATATATCGTATATACGAACGGATATCGTATGTTTGTATAATATTTGTATAGTACGTTTGTACTATACGATGATACGGTAAAAACATACCAATATTATAAAATCATACGATATGCTCATTAAATATACCAACACTATACGATTACGATATGTATACGATATTAGTATATACAAATAGGTAAGGAGCAGAAAAGCGCTACTGTAGTGGGAATGAATTGTTAATTCGAGGGAACGAATTGTTAAATTGAGGGAATTATTTGTTATTCTTGGAATACAAACAAATCCATGTACCCTGCGGGGCTCCGTTGCTTTACACAATACAATTTGTTTTTATACAATGAATGAATGCAGCATTGGGCCAGTCGCAAACCATTGCAATCACGTTGAAAACCTCTTACTACTAAAATGTTCGTAAGCGCAAAATTATGATAGTC
Source organism: Conchocele bisecta (assembly GCA_029237695.1). Taxonomy (NCBI): domain Eukaryota; kingdom Metazoa; phylum Mollusca; class Bivalvia; order Lucinida; family Thyasiridae; genus Conchocele; species Conchocele bisecta. The sequence goes on along the minus strand of CM055276.1, from coordinate 56,225,560 downwards.
TGTAGATTTCACATTAACAATGTGTTCTTATAAACCATTATTGAATTTACATTTATTGAGCATAGCCTGCATATGCTCAATATATGTACATCCATGAATTGAAATTTGCAGGCGATCCTAAATTTGCACTTACGAACATTTTAGTCGTACGAAGTTTGGTGAAACGGGCCCCAGAAAGCCAATACATGTATGTACATACATGTACACTGTATACCAGATAAGCCGATTCCTAACGAGCCGTCCCGACAGGATCCGCAGTATTTTTGCCACTAGTATACATCACAAAACATTATGTCGTTTCATGTAGTGGAATAATTAATGATATCCTGGGATGAAATGGTCAAAAGGTCCGACACTACAGGCTGAAGGCTGTCCGGTATAGTGGACTCTTAAAGGCGCATACTGTGAACGATCTCTAAACCGGATGAGATTCGGTTAAATTATAAAATAAAACTATTTCGTCTGTTCTAACCTACACACGATTTCTAGCTACACTGGTTACAAAGGTTGCACAGCCCGCTTTAGTCCGCGGGCCAGTGCGGCAATTGTAGGGAGTATCACACACATTAAATTATGTCTGATCCTCGCAATCCGCGGCCACAATTTACCCCAATTCTATGCCTGGTCCTTCTGTATACAAATGTCTCCGTTCTACGGCAGATGTAATTTGGCGGACGTATTCCACTTAATCACCGGTCTGATTAGCTGCTCTGCTAGGCGATAATGGCACGCAAACGGATGGATGTATTTCCAATTTGTCCGGAGTGTTTACAAGCAGCGTGTCCAGACTGCAATAGGCAACTCATCATTGAACATGGGGTAATCGTTTGAGAGAATCGAGTTTTCTTTGTGTATAACCAGTGTAAAGCCCGAGTCACTGCGCACTTATACTGTCTCGTAAGTAATCCTTTTTGCTTATTCGTAATCGTGGTTGTCTGATCGAATGACAAACAGAGATGCACTGCTTCATTAGAATAGAACACCGACTCTCAGCGGAACTGATTTCTCTTGAATTTGTTTCATTACACACATTTACATGGTACTGTCTAACAAATGTAGTTTGAATAATGTTCTACTATAACTGGCATCGAAATTTATCTAGCTTTAAGTTACTCCGTTACTCTGTCGCAATTCATTGCACACGTTGTTTAATAAAGACATGTTTTGCTTACCGTCGAGAGTTGAAAAACACACATTCTGCGTATTGTGAGCAAGACCACCAACACCACCACCATCCTTCCGGACGGGATATCATACACAGGCAATAGGCTACACCATGAAGGAGGAGTATGGACGTTTATTAGTCTTATAAGGTTCGACAATTTCCAGCTGTGGGTCAACGTTTGCCGTGCCACGAGTGAACTGTTTGAACCCCAAGGCCGTAGGCCGTGGGTTCAAACAGTTCCCGAGGGGCACGGCTCACGTGTACCCACGGCTGGACATGGACGAACGTTATGGTTACATTTCCGTCGGAAAGTCATGCGATTTGAGCATTTATGCAGTACTTTCGGTACTTTGATAATCTGATCCATTCAAACAGCTGATCTACAAATACAAATTCCGATGCCACAATACACGTTGCGTGATGAAGCCGCATACATTTAAAAAATTTAGTGCAACCGTTGTGAACTGGTCTGGTGACGTAATGGCGAGTTCTAGCAACGTCATGAGACACATGCATTACATGTACGTCGGTGTTGGCTTGGCCCGATAATGAGCATTGGTCAAACAGCACGTGAGCCGTCAAACAACCGCAATCATGTAACAATATGTTGTTATCTAGTTCTCATTTTACGCTAAAAGCCCCCGACATTGATTTTTTTTTTTTATTAATCCGTTCCCACGAAATAACAATTCGTTCCCTCAATTTAACAATTAGTTCCCACCAATTAATAATTCGTTCACACGAATTAACAATTCGTTCCCTCAATTTAACAATTCATTCCCACGAAATAACAATTCCATCTAACGGGAACGTATCATTAATTCGTGGGAACGAATTTATTATATCGTGAGAACGAATTTTTAAATTGAGGGAACGAATTGTCATTTCGTGGAAACAAATTGTTAATTTGAGGGAACGAATTGTTATATCGTAGGAACGAATTGTTAATTCGAGGGGAAGTAGTAGTAAGGGAGTCAAAATGATACCACCTACCGTGGTATCGTTTATAACCCTCTATAATACCCCCACCACCCCCGAAAATCAAAAAATTGGTTAACGAGGAAAATTGGGTCTCCCGACAGCAAATTTATGAATTTTTGGAGAAAATAATTTTGAGAAGAGGGAGTCCCAATTATATTGGTAATTGACTTTTGAAAGTATATATTGGTGTCATAAATACATCATGTTTTTCACGTCCAAATTGAACAGATACATTTCATAGGTTATAATAAAAATATTATAACAAAATGGATAATAAAATAGAATGGGAATTGGAATTTTGTAATGTCTTTGGTGAAAAATATTACTATAAATTGAAAACATTATGCAGAATCGAATACATGAAATATCAGCGTAATTTATTACGCTCCGATAAAAGCGTTGCATTTACAATATTATATCGGCAATTATGTCGCCGGTACAAGGATCAAATTCGTGAAACGAAGCGACTAAATAGGATCGGAGAACAACTACCGGAACATCATAAAACTAATTTTATAAAACCGTTTAAAATCAACGATTCGTTTACGGATATGCGTTTCTACAATCATATTGTAATGGATTTGAAAATTCTAATTGGAAATTGAACAGAAAAAAACGAGTACCAATATTATTAGAGAAAATGGATAATACAATACAATTTGAATTGAAAATTTTTAATGACTGTGTTGAAGAAGTTTACGAAGAATACGGGGGTTATAATCCTGTATATAAATTCTATAAAATGAGAACACTAGGCGATATCGAATATATGAAATACCAGCGTAATTTATTACGCTCCGATAAAAACGTTACATTTCCAATATTATACCGGCAATTATGTCAACTATACAAGAGGCAAATACGAACATTAAGACAGATAATGCGTATCGGATATGAAACTAAGGCGTATTATACAAAATTTTTAAAACCCAACGATTCGTTTACGAACGTACATTTCTACGATATCGCTTATAAATTTATATTGTAATCACAACACCAAGCAGACGACAATGTTTCACTTACACGTGTTATAAACACACAAATTATGTGTCCTACCTTACACGTATATTAAGTGTAGTAGTATAGAGGGAGTCAAAATGATACCACCTAACGGTGGTATCATTTCTCCACCCTCTATACTACTCCACCACCCCCCGAAAAATCAAAAATTGGTTAACGAGGAAATTGTCTCCCACCAACCACAAACAACCATCCAAAATGTGTGTCATAAATACATCAATGTTGTTTTCACGTCCAATTGAACTTATAAAACAATAGTCTTAAAAAGGTGATTTATTTTTGTCTCGTTGTCATAAATACATCATGTTGTTTTCACGTCCAATTGAACAGATAAAACAATAGTCTTAAAAAGGATTTATTTTTATCTCGTTGTCATAAATACATGATGTTTTTACGACAGTAAATTTATGAATTTATTCTAATAAGTTTCCGATTTAAATGCGTCCTCGCGCAAATAGTCTATATTCCAACACCATATTTTCCTCCTCCGTTATAGCTAATTGATTCCGTAGATCAGCAAACTAATTTCTACCAGCTCTAGTCTACCACGTTCACCTGTAGCCAACCACAGCAGCGTAGTTGCTTATGTCCCTATCTACAAAGAGTTTGGGCACTAACGAATTTACAAGGGCATCTGGGGCATTGAAATTGTGGGGGGGCACAAGGAAACTTTCTACGTCTCGCTAGATGCCTTCGTAGATAGTCTTTAGCGTAAACGTTTTACAACAAGTCTCACACTCCATATATGTATATGTTATGTTTATATTCAATTGGTCGTAAAAAAAACATAATGTTTTCAAGACCAATTGAACAGATAAATTTCATAGGTTATACAAAAGTATATTACAGAAAATATGATAACGTCAGAAAAACTAGAGCAGAAATAGAAAGTTTGAGAAGAAAAGCCGAATCTCTAGGGATTACTTATAGTAAACGGTTGAGAGTTAGGGGGTTGACAAAGTTGATAAATGCCACAAAGAATGAGGCGTTTACAGAAAATATGATAACGTCAGAAACTGAGCAGAAATAGAAAGTTTGAGAAGAGAAGCCGAATCTCTAGGGATTACTTATAGTAAACGGTTGAGAGTTAGGGGGTTGACAAAGCTGATAAATGCCACAAAGAATGAGGCGTTTATGAAGCGGTTTACCCGCGCCCACAAACGAGGAGCCTTTAAAGATATATCCAAAGCGGAGGAAGTAGGTAACAGAATTCAAAAAGAAAGTATTGCGGGGTTAAGGGCTAGTGTAATCAAACCTTCAAGCACAAATAATTTGTCCCAAATTAGACGCCAAAATAATAATAAGAAAAAATCTATCGTTAGCGCGATAGTGGAAAAAGGTGAAGAAATATTGGGGGCTCACGATGAAACATTGGAAAAGGTAGAAAATGGAAGACGGGTAGTTACATTATCCTTTCGTAAAAACATTAACATTAACGAGTCTGAACGCATGTCCGATAAACTCGCTCCGTATCTAACAACCAATTTTTATTTGAGATATTCATATTCTTACAAGCTAGAACATATGGAGGAAATTAAAAATGGTAAAACCTAAAACTATATATTTCACAAAAATCTCGGTGGTAGCGAACCACTATCATCAATGAAAAACCGTTAAAAAATGGCTGTCAGATAAGGAGCAAACACGAATAATGTCGATAAAATAGACAGACCAAATACAAAGTGGAAGTTTGTAGATGGGTAGAGGTTTTCGTAAAGCTAATACAGGGTAGTAGGGGAATAGATTTGGGACTACAATCCAAAGAAGCGGCAGGAGGAGAACTTCCAGAATGGCTGAAGAATAAAAAAGGTATGTATTCTTTAGATAAGTATAATGACGACCTTTGTCTGTTCAGGTGTCTAGCTATGCATATGACAGATAAAAGACCCGACAGATGTACAGAAAAGGCGAAAGAACTTAGTAAGCAATATTTTGGTAGTAATGTGGTTTCACCAATTCCTTTTTCAGATCTGAAAAAGGTTGAAGAGTTTTTTAAAATCGGTATAGAAGTATATCAACCCACCGAATGTAATGTATGGTTGGTTTGAAAAAAGGTACCAGCACACTATAAGGCAATAGGTAATTAAACCAATGACAATAGGACTGTTTAATAATCACGCATTTCTGATAAAAAACCTTAAAAACCTATCTAAAATTTACGCCTGCGATAATTGCAAACAGAAATTCACGAAAGCGAGTAATATGAAGAGACACGGACCAAAAAAAATGTGAAATGAAATGAGACAAAAAATAGTATGTGATGGTAATTATTTAGAGCGCCCGCGTTCGTCGTTCGAGAAAGCGTTTTACCCAAAAGGTTCTAACAGTTATGGGGCGATCGATTGGATGTATTCTGTGGAAAAGCGGGAGGGAATTCACATTCACCACGAACAGTGCGGACACGGAGGTGAAAGATGGATTTTAGGAGCTCCGGTAGATGGATACTGTCCAGAAACCAATACCGTATACAATATCACGGCTGTTACTGGCACGGGTGTGAGATTCATGCAAAGCATAAAAAAGAAGAACGCGCATCCACAATGAGAAGAGATAAAGTTATTAGAAAAAGCAAAGAATTCAACCTAGTAGTTATGTGGGAATGCGAATTCCAAAGAACGGGTAAAGAGATATAAAGATCGGTTGTGACACTACTCTTTATCCATATCAGATAGTATACGATTTTGAGGCGTATCTCCAGCCAGAAGTTGAAACTACCGGTAATAGTTTAGAGTACGAAGCTGAGCACGTTCCGGCAAGCGTTAGTATAGGAGATAATTTCTCAGGAACAGTAACTCATATTTGTGATAAAGATCCCGCAAAACTTATAGAAAAATTCATAGAAGATTTGAAAGTCAGGGGGAAAAGCTATAAGAGAAGAAGTGTGGTCAAGATATAAGTTTAATACGGAATATTTACGTAAAAACCAAATCGCCAAGATCGAACAGTGGATAGAGCAAGTACCGGTTATAGGTTTTAACAGCAGTAAGTACGATATAAACTTAATAAAGAAATACCTAGTAGGCGAACTGACATCAACAACAAAGAAAGTAATGGTCGGAAAACGTGCAAACGCAACAATATTTCTATTTACTCCAGAATTTAGATTTCTTGATGTAATACTTTATCTAGGACCTGGTGTAAGTTATGATAGTTGGATAAAGCCTACGACTGCAAAGGACAGAAATCTTTCTTTCCTTATGAGTGGTTCGATTCTCCAGACAAACTGGATTACCCAGGACTACCGGATATAGAGAATTGGTATTCCAAACTATCTGGGAAAATGTTAATAGACGAAACAGAATTAAGTAAATGTCGTAGAATTTTCGAAGAAAATAATATGAAAACTTTCTTTCAGAGATTGGTTGAAATATTATAACGATTTAGATGTAGCACCGTTCCTAGAAGCGGTGGAAAAAATGTGTGAATTTTATAAACACAGAGGTGTGGATATTTTCAAAGATGCGGTAACACTACCTGGAGTAGCTATACAATATTTATTGAGAGGAACCATTAAAGAACAAAAATCTTCAAAGACGATTTATACCGGAGGATGCTCTATATGCACAAAAAGAAGAAACATACGAAATGATGAAGGACGCTCTAGTTGGCGGTCCATCAATAGTATTTACACGATATGCAGAAGCTGGTGTTTCAAATATTAGATCAAATGAAATTAACAAATCTTGCAAGGCTGTTTTGGGGTACGATGCAAACGCGTTATATTTATCTACGTAAATAAAGAGATGCCGTGTGGGAGAGAAACTATACACCATATAGATACCCCACATAACACTAAATTTATTAAAAAGTTTTGTAAAAGAGTTTTATCTGGAGACTGGTTTGGGTTTGCGGAGGTGGATATAGAAGTTCCACACAACTTAAAACATAAGTTTTCTGAAATGTCCCCAATATTATAAACAGAGAAGTAGAGGTTGATGAAGTTCCCACACACATGTTAAAATATTTGGAAGATACTGGAAGAACTAGAGGAAATGGAAGAAAATTGGTGGGATCTATGACCGCCACTAAAGTATTGCTGTACGCGCCACTGATGAAATGGTATTTAAAACACGGCCTAGAAATAACGGGAGTTCATCGTGTTATAGATTATATTAGTGGTAAACCCTTCGAATGGTTCGCAAAAGAAGTTACAGCCGCAAGACGAACAGGCGATGTAGAACCAAATAAGAAACCAGTAGCCGACATAATGAAATTATTAGGAAACTCGTGTTGTGGAAAAATGATAGAGGCAACGGAGAGACATTTAAATACGACATATACGCGAGACGAAACCTGTGTTGACAAAGCATTAAGATCCGCGTATTTGATGATTTGGAAGAGATAGGATATGCGTACGAAATATCTTCAAGAAAACCCAGGTGTGCGCTAAAGAGACCATTCCATTGTGGAATAGCGGTTTATCAACTAGCTAAATTGAGAATGTTGGAATTTTACTACGAATTTCTAGATAAATACATAGAAGACTTTGAATTAATACAGATGGATACAGATAGTATGTATATAGGAGTTAGTGGAAAAACGATAGAGGAATTGATTAGACCTAACTTACTAGACGAGTTTGAAAAAGAAAAAAAATAAATGGTTGGCTTGGGATAAATGGAGCGAAAGAGAGCCGGACTTTTCAAAATGGAATTTAGCGGGGATAGGGCGATAGCGTTATCTAGTAAGTGTTATTTCGTAGAAAAAATTAATTTCACTAAAGATAATTTGGAACAAATTAAAATTAATAAAAACTCTGCGAAAGGAATGTCCAAGAGAACTAACAATTTAAATTGGGATAGATATAAACGAGTACTAAGTGAAACTACAGAAGATGGAAAACACATTATAGATGTAGCGCAAAATAGAGGATTTAAAATGAAAGACGGTGTTATGAAAACGTACTGTCAAAAAAAATTAGGACTCTCGGCGTACTACGATAAAAGACGCGTGTTACCAGACGGAATACATACCGAACATCTCTAAAGAATATGACGATCCGGGGGTAGCTGGGTGTCAGAAGGCACCATAAGAAGTTCTTCGCGAACAAAACCGCGAGATGGACCATCAGTCAAATAATAGAGCACGGGCTCATCAGGTTTGGTAATAGAGCGATCCAGATGATATACATTCATTGACCACACGGGATCAGTCGCGCGGCGGCTGCCACCTTCGAGCTCTCCCGGTTGATAGAGGTACCGGACGTCAATATCTGATGGAAGTGCAATCGCCGATTGCTGCTCCTCTAAACCAACTGGTCGCCCGCGCGAGACGGCAGAGGGCTTGCTCGTCACCCTTTTAAACTTGATAGCATCTACAGGCTTCTTACCTATCAATCTGGTCACCTCTCCGTTCAGTGCGGAGACCACGGCGGGCAGTCTGGCCACCCACTCGGTCGATCGCGAATGAGGGTCTACAAGTTCTTTAGCGTATTGGTGTCCGAACAGTCTCTCAGCCAGGGTTCGATTGAAGCGTTCCACGATCCCCTGGTCCCGGTGGATGTTGACGCGGCCGCGTCTGATAGAAACTTTATGCTTAGACAATAGATGAGAGACCGCGCCCATGAACTCGCGGCCGGGATCGACTTGGAGAAGATTCGGCCATTTGAGAGGACTCCTCTTATATATTCGGGAAAGAGCCTCGGCCACTTCCTTAGACTCTTTAGTGGCCAACGGCTCAGCCCCCTTGTAACGACTCGCTACGTCAACGATTGTCAGTGCGTACTTGTACGTTTTGCGACCGACGCGATCGTGAGGTAGAAACAGGAGATCCGCTTGGTGAACTTGGTTCGGCACCGGCAGCGTCGAATTTCGGGCGCGGAATATTAGTGAGGCGCGGGTAAATAGATCTGCCAGATGGCCTGCTTCTTGAGCCATTCCTTGACAGCGTTTTCTGAAACCTTGGTCGCCGCCGCGAGGTTCTTGATGGCCGCGAGTCCCTTCCAGTAGCCGCGGGGGCTATAGTATGTATTCGACAGCTTGCGCGTTAGTTTGGTATCAAGTTTGCGCGTGTTCATCGTATGCGAAGTATTCTAATATATCGGACAATCTCCAACATGCCCTCGCCAGTTCGTCCGGTAATAATAAACCTTTGTTGGAAGTACAATTGCGATTGTCGCTGCAGCCCCAATCGCGTTTGGGTTGGAACAGGAGAGGGGAATCTAATTCATCCAATCTCGATTGGGAGGAATCTAACATCCGCTTTGCGAAAAGGGTGGCCGCTTTTTCGTCCTCGAGACAATCTCGGGCCAGACGAATCATACTCTTTGCACCAGGTAAACGATGTTTTTGGGCAGTGTAGCCTACATCGATCATAGCGTTATAAAGTTCGTCAACTAACATCGTTCTATATATATATATTTATAAAAAAAAAATGTTTTAATTAATTAATTTAAAATCTCGATTGAATATAATAGCCGGCGAGACCCACCACATCCCATTCCCACGATGATGAACGCGATCTCGCGGTCCTTTTGGGGCTCTGACGGTACATAGAAATCTGAAAGTGGGGCTCGGGATCCATTGGATCGAGACTTTTGTGCGGATATGCCAGCGCGTACTCGCGGTTGGCTTCTTCAACGTTCTGAAAAGTTTGCGCGGCGTGATTTTCGCGGCGAAGCTCTTCATTGACCCAGTCCAGATGGGCGGTTCGTTTTTTCGACCATGCTTCCTTTGCGCTATTGAGTTGTTCTACAGCTAAATCATGACGCTTACGCTCCTCATCCACGTTCGAGCTTTTCATTTTAGAGAATATAAAGTTGCTACCGCTGAACGCCAATGCGTTTACAAGCGCACCACCTACTATTACTGCGATTGAAGCCATTTATTTCCATATATTAACTGTAGAATTCCAGCTTTAACTAGATAATCTCGGGTCCAAACTGCGGGCCGCTACATCTAAGGTCGCGAGCCCTACGTCTCTCACAGTAAAGTCCAATTTGGGAGCGGTTCCTCCTAGGGCCATCTTGATAGTCGAGCATACCCGATACTGAAACCCGATATCACCACGGCGTGATAAAGCGCATTCACTAACATTTTACCATCTTGTT